>CM060696.1:192718646-193157646 GCA_030686995.1 Artemisia argyi
ATTAGTTTTCTAAATTAGTTTAGAGTTTTCACTTTTCACTTTTTGGGTTTTCCTTTATATATAGTATAGATTAGTCACTTAAAAACCGTTAATCATTAAACTAAATAAATTATAAAATCATGACAAAAATTTAATTACCTTTCAATAGAGGGGCAATTTCTATACATTCGATTTTTTTTCTTATAGAGGAATTTGTATGATATATATAATATGTGATTTAACACAAATCTGTATGTTCGAAAACTAAAACTCTATAGTGAAATGAGCATAAGCATTTGCATATAACTTCAAAAGATTAACCTTTTTTTGCATTACATAAAACAAATCCATGGTTCTTGGTTGAATTCGGATACGATGAATGGCAAAGTTTGCGACATAAATTCGTCACTGGGATGTTGCAACCATTGTGACTGTTGGAAATAGTAGTAGAGAAACTGTCGCTATTAAGTGTCACTGAAATCTTATTGGAAGTTGGTTACTTTGAACCAAAAGGTGTGACTATTCTCAAAGGGTATAACTTTTCACTAAAAGTCACTTTATTTACCATATAAACATGGATTTGGTCTTTCATTCAAAATAACACCATATACAAAAATTATCTATTTTTTTTCTTTATTTATTTTGCCTAGAAATTAAGTGTTCATTCTTATCTTATCCATATACAAATTTTTTGTAACCCAAGACAATCAATAGGGTAGAAATATTGTATTAGAAAATTGAACTTTACATGATTCAAGAATTTATACGGACAATCTTTGATTATCATGAACCAAATACCAACAACATATGTTTCTTTTGCTTCTTTTTATGACAAATGTCAAGCATCTCAACAACCTCGGGCTCTCTCTCCCTCCCTCTCCTCCCCCCCCCCCTCTCTCTCTCTTTTTGACTTTATATAAATTATATAGAGTACAATTTAAATTTAAATGTTTTGTACAATAAAACTCACAAATTCATGCATTTTTGCGCGTAATTGTCCTCACAACACTAGTAGTGTGAGTATGAACTTGGTCAAGTTTTGCTTATTCCCATAAGATGACAGCTTTTTTGCATTTCACTTGATTGTAACAAACTTAGAGCGAAAGGTGCAGCTCGTTATGGAGCTTCGTCGGTCCACCGTGGAGCCTCGCCACGGCTCGTTGCCACACCGCCCCCCCTCAACTTTGCTTGCCACTTTGCCCCTAATTGTCTGCACGACGAAGAGGAAAAACCCACTTTATGTTAGATGTGTAAGATGTGAATTTTGTATACCATTTTAAAATATTAACGGCCTTTTTTTAATCACATATTTACACACTATAAATAAACATAACACATTTCAATCAAATAAACATAACTACTTTGATTTCAAAACACTTAAAAAAAAAAAGCGACTCATCTTCTTCTGGTGTTAGTGACTTTGAAGAAATAACGGAGCTAGAGATGATTCTCCAAGAGTTTGAGAACGAGCAAGCGTTGCAAAATGAACAAACCGGTCCTTCACAAGGCCGTAGATACATCCGTCGTGAACGTGAAGCTTCTGAAGCACGTCTAATGGCCGACTATTTTGGTAACCAACCAAAATATACGGAAGAAAATTTTCGGCGACATTATCGTATGACCCGTAAACTATTTTTAGAAATAGTAGAAGGTATTGAAACGAATATTCAAACTCATCATCCTCTTCCCGTGCATTTCGATGTCTTTAAAGTCCGACCCAATGCTGCGGGTATAATGAGTTTTAGTGTGATTATGAAATGCACATGTGCCCTACGCCAATTGGCTTATGGGATAGCACCTGATACCAATGTTGCAAAAATCATGAATCGGTAGTCGGGCGGTCGACCACCCTGCAGCCTGTAATCGGTCAAGGCAGTGATTAATCGGTTTGGCATTTCCTACATGTTTTGGGAATTTCTAGAGAGCAAACTGAAGATCTTAACTGATTCCAAGCCTTCTATGTTTACAAACCTCAATAAAAGGCTTCAATTCTGATTATGAGGCCCATTGTACGTTATAAGTGAAATAAACGATCCCCAAATTAAGTAAAATGCCTAAATTTCTATTTTTTTTAAATTGACCGATTCGACCGATTCGGCCGATTTTTGGCCGATTCGACCGATTTTTGGCCGATTCGGCCGATATTTGACCGATTTTTTCTGATTTTTTTGCCTAGGCCCATTTTTTCACCGATTTTCAAAAATCGACAAGGTGCATCACCGATTAGCGATTAATCGGCCGATTTGGCCGATTTTTGCAACATTGCCTGATACATTAGATGAGTATTTACAAATAGGTAAACACTGTGCATGCGATTGTCTAGATTTTTTTACTATGTGCATAATCAAGTTGTTTGGTAGGGAGTTTTTAAGAACTCCAGACGAGAATGACATTCGCAACTTATACCATGCACATAACGAGGTTCATAAAATACCGGGAATGTTGGGAAGCATCGATTGTATGCACTGGGAATGGAAGAATTTTCCGAAAGAATGGCAAGGCCAATTTCATAGAGGTGATAAAAAGTATCCAACTATAATGCTTGAAGTCGTTGCTTCATACGACTTGTGGATTTGGCATTCATTTTTTGGGGTTGCGGGTGCGAATAACGATCTTACCGTTTTGAATCATTCTCCGTTATTTGACAATCTGATTGATGACATCGGTCCCGAGGTTCCGTTTGAAGTATACGGGCATACATTTAAACATGTGTATTATCTAGCTGTCGGAATTTACCAAGAGTGGGCATCTTTTGCCAAATCATTTACGGTTGCAAGTAACCCAAAATACGCCGCAAGGAAAGCTAAACAAGAAAGTGCTCGAAAAGATATCGAAAGAGCTTTTGGTGTCCTCCAAGGACGTTGGCATATTATTGCCCAACCGGCGCGCCAATTTACTGTGGGCAAGTTACGTAGAATCATGTACTCGTGCATAATAATGCATACCATGATTTTGAAAGATAAAAGATTTGCGATATCCGAAGCCGCCAAAATGTATATTCCTCCGCAACCAAATATGCAACAGACATGGATTGAACGTTGCGCAGTGCAAAGAAGAAAATCCAAAAAACTACACGATAAACGCACACACGCAAAGCTTCAATGATGTCTCATCGAGCATGTTTGGCAGCGACATCAATGGGAACAATTCCAACAACATAATGCGAATAATTAGTTTCGTTATAATTTGATGTATCTTTTTTTCATACTTTTTTTTTTCTTTTTCGTTACGTTATTTTAAGTTGTGTGTAATATTTAGGGTTATTTCTACATATAGGTAACGAACTTTGAAAAAATTCCTATGTTATGTAATTAACTCTCAAAAATACTAAATTAGGTAACAAAACTTTATACTTTGTTCAATGTTAGGTAATTATGTCAGGTGTCGCAAATGGTAACCGGTTGTAGCCGGTAAACTTTGTTTGACCATGTTTTTAACGTACAAAAACTCACTTTATCCATCATCACCAACCGCCCCCTTTGTCTCTCTTCTCCGGCCGTAAACCGACCACCACCACTCCTCAGATAAACACACCGCCATCACTACCATCATCTCCATCTCTTTCCCTTCACATTAGTGCAACCCACACATCATCTACCCACCCCTAACACCCCAATAAACATCACCATAGTTTCGATACCACCACCAAACACCATCTCTTTTGTTTCTTTTGATTCACCGAAGGTCCAAGGTAGGAAACCCACCTTGTTGTGGTCATTATGCCACGGTGGGATTATTACTCGCGTAATTCGAGGGTTTTGAAGCTATAACGAATAAAAACTAAATAAAACGAAACTTAAAAATCTGTTTGGTATCATTTGGTTTGGTCTTGTCGTTGTTTATGTCGAGTAAGGTGGTGCCGTGAGTTAGGACTCACGGCCTAGGGGTTTAGCCTTGTTATTGTTCTTTTGTGGTTCGGATTTGGATGGGGATGAGTCTCGAGTTGGATTTGGGTGTCGAGGTTTTAGCCGAGAGCTAGGATTAGAAATTAGGAGTTGGATTGATGGGTATCAAGGATGTTTTGATGTTGACTTATTGTTGTTGTTGTCGATGCAGTTGTTGTTGTTCTTGGTAATGTGGTCGTGGGAAACTTGATAGACGAGAATGGAGTTGGATTAAGATTAGTTAGTTTTGGATCATTGAATTATTGTTGTTGAGTTCTTGTTGTTTTTTTTGTTCATGATGTCGTGGTGTTAGATTAGGCTAAAACCCTCCTAAGTCTTATATTTTTCATGGAAAAATATAGTGAAAAGACTAAAACCCCTCTTTGCTAACAGTCAAACGTAGTCAAAGATCATATTACCCAACTTTACAGGTTGCACAAAGTTTTGTTACTTAACTTAGTATTTTCGACAGTTTATTACATAACATAGAAAATTTTTCTAAGTTCGTTACCTATATGTAGAAATAACTCTAATATTTATTGTGTTGTATTTTATTTTAATTATTAATAAAATGAATTTAGTTTATTAAATGAAATGAATAAAAATAAATAAAGTTATAAGTGGTGGGCCCCAAATGATTAAGTTGAGGTTATTTGTTAGCGAGGGGGTTAGTTGCGGGGGTTTGTTAAAGTGACGTGGCAGGTCGTGGGCCCCAAATGACGAAGCTCTTAGGGTAAAATGGATTTGTATAAACAATGGGATATAAAAGAGATATAAAAGCTATAACTATATGCGGAGTTGCAATATAACTATATACTAACTAAAATATTTAAACATCATTATATAATACTTATATGATATGTGTTTAAAAGAAAATCACCTACTTTCTGTCATATTTGATACACTGATTGGTTATTGGACCAACTAAGGTTAACCAACCCAGCTTGGTTTTACCCGTATCAGAACTTACCCGTTTTATCGAATATTTGGACCCGATTTAATAGTACGTTTTCAGAAAAGAATGCAATGTTGCTGTTGAAATTGAATCACAACAATGTGGTTTATATATAGTGACCCACTCACGTGTCAATTGTTTCATTCAAGTTCTTATTCAGAGTGAAATGGATTGGGCCCGAAAGTATTAACTTGTTGGATTCACAAACTTATACTAATTAGTTAGCAGCCTAGCACATTTCTCGGCCCAAATGGCTTCAAGCCCAAGTGAATTAACTAGTTAGCTGATTATGTTTGATAATAATCCTAACAAACATTTCTCTTTTTGGGTGAAACGGTGAAATATATTACTCCAAACACTATAAGCAACTTTAAAGGGAGATGGACATTACATTAACTAACTCTAGAACTCCTACAACTGAATAAGTAGATAATAGATCTAGTAGCACTGCGGCCATAGGAATGAACCTTTTTCTCAACATATATAACGTGCAGCTGAGAGATAATCATTGTAAAACCAGTTTGAAACATACCTTGTTACTCATAACACTCACACTTGACTTCCTATCTCCAACTAGGCAGGATATCAAGAATATCTCAGAATAAACACTGCCCACCCGAATCCTGACTATTCTGCAGCTGTTTCCTTTCTTAATGACTTAGCCAAATCTCTCCTTTTCTTGGTTTGGACAAATCACTCAGAGATTATATGGGGCGGCCTCTAATGACAGCTAAAAATGATTCAAATCCCATGGTGGATTGATTTCAAGCATGCTGTCATGGCCTGCAGTGGGGAACTTTCAGAACTCGAGATACTGTCACAGATGCCAGATATTTGTGTCGCCTTGGGATTCAGGCATTTGGTTTTTCTCCAATCCAACTCCAATTTTACTCCACGATCATAATGAGTATATGAAGGATACAGTTTATTTGGAGGGAATAAAGTTCATGAATCCAGCATCAAGTCCCTGACTAACTCTAAAGGGGCAACACCTTAATACACATAGTAGACAGAACTATCGAGAACCATCATTTGGTAAACTATATTTCAATCCTTGCTTGAATTTCGTATCTCATTCATATACATAACTGTGTTACGAGATTATTACAAATTGTATGACCTCTAAATCATCAAATGAGCTTACTACAGTATTGTTATATATCGCCAAAAGTAACTATTATAATAGTGCATGACTCTCGTAAATAATTTGGAATTTTAACCACAACAAACACATAAATCTACGCAACATTTTATTGCATGCTGAGTACATAGTTCTATATAAGTTGAGACCATAACATAAAGTATATATACTTTAATCAACAGTGGATACATTCTTTATGCAAAAACAGTGGATATATAAGTCTCTCAGGTAGTCGCCACTGCGGATTGGAGGAAACCTACAAGGCGACCAAATCAAATCATCATGTTTAAAGACATATAAAGACGATGATGGCTTTATTAGCAGACATCACCAACTATTATGATAACATACATACATACCTTGGAGGAGACGACTCACTGCAGCAGCTTTTCAAGCATTCTACCATACAGTCCAGGTTAGGATCCAAAAAGAAAGCCACCTGTACATATTATTAGTGCTTGTTTACAATTACGAATATGAAGAAAATGTCCATCCCACTTTTGGTTTCTCTGTTTTTGTGGATCCAATATTCACTTTCGTTTTAAGAAATGAGTCACATCTTCAGTTTTTCATATTTCACGCAAACAGGGACCAAATGATAACAAAGTGATATGACCATAACAAATACAACCTAACCAGCAATTATTATTGTACTTTTTAAGGGCTGGTGAACGACCAGAAAGATGATAATAGTGAATGAAGCACATAAGCAAACGTAAAAATGTAATTTATTGGTTAGGAAGTAATTACAGAATATCGCTCTTGCCCGGTTGGCATAACTCGGTGTAGAGTTGACCTGCAATAGAATTGAAGGAAAGAAACATGTGTAATGCAGAGACATCAAACTCCAGGAAGATGAGGATAGAGAAAGAGAGTGTTAGGATCTTACCGGAATAGACAATTAGTCCATCTCTCCATCATGTCACCTAGCTTAACAATAAACCACAAACTATATTTTAGACATAATATTGATTCAACTACAAGACTGCTACAGTTCAATATTATCCAAAAGGATAATACCTAGCGCATGCAAAATCATATCAGACACAGTTTTATAGAGATATTTGTGAAATATTAAACACACCGCAATTAGATGAATTAAGTTGGAACCTTGACCGTGAAAAAAGAAAACTGGTTTATATATTTACAGTTGTATGTTGATTAAGAAACTCACCCTTTGACGTGATTAACATTCTCCCAAGTCCGTGGGTGCTTAAGTTTATCCCTGCAGACCTGTTGTTGATACACCAACACCATCATCGCAAGCAAGAAAACCTTTTAAAATATGAATTAGTAATTATTGCCTGGAGGCCAGGAACACCGTCTGTTGCGAGAAGAGTTATCATTCCATAATCAGAATGTGCAGAAGCACCATATACAACCCCATCCTCATCAGAATCTCCCATTTCCCCTGGCATTCGATTAATATAATCGTCATGTTGGTTATGAAGTGAAAAAGTTTGACATGATCGAGAAGTAATTAATGAACCTGGATAGTGCAAAAGTCGTAGAATAGTGTGAGGGTTATGTAAAGCACCGACGCTGTGAAAGAAGTGATCATCTAGATTCAAAGCCAGTGCAATCAAAGAGGTCAACTTCTTCCCGGTAGACCTGTTTAGGGGAATGTGAGAATTAGTAAGGGTAAAATAGGAGGAGATGGATATACATATGTATAAGAAAAACGTACAAAAGCGAAGTGTAGTAATTCTCCATGACAGATCTCCAGGAAGGTAATAAATCTGCAATAAGAATTTCATAAATAATTCAAAAAAAAAAAAAAAAAAAAAAAAAAAAAAGTAGTAGAAGTACGCACCTTGGGAAGGCCATTGGTTAAGTTGATTTTGTAAAGGACCGATACGGAAAGATTCTTTGGAATCCCCTGTTCATAAATATAATCAATCCCCTTTATTTATATCATCATATTATTTTGAAAGAAATTATTACCTTTAGTTTTTGAAGAGGAGGAGTCGAGGTTCTCGGCGTAAAGAGGAGAAAAACCAAAGTCAGCAGCAACGTTGCGGCTGAATTTCATCTTGTCCTCAAGTGGAAGTGAAAAAAACATTTTGCTTTGTTCAAAAACATTTTGTTCATCAACACCATGCATGGTTTATCAGGTAAAAGAATCCATAATCAGTGCAGGCCTAACAAAAGAAAGAATCCACCCAACAAGGTAGCTAAGTAAAACAGTCTAATAAATAGCATGCAGTAGCATTAATTAACTAAAAGAAAGGAAGGGACCTGACCTGACCTGACGAATAGAATGAGCGGTGGAGATTCGGTCTGATGATGAAAGGTCGATCACCGGAAGCAGCATCATCTCTTTCTTTTTATCTCTTTTACCTCATTTCCTAGTTAAATAAATTTTACTTTGCTTCCTCACTTTGTTTGATTAAACAATACGACGGGACGCGAGTTATATTAAATACAAAACTTTTCTTAGTACTCCCTACCGTCTATTAAAAAAAACAATGGTTGAGATTAAAAGCATTTTAATATTTCACTTATTTTTTATAGTTTAAATATCTCTTAAACCCTTTTACTTTTTCATAAATGAAAAATTTATTTGATTAAACTCATTAACTTTAAACTTCTAATTACTCGTATCCTATTTTACCCTCGTCGACTTTAGGTCGGTTCAGGTTGGCAAACATGATACATGCCCCCATGAACTTGGTTATTAGTTTTTATGCTACTTAAATCTACCCGAACCGTAAAATGATTACAATAAGAGGTCATTTATACGTTAGAGATGAACACATTGACCAAATTAGTTAAGTGCTTTAATTAAATGGTTAGTAAACCACAAATAGGCTCAAAGTCAAGTGACTAAACCACTATTTACCCTAAAGAAAATAACTATTTTGATACAATTTAGTTAAACGCATTTCCGTCCCCTCTTGTAAATTGCGAGTACTGTTGTTAAATTTGAAGTAAAGTGAGTTGGTTATATGCTTCTTGGCTGATTTGTGAAATTTGTTGTGAGGAAATGATGAAGTCAAATTGGCGGATGATGGTATAGCAGTCGTAGAGAACTTGATTTATTTATTTATTGTTTTTTTTATTTTATTTTTGGTAAATATGAGTAATTATTGAGCCATTCATTACTTTGGTTATTCATTTTGTGTGAAAATGTATGTAATGGAACTTTTTTTTAAGTGTCTTTGGTTGTTTGGAAGGTAAAAGTCGTATTTATTAAAAAAAATAATAAAATAAAATAAAAATTGGAAGGTAAAAGTCGTATTTATTAAAAAAAAAAAAACTATTTTTTAGGCCGTTGATATATGTGACTTATTCATTTTTTTCTTAATAGAGAAAAAGGTGGGAGAAGGAAATGCCATAACAACTTGGTCTTGATGTGACCTATGCCGCAATGCCATGATACATTATGGCAGTGCTGTAGGACGTATGATATGACTATCTCTTAGGTGAGAAGAAAATGATGATTTATCATATATGATTTATTCGTTTTTTCTTAATAGAGAAAAATGTGGCGAGAGGGAAATACCATAACGACTTGGTCTTGGCGTGACCTATGCCGCATGCCACGGTACATTATGGCAGCGCCATAGGACCTATGCCATAACGATTTAGTCTTGACGTGACCTATGCCGCATGCCATGGTACGTTATGGCAGCGCCATAGGACCTATGGTGTGGCTATCTTTTAGGTGAGAAGAAAATGATGATTTATCATATATGATTTATTTATTTTTTTCTTAATAGAAAAAAAGGTGGGGAGAAAGAAATGCCATAATGATTTGGTCTTGGCGTGACCTATGTTGCATGCCACGGTACATTATGGCAGCGCCATAGGACCTATGGTGTGGCTATCTCTTAGGTGAGAAGAAAATGACGATTTGCATAAATTTCAATGTTCCATCGGCAATATGAATATATACAGTTTATTTATATTTGGACTATCGTCTAAATGTAAAAACATAATATTGAAGTTAGCTTGAAGTCATTCCTTATGGACGTAGATAAAAATAACTTGTAACATTTGTAAATCATTGTAAGTGACGTACGTGAATCAATCATCCCATGTTGATGTCTAACATTTTAAACAAAATAAATAATTATAATAATGATGCTATATAAATCCAGCCAGTAAATAATCAAATCAAAATACAAGCTCTCCTCATGTAGGTAGAAATGAAGTGGATTATACATATATGTAGTTACCGGGTAGTGGGTCCAGTTGTAGTTTTAGCTTGAGTAGTTGTTGTTCTAATGGATGCTATTCTCTGAAGTCTAATCTGCTCTCTGAATTTTGCTATGAATTCATCAGCTTTCTTGTCCACATTGTGATCACTCCCAGACATCATTTCTTCTTCGTTAATATCATTGTTATTCTTTGTTGAAGCAAGTTCTTGAAGCTCATCATCATTATCATCCTCATCCTCGCTATCCTCACTGCTGCTGATGCTTTGATCCGAATCTTTTATACGGGTGGATGCTGAAGCTTGTCGTTGTTGCTTTTTGGGTTGCTCCATAAAACTTTGTGTTTGTGTGTCATCACCATCATCATCAGCATCAGTAGCAGCTCCATCATCCATGTTGTTCTTCTTTTGACTCCCTCCTCTTGTTTGAATAAAGCTTTCAATTTCTTTGTCGTGTGATAGAGAATGATGATATTTATGTGTTGGAGTTGCGGCTTCTACCAGCCTGCCACCCTGCCTTGCCCTATTTTGAGAATCTTGATTGTGAGGGGCATACCTAGTGCTAGTATTAATCCTACTTTTATTATTGTTTAAGAGCACTAGGCGCTGAGGTGGTGGTGGTGGTGGTGGTGGTGGAGGAGGAGGAGGTGTAGGGATTGTTGAGCTTTGTGGATACATCTTTTTACGTACAACATCTTCGTGGAGAGATTTTGATTGGATTTCCTCCTTCTCTTCCTCTTTGAGTTGCATCCTCCCAGATCTTGATCTCCATGGTACTGGTGACCGTAAAACAATATTATCCTCCTCCTTCGATTCCTCCTCTGGGCAGCTCAAATTTCTTGAAAATCGCCTCTTCCCTGTCCCAGTAGAGAATGAAGAAGAAGATCCGCTGATGCTGCTCAAAGACTTGCGATAATAATAATAATTGTCCCCCTCCTTGGTATTATTATTATTATTGGGAGATGGTTTTAGGCTTCTTCCTCTTCCAACACTAGGTGACAAGCACAGCTTTTCAATTGTTGTATTTGCATCATCAACCGATGATGTTTCTTTAGCTACAACTACTATCGGGGGTTCACCTCTATAATATTGCGAATTCCATGTTCTCTCAACCACCTTACTATTATTCTCAACCATCTGCTTTTCATCATCGTCATCATCAAAAACAGATGATGGTACTTGAAGCAATCTGCTCACATACGACAACGGAGCATGTTGATCATGTTCATCTTCTTTGTCTTGGGTTTTGGGTTGATCGTTTCGTTTGCTGCTGAAAAGCCCATAAGAGACAGCAATTCCTACCAACACAAGCTGCACAACCTCCCAACTTGTCGTTTTATTTACGAAATCGGGAGGGGCTTCTTGGGTGGAAGCAGGGATAAATAAAGGAATAACTAACACGAGTATAGATACAAATATGGCTTTGTACAAGAAATTATTATCACTAAAAAAATTGTTACTTGCAGGGTTTAGGAGGTTGGTGTTTTCCGCCATTTATGGTTTTGATATTGCAATGAAAATGGGAAAGATTTTCAAGGAGTAAGTTTGGTTTCAAGATATAGACTAGTACTAATGCAGCTTTACTTATGTTTGGCCTTGGGGGTGTTTTGGTGATTTGGAATGGGTAAAAATAGGTTGCTTGGAATGTGGTGATCAATGATTCTTCAATTTGGATGCCTACGCTAGCTTTTTTTATTAAAAAACAAGAAAAAAGAAAAAGAAAAAGGTAAAGGGAAACGAATTGAAGAATGTGGATAGTTTAGAAGTTTGGTGAAGATATGCTTTTCTTCACTTGTCTACACTCTTATTCTTTCTTTTTATGCAAATACCTTTCTATTCAAACCTCAATTCATTATTCTCTAAATTTTTATTATACAGACCAATGTGTTTATTCTTTTTGTTATGTCATCTACATACTGTGATGTGGTTTATTTGGCTTAGTTTTTAAAGTGCAGAGCTAGCTAGATGATTTTACATATTTTGGTATCTTTATTTATAAGTTAATAAGAGGAATTTTGTCTCTATAATTCTTATGAATAATCATTTAAAAAACACATCAAACATCAATTGAAGTAAATATATGTTGCTTTATGGTGAAGAATTGTCTTTTGTTAATATGGAGTTGGTTGGATAGTGTTGTTATATGCAAGGATAGGCCGATAGGGAGAATGGATAATAATAAGAAAAGGGGGAAAAAATGGTGGGATTCCTATCATGGCATCTTCGCCTCTTAAGTCTTTAACCTCCAATACATCTCAAATTTCATTCAACACTTTCAGTTTTCACACTCTTTCCATTCCCTCCTGCTCACATTAATCAAATATATGTCGAGTTAAACATCTAGACTGAAGAACTTGTTATCTATTTGAAGCAGCACAACAACACATGCAAGAATCAATTCATAGAACATATACTTCCCATGCAGTTGAAATTAGTATAAACTTGTAATCTGTTCTATGCAAACACAAGAAGACATGCATGAATATATTGAATACTTTTATAATTATTTGAATACTTAGTGAAATACACATGTATTTTATAAGTTTGGATGACCGCGGATATTTAAAAAGAGAAAAAAAGAACCGTGATCAACGCCTTTTCCGGTTTTGGTTTTTTCGGTTATTGGTTTTTTTCCGGATTTCGGATAGAGTGGATCGGCTCAGTTTGTGGGATTCTAAGATTTTCTAAGTACCCCTACAAATCAGATCTTCTACCAATCTTACTATCGCGAGATTTAAATCTTATATTTTTGTTATCTGAGAACCTAAGCACACAACCAACGTAGTGATTAAAAGCAAAACTATGATAGGGGCAATGTGGTGGTATGGTATCTAGTGAACAGAGGTGAAACCAACTGAGTTTTCTCCGATTTCGACCGAACGTATAAGCTCGATTTGTCAGTTTCTGAACACCCCATACAAATCGTATATTTCCCCCATCTTACTATCATTAAATCGGATCATCTAAATTTTGGTTTTTCAATAATTGAAAATCTACGCACACAACCAACGTGATATAAGAGACAACTAAACTATGGTGCGGGCAATGTGGTGGCATGGTATCTAGCGAGTATAGCCGAAATATTAACAAACACACATCATTGGTTCAAGTTGATAAACTCATAATCCCAAAACATTGAGCTTATAAGCTTTGCAACAGTTCAATAAGCAAGTAAGCCGGACAAATAAGCTTAAAAAAAAAACCCCCCTCCCATTTCCAACCCCTACTTTTTTTTTTTTTTTTTTTTTTTTTTGGGAGTATAAAATGTTCTTTAACATAAAATTTATCGTTATTACTTTCTATATACAAAAGTCAAACACTATATTGAATACACAAGTTGAGAGTTCATAATTTGGTAAATCAGAAATATATGACTGGTATTAATATTGGTAATACCTGGACAACTTTTTTACCATAAAAAATATTGTCAGCCCTCAAATGTTATATTTGAATTAAACAGCAGCAAAGGCTGAACTTACTTGGTTCAAGTGGCACTGTACTATCATAAAATGGATGCACTCTTGTTCTTTCCAATCTGTTTTACAGCAACGTCAAATATTAACGTCTGCAAGTCCAAGTAAATCATTGAAAAAGCTTGTAATCTATGACGGCCATGTATAAGATGAGTATCCTTCCAGCCCCACTTGCTTCGTTTCCTTATCATCAGTTCTAATAATGTCTTGTTCACTCTGCTTGTCATCTTTCAAGTAAGGGATGACATACTTTTTTATGTCGGTTTCAGAAATCCCAAGATGATTTCCTGTCACATTGATGAACTTCACTCTCCCAGCTTCATCCAGTGTTCTCAGACCGATCCAGTCTTCAATATAAAGTTTGGTCTGCCAACCAATAATTGTATGCCCATTAAGACAAAGGGGTTTTAAGAGTATTAAGGTTGATTTATTTACAGGCAATACCAATTAGGACACCAGTTTACAATCAGTAAAGCATATCACTGGCAGAAAAAAACAATTAAAGTTGAGTATCTCAAGTAAATAAATGTAACAGTACCTGTTGTGGAGCCAAAACTGGACTGAACTCTCCATATGGAAAATATCCAAACCAAGCAGTTTCTTTGGGTATCACCACTGTGTCCTGTTCAAACTGTAAACCAATGCACAGAGGGTCACGGTGTGCGTACTAAGCATACAGAATATACAAAACCAAACAAAATTTGTGAGTCCCACATTACCATGATAAGCACCAGGTTTTCTAAGCTGCTAAATCGCTCTTTGTAGGTGGAGTTTCTCTCTTCAGGGATTTCATTGTTGAGCTTTGGAAGAAAGCTGCAGTGTTTTAAGTAGGCATCCATGTTCTATAAACAAACAAACCAACCCCACCATAAGATCTCATAAAACAAGCTTATTTGGTTCAGTAATTAGATAATGTTGGAGTAATAATAACCAAACTCCCTGAAGTAAAAGGGAGGGTAGGGAGAGAAGATAGATCAGATCAAAGTATGAAAAAATGTTGAATAAGCAAAGATGCAATGCAGTTGATAGTCAATCAGATGTGGATGTCGTACACCCATGGGCTTACGTTTGGCAACTTTAGATAACCACTGGGGGCCAAGTGTTCCTGTGCAAATAAAGCATTTGTTGGTCAATAATATAGCAGCAGAAAATATCTACGCAGAAGAGATGGATGCTAATTCAAACTCCTCTAGAACAGCATTGTTTAACAGACTTTAATTACCTGGATATAATCACTATAGACCTCTGACTTGATAAGTGCATCGGCTATTTTGCAAAAGATGCCAGACTGCAAAAGCATGGCAATTTTGTAAAATATTTAAAAAGAATACAAACGTGGGTGCTTAGACTTATCACAACATCTAGACAAAAGCACAATGTTTATCTCTGACATAATTAACCTAGAACTAGAATACTAACACAATGTTAACAATACGTTAAAAGAAAGTGACCATTTTATCATTTGTAGTAATGAGGTCCCGATCCTAGAAAAGAGCATGCAGCAGGATCAGGCCCCTTCAATTTCTACCAGGTGTGTTGACTAGTAACAAATGGATTCACTTAATAACCTCATGTCGACAATTTTAAACATTTTACACCAACTTTATCTTTTATATCTCAGTAAATGGAAGTTCTTACCCCGCAAAGTGGTACCGAGGCTGTACCAGCATGAGGTCCTCCTAAGGAGATTAAATTCTTAACCTGTATTGGAGAAAAAAATAAAAGTAAATTTATACAGCATGCATTTTGATGATAGACGATGAAGTAGATAAACAAAAAGATCAATGAAGGCGATGAGTGAAGTGAATTCCAAAAAAAAAAAAAAAAATGCATACTTGATCCAGCTGTCAAGTTTACACATTTAAGGAGTGAGATCTAGGTGTATATGTACTCAACGATGTTTTGATAGTAAAAACCAACTAAATGATATCCTATTTGTTTTCCGAAACTATTGTTGACAGCACAACAACAAAGCCTTCTATCTCAAACCAGCTTAGGGTGAAACCCAACTTAAACAAAATGGCTAAATGGAATGATAAAAGGCTCTGAAACATGGACCAAAAAAGTTCTCTCATGCTGTCCCATACTCTCATGCTTTATTTCTCTCCTGATAACCTCTTCCCACTCCTTCACTGGTTTATCCAAACAATCATGGAATCACATCCACAAGTGACCTAGTCTTAAGTAGTCGTATAATATTACCACCAGAGATTCATGCATTAAAAGAAATCGCTCATTAATAGAGTAGATAAAGATAGGTGTAATGATGATCATTTATGAAAACCACTAACGGAACCAGGAAAATAGTTTGTGGGGGGGATTTTTTTTTTTTTTTATTTTTTTTTTGACAATAGCAACAAAATGTGGAAGAAAAAACTAGGATTGAAATGATAAATCGAGTATTGAGATGAAGGATTCATAAGGTTTTAAAGTGTTGAATGTTGGGTTTTAGTCCCCCCCCCCCCCCCCCCCCCAACACACACACACACACACAGAGACAGTTTATACATGGATCCGTACCTGATGAGAACTGTGGAGTAATATGTAAGTCCACAACAAAACCATCACAGGCTGTAACACAAAGAATATGGCTCCAATGCAAACCTACTGCTTTCATATCTATTACCAACACAATTCATAGAAAATGCATAGCTAAGAGGGTTGTCAACAGTTACAAAGCCTATAACAACCATCCTCTAACCTAATGTTGGAAATGAAACACAAGTCTACATACGAATAGTTTCTGGTCCATTTATTTTGTGATTGAGAAAATGGAGAAGTCGCTCAAACAAAGTTTTTAGAAGCATAAAACCATAGAATGTTAGCAAACATCGGGTCACCAACAAGAAGATGCAAAGCGAAGAAGTAAACAACACAAGGTGAACTTGCCTGAGGTCCACCATCGCAAAATTCTACAACACCTCGGCCTATTAAATTGCCCTGTATGCAAAGGGGAGAGTAGATAGACAGAAGAGCTGCAAAGTATATTATAAATGTTAAATGTTCAAGTGAAAGCACAGGTAGGTACCTGGGAGAGGCCAAGTATGTTGTAACCATTAGTGAGTTGCTTCATTTGCTTAACCTGATGAAGAGAAGAGCGAGCAATTTAATTGAAATTAATAATAGGAAGGAGACAGAAAATAAAACAAACCTTATCGCAAACAAGTTGAGTCTGTTGTAGGAGAGGCATAAACCAGGAATCCCAAGCTCCATTTCCAATTTCGCTAGAGAAACAACAACTTGTCTTTTAAAATGATTGATTATAAATGAAATGAAACGAGAAAGAATAATTACTAGTACATGCAAAATCCTTGAGAGTTGGACATGTCGGCGAGCTGCTGGGTAAACTGCGTCATTCCTTTATTTGAACATTGGTCTCCAATTCCTGTACGTACTAGACATTATTAGTAGTAGTAGTAATTGTAAATTGCAAAGTGACGAGGGAGGAGGTATGTATTTAAGAATGTGTGATAGGGGTGAAAACGAGCCGAGCCTGCCGGGGCTCGTTTATATATATAAATTAGCTCGAGCTCCTGAGCCTCTAGCTAGGTTGGAGGCCGGGCAACTGAGATAGATAGATACCACTAGAGCAAAGGCGGCCGTAAAGATTAATTGGATTAATTGATATTGGTAAAGATTAATTGGATTCCTTCCCTCCCTTCCCAATTAATTGAGGCCTTACTTAACTAATTGGATTCAACAATTATTAATATTAATACTAACAGAAGCTAGTAATTGAAAGAAAGAAATATTTATTACCGTGAAGTACGATGAAAGGAAGAGAGGATGATGAGACCGGGAACCAAAACGCTATCAACATCATCATCATCATCATCATCATCATTTGCTTTACTGTTACTGTTATTACTATTTTACTAGTATTACGGATGATGATGACGATGATACATCTTTCTTTCACTCGGACTAAGTAAATGCTCCCCTAGCTTTTTAAAGTTGCACTCTTGGTCCTTATCTTTGCAAATAATAACATCAATACTCCTTTTGTCTAACGGACGTTAAAACTCACTCTTGTTATACTCACTTCTTTTGAGAAAAGTGACACCTGACCGAAGCAAACCCACAACTAAAATATGAAATAATGTAATAAAAGATGACACACGGATATAACGTGGAAAACCCCAAATATGGTAAAAACCACACGCAAAGAAATATACGTTTCACTATGATGAAAACTAGGAGTTACACATTTTCTCTAATTACAAGGATTAACAAGACTAATCTCTTGTGATTAGGAAATATCACACAAACTCTCTAATTTAACTCACAAGTACTATGGACGGAATATCACTATGTGAAATAGGAAGAGACACAAATTGATGCAAAGATCACTCCCTTTTATAGGCAAGTTTTTGGCACTTAGACATAAGGCATGACCTCATCAAACCAAGTTGCATAACCAACTTGTTGTACCACTTGTTGTAGATGTATGTATCTATATATCTGTAACAATCTCTCACTTGAAGATTCGATTGAAGCCGGCCAATCAATCTTCACAATGTTATCCTTCCTTGCACTTTCATGTTGCTTACGTTTCTGCTAGGCCGCATGAGGATCGGCACCATATAAACTTGTCACAGTTGATTGCTTTCGTCAGATAATCTGCCACATTATCATTAGTATGAATTTTCTGCATATCCACAGTTCCTTCTTCCACTTTCTCACGAACGAAATGATACTGAACTCGTATATGCTTTGTCTTTGAATGAAATGCCGGATTCCTTGCCAGATACAAGGCGCTCTGATTGTCACAAAATAAAGTAATTTTCTCTTGTTCATCCCCGAGCTCTTCCAACAACATCTTCAACCATACTGCTTCTTTACTGGCTTGAGCAGCTGCAACATATTCTGCTTCTGTAGTTGACATAGCGACAACTGACTGCAGTTTTGAAACCCAGCTTACTGTTTCGCCAGAAAGTGTAAATGCATACCCGGTGGTTGATTTACTTCTGTCAAGATCACCTGCATAATCAGAATCAACATATCCCCTGACAATTAAATCTGATTCCCCATAACATAATGCAACATCCGAGGTTACTTTAAGATATCTAAAGATCCTCTTAACAGCTTCCCAATGCTCTCTACTAGGTTCCACCATGTACCGAATCACTACTCTCACTGCATGTGCAATGTCTGGTCTTGTACAAATCATCGCGAACATTAAACTTCCCACTGCTGATGCATAGTACTCGAGACATTTCCATCCTCTCTTCTTCACTGTTAGGACTCATCTTGGAGGATAACTTGGACATTAGTAGGAAACGGGGTTGATATTAGCTTACATTCTTGCATATTAAACCTTTGCAATATTTTCTTCACATAGTTTTTATGTGAAAGCCAAATTTTCCTACTAACTCTATCTCGGTGAATTTGCATCCCTAGAATCTTGTTTGCGGGTCCAAGGTCTTTCATCTCAAATTCCTTAGCGAGTTGTGCCTTCAATTTACTGATACGATCTTTGTTGGGGCCTGCAACCAACATGTCGTCAACATATAACAGCAAAATGACAAAATCATTGTCTCCAAACCTCTTGTAATATGCACAAGGGTCTGCGTGTAGTCTGTTATATTCAAGGCTAATGATGAAATAATCAAATCTCTTGTACCAACACTGCGACACCTGATTTAAACCATACAGAGATTTGTTTAACCTATAAACCAAGTTCTCTTTTCCTTTTTGTTTAAAACCTTCTGGTTGGAGCATGTAAATTTCTTCCTCAATATTTTCATGAAGAAATGCAGTTTTCACATCTAGCTGCTCTAGATGTAAATCATACGTAGCATACATTTCCAGAACCACTCGAACAGTTGTCATTCGAACCACATGAGAAAATATTTCATTGAAGTCGACTCCCTCTTTCTGAGCATATCCTTTGACTACCAATCTTGCACGATACCTCTCCACCTGGTCATCACCGTTCCTCTTGATCTTATATACCCATTTGATTCCAATGGGTTTTCTACCTGCTGGTAGTGGCATTAGTTCCCACGTTTTATTCTTATGAAGAGCTTCAATTTCTTCTTACACTGCTTCCCTCTAGAATGAAGCATCTGAATTATTCAGTGCTTCTTAAAGAGTTGACGACTCTCCTTCCTCTGTAAAAAGACAATATGCAAAATTGCCCTCCATAACATAATCTGAGTGCCACACTAGACGTTTTCTTTCACGATTAAGAGTACAAGTCGTTGGAGCTTGAGACTCAGTTGTCTCATTCACCCCGTGTTGTGGTACGGCTTCAGAAGAATCACTCTACTGAGACTGCTTTTCCACCTGTATTGATGTAGTTTCACTTGCAGGGCTATCACCTTATTCATTCTCTTGAACTTTGTCTTCCATAAAGACAACATTTCTGCTGACGACTTTTTTGTGGGCAGTGGGATCCCACAAGCGATACCCCTGTACTATGTCAGCGTACCGAACAAACATTTTCTGGATTTCGGATCCAGCTTTGTAGTTTCTTAAGAATTATACATCACGTACACAGGACTTCCAAATATATGAAGGTCTGAATTTTTGACCGGCTTTCCCGTCCACATCTCCATCGGTGTCTTCAACTCAAGTGCAGTTGAAGGTGACCGATTTATCACATAACAGGCGGTATTGACTGCTTCTGCCCAGAAACAATTTTTCCAAGCCTGCAGTTGCCAACATTGCTCTTGTTCTTTCTAACAAGATTTTGTTCATCCTCTCTGCCACTCTGTTCTGTTGAGGAGTGTATGCTGTCGTGAACTGCCTTTTGATTCCTTCTTGCCTACAAAAAGAATCAAATTTCATCACTTGTATATTCACCTCCGTTATTTGTCCTTAAACACTTGATCTTCTTCCCAGAACCAAGTTCAACCCGCGCTTTGTAAACCTTGAAAACTTCAAACACATCAGACTTCTTCTTGATTGGGTACACCCAACATCTCCTGGAATAGTCATCAATGAAGAATACAAAATACTTTGCTCCTCCCAAGGATAGAACCTGTGCCTGCCATACATCATAGTGAACCAATTCTAGAACAGAGACACTTTTAGAATTTGATGTCTTGAATTTTAGGCGATGCTGCTTGCTGATAAGACAATGCTCACAGAAAGGTAAAGAAACCTTTGTGAGGCCAGGAATTAGCTTCCTTTCAACAATAATCTTCATTCCTTGTTATGACATATGTCCAAGCTTCTGATGCTACGTTTACTACAACTCTATGACTTGGACTATGTGAAGCAACAGATGCTTCCGCCTCCTCAACTATCTCTTCCTTCAGTTGGTATAAGTTCGCAGCCACCTTTTCTCCTTTCATAAGTACAAGCGCGCCTTTTATAACTTTCATGATCTTGTTTTGTATTTCAACCTTACAACCAAGATCATCAAATTGTCCTAAAGACAATAAATTCTTTTTCAGGCCCTCCACGTGTCGCATATCCCGCATAGTATGAACTGTACCATCATGCACCTTTACCATGATACTTCCAATTCCAGTGATCCTTAGTCTTTGATCATTGCAACTGTACACAAATCCACCTACAGAGATAGGTTTATATTGATGAAACCATTCTCTTCTTGCGGTCATATGAAAAGTTGCTCCCGTATCGAACAGCGATACATCTACAAACCTTTTTTTGCCTTCATTTGCAACGGCTGCTTCACAACACAGAGCGTTACCATCTTTTGAAGTGCTAGCGACATTTCCTTAAAGATTAAAGTTTCTTAAACTCCTACAATCTTTCTTCATGTGACCCTGCTTGCCACATTTGAAGCATTTAAAATTCTTCTTTTTTTTCATGTTTTAGATTTACCATGATTGTGACTCCCACTAAAGCCAGGTTCCATTGGTCTTCCTCTTGTCACCACCAAAGCCTCCACATGTCTTGAATTGGTTTGTCTGGCCTCCCTATTGTTACGCCTATTTTATTCCTCCAGAATGGCGGCTGCAACATCATCGAAGACTAGATAGTTCGAAAGAACATTACTGGTTAAGTTGATGATAAGTTGGTCATATGAGTCAGGTAAACTTTGAAGTAGAATTTCAGCACATTCTTGTGGCTCTATTTTACAACTCAAAGACGTGAGCTGAGAAAATAGAGTATTCAGGTTATTAACGTGCTCCGTCAATGAAGTAGATTCTGTCATGCGAATAGCATAAAGTTTCCTCTTGAGAAATATTTTATTATGGAGCGATCTTGCCTCGTACAATCGAGCTAGATGATCCCAAATCTCCTTTGCACTTTTCTTATCCTCTATGCTTGACAAAACTCCATCTGCTAATGCCAGATGAAGATTTGCAATAGCATTTCCGTCCATCTCGTCCCATTTATTGTCATCCGTGATGTTGGGAATTAAATAATCAGAAGAATCAACATAAAGGCTCAAGGAAATACAACAAGTATGTTCCTGCTGATAAAGCTCAAAGTACGTTCCTGCTGATAAACACAAGAGTGTTTCTGCTGAAGAATGTTTTTACTGAAGGTGTTTATGCTGATGGATTCTGCTGCTGCTATGACTCATACAGCTGCTGTGTAGATAAGTATTACTTATTCTACTGACACGTGTACAAGAAAATATCTTTTTTGTAGTCATTAAATTGAACACCCCAAGTGAGTTGTATTACTAGATACATGTTGTATCTCATTGTTCTTTGTTAAATAAACACAAGCATCACTGTTCCATTTCCAATAAACATTCTAAGTGTGGTTAAGTAGATTCCACATACTTAATCATATTCACTCAAAGTATCTCATATACACATTACAAAGGTCCAACACCTCATAGTGTGTGATCAAATTTAGTGATCCTCTCAGTTGGTATCAGAGCTTCCAGGTTGATATCTTTGATTTAGAAGAAGAAGAAGAAATGGACACAAAATCTATTCAAACAAATGTTGCTGCAAAGTTGCCAGTTCTCAAACAGAATAAGTTTGAAATGTGGAGGTTAAGAATAGAACAATTTTTCCAGGTGCAGGATTACACTCTCTGGGAAATTATTGAAGAAGGAAACTCTTTCAAACCCACAACCACTACATCAACAATTGAAGGTAGGGAAATAACAACTTTTTAAACTATCCCTTCAACTGCTGATGAAAGAATAAAGAAGAAGAATGACCTCAAGGCCAGAAGCATGCTGATGATGACTATTCCAAATGATCAACTTATAAACTTCAGCAAATTCAAAGATGCCAAGTCATTATTTGAGGCAATTGTTGCATGGTATGGAGGGAATGAAGCCACCAAGAAGACCCAGAAAACTCTTCTTAAGCAACAGTTTGAAAATTTCTCATCAACCATTAATGAATCTCTTGACCACATGTTTACAAGGCTACAAAAAATTGTGAGCCAACTTGCTGTTCTTGGGGTTGATATACCTCAAGAAGATTTAAATTCAAAATTTCTAAGAAGCTTACCAGAAGAGTGGGCTATGCATGTTGTTGTTTGGAAGAATAAACCAGACATAGACACTATGGATCTTATGGATTTGTATAGCAACTTTAAAATTGTGGAACAAGAAGTAAAGAAAACTGGTGTCTCTAGTTCATATAATGGGAACATGGCTTTTATGTCATCTCCTAGTATCTCAAACCCAGTTAAAGATGAAAAGGTTGATAATGGAATTGGTGCTGCTAGTACATCAAGCAGTACTTTTGGTATATTGAATGAAAAGGCTTATTGTGCCTTTTTCACAAGTTAGAATAATGGGTCCATGCTCACTCATGAAGATCTCCTTGAAATCAATGATGATGATTTAGAAGAGATGGACCTAAAATGGCAAATTTCTCTTCTTAGCATGAGGGCTAAAAAATTCTATCAGAGGACGGGGAAGAAACTCACCATCAGCAGCAATGATACTGCTGGTTTTGACAAGTCAAAGATAGAATGCTATAACTGTCATATGTTGGGGCACTTCTCAAGAGAATGTAGAAGGCCAAGGCAGCAAGATAGCAAGAATAGAGGTTTTGGAAGCAAGTCCAAAACAGGGGAATCAACCAATCCAAAAGCAATGGTAGCTATTGATGGATTAGGATTTGATTGGAGCTTTATAGTTGATGAAGAAGAAGCTTCTCCTCAGACAGCTCTTATGGCTTTCTCTACAAAGGTACAATCTGATAAAGTTTGTTCAAATAATTGTTTTGCTCTTAAAAGTTTAGAAACCTTAACCAAACGTTATGAGAATCAAAGGACATAGTTAATTTATACATCTCATAACTTAATCAATCAGTCCTACCATCATTTGATGCGTACACACCTCCCTTGACTTACCCGGAAAAAGTAGAAGAGACTACAGGAACCCCAATAGAGGTAGAACCTTTGAACCAAACACAGCTAGAGGATATAGGTTTGAATACTTATAATGATAACATTACTCTTAGTTCTAGGGAAGTTCCTAGTTTTGATGAACCGGAGCCTCAACCAAAACCGTTACCGAATCCTCCATCCTTGGATGAAAATTTAGGAATTGAAATAGGTACCGATCCACCCATCGAACCATATAGTCCGAGAAGTCTTGGGATAAAGGTAGTAGACTCTAAGCTTTGCAGAGAGGAAGCTGACATAAGAGTGAACAATGACCTTACATGCTTACATCACCCATTTATGATTGATCACAAAACACATTATGGGTTTAAACCGGGTTTACTAGGGCAAGATGGATCCCCAACTAGTAGTCTCTTGAAGTTGATTGAAAATGATCCCTTTCTAGGAGAAAATCTTAATCCACCCATTAACCCGATTGAATTAGGTAAGGTTATGATGATAAGAGCACACCCCTTTGAGCATATAATTCATCCACCAATCTTTCCTCACGTGGCATATTTCCACCCTAAGGGTGTGTATCGCTACTTCCACCCGCACTTAATCCTAAGTGTAGGGAAAACCTCCCCTATTTTCGTTAAATAAGGGTAGAGTCAGGCTCGTGACTCGAACAAAAACAAGCGCTTCTTGGAAGGAAACCCATGTTTTGTGTGATTTTTATTTTTGTTTGATTGTTATTTGCTTCCGTATGCATGCTTTATTTTTTATTGTTGGTAGATCATGTTTCAAAACTAAAATAGTGGAAATACTTTATTTTGTTGTTTGGCTTAGTCTTAACTTCATCCAAAGGTATTTTTGCAAAAGATAAGTGTAAGGGGAAACCCCAAATTTGTTTTTAAGAAAACAAACCGATCATGATTCTCCACAATATTAAATGAACTTGTATATTCGTATTTGTTAGAGTCAAATGCTTGTATTGAGTCATGATGAAGTTTTGCAGAATTTTCCAGGAAGTAGGACCAAGTTTTTCCAGAAATTTTCCGGAAACTTAACACAAGAATTTCTGCAGGTCACTTCTGACGGCGTCACGAGTTTACTCTTGACGGCGTCACGTGTAAAAACCTGGAAATTTTACCAGTTTTGTTTTTCTAACGGAGTTTTAAAGTTTTTGCTGAATTATTAAGTTTTATAATCTCCAGGAAATATGCAAACTTCATTCCACAAGCATTATATCTTACTTTGTTTTCTAGGATTTAGTAACTTATGTAGATTGTCGCCGATTTTATGCGAGGTTGCCTTGTTTGTTTTCTCAGGATTCACAGGTTATGTATGACAAGAAGATGATTATATTCTGGACGGGAAGCTTTGATTGTTCATTTTCTTGGAGGAAGATCTAACCTGGCCACCTTATTATCCATACCGAGCGAATCAGGGGAGTATTTGATTTCATTCTTTTTACTTATTTCACTTTTACATTCTTTACTTGAACATTGGGGACAATGTTCATCCTAAGTGTAAGGGGAGGGTAAACTGATGATACCTTCCGAATACACTTTCGCTTGAGTTTGTTTGTTTAATGGTAGATGTGTAATAAAACTATGAGAAATACTTGTTAGTGTAATTTTAGCGCCAAATTTAAAATTTTTTACAACATTTAGGAGTGAAACTTTAGCCATAGCAAGCGTCTCATGGATAGGAGATTGTATGACTAGCACATAACCGTATATTCAGAAAAATTTTCCACCCAAATATGTGAGGTTCGCCTTTAGATTTGATAGGAAAAGCATTTACTATTAGTGCTTATGAGTGTACCGGTAAAGTACTTATTTTATGGAGTAATGGGGAAGAACATCATTTATTACCCCTGATGAGGCGAAAAATGAACCACTTTTAGGGGGTCATTTAAGCCCGGAATTGACTTTATTTGATCAAATATTGCCCTAAATCGTTCCTTTTGTGATTTTAGGTACTTTGGGAGTGAAATCTGGAAAAGGAAGCAATTCGGACGTTTTTGGAGCATAAAAGTGAAGAAAACGCCAAAGTCTTAATTTTCCTTGCTGGGAACAATAGGTGACGGCGTCAAGAAGGAATCCTTGACGTCGTCAAGAGCAAATTTCCATGACGATCCAGTACAGATTTGACGGCGTCACGAAGTAGGGCGTCAAGAGTAAAATTCATGACGGCCTGGAAATGCATAATACATGACGGCGTCAAAAGTAGATCAAGGCAGTCCGAGAAGAGTTTTGGCGGCGAGGTGACGGTGTCACAAGTTTGGTCTTGACGCCGTCAGACCCTATTTCCTATATATAGTTTTCTAATTTTCACACAAAAAAGAGAGAAGTTTTGGAGAAACCCTAAGTACTAACTTGGTGCGAATTTTACAGGTTTTTCAAGGGTTCTAAGCCCTTGATACCTTTCATGTGTAATTGAGATAAATGTTCTTTTAATTCAATCAATATGTCTATGTGTTGGTTGTCTATATCTTGTTCTTGTCTTAATTCCATCATGCTAGGCTAGATCTATCTTGTGGTTGCTTGGATCTAATGAAACCTAGATGTTAATTATGTGTTGCTTACTTGTTTATAATTGTATTGGATGAATGAATTTGATGTTAGGCTTAAGAAGACTGGCAGATCTCCAAATGGTAACATGCTTGAACATTTTAAGAAACATGAACCGATGTGCACTAGGTCTTTATTGGTTGTATTTAATGCATGAGCCACTGTTCATAATCCCTATGGTTGTGCTGGGCATGGTATAGGAGGAGATAAGAGCTCATAGAATTGGGGAGTTAAGTGCGCCACCCCATGAATGATATTAAGGAATACGATCTGTCATCCATGCAACTATAACAAGTAATTAACGTGTAAAAGATGTCTAGGGAGTAGTGAAATCTAAGTAAACACATTTTCTCCACTTATTGCTCACAACTTTAGTATAATTTAGTTTATTTTCATTTCTAGTATTTTATTTTGATTGCATCTTTAGTATTGGGTTAGTTGACTAGCAACTAATTCCGCCCAAATCCTTCAAACCCGAGATTTTTACTTGCTTTCTAAAAAATATAAAAATACAAAAATAATCATCCCTCACCTTTAGAACTAGTATTTAGGTTTTCTAATCCTAGCGACACTATTCCTAGCTGAACGATCAATCCCCCGGTACTTGTCACTATACTATACTACAACGATCAGGTACACTGCCTGGTGGGGGTTGTAAGCTTCTCAAGATCCCTTGAGAGGTAAAGCCTGGTGCGATTCCCACGTATCAAGTTTTTGGCGCCGCTGCCGGGGAATAGTTATTGTCTAGGTTAGAATTTCTTTTTATTAGGTCTACTTGCTAGATTCCTTTCTAGTGAGATTTTATTTTTATTTTTTTTAGGTTTCTTTAGTCTATCTTGTTTCTTTGTGTCTTTGTTCGTAACCACCCGATATCATGGACAACGGGAACATCTTTGAACCCGTCATCCCACCACAACAAAACCCACCATTAGAACCCCTTAGGCCCCGAACCTTAGGAGAGTATTCCCGACCTAGCCACCAAGGCTACCGAAACACCATTGAGCTCACCGGAGCAAAGCGGATGTGCATTCCATGGACTTCGTTCCGAAGATCCAAACCGACATCTTAAGGACTTCCTCAAAATCGTAGATTCCATAGACTTAGGTGTTGAAACTAGAGAGACAACCCGATTACGCCTATTCCAATTCTCTCTACGGGATCAAGCTAGTCAATGGCTTTAGCGTTTACCCGCGGGATCCATCACCACATGGGATGATCTCACCACTCGTTTCCTTGCTCAATTTTTCCCACCGGGGAGAACTACTAAGCTTAGAAATGACATCTTGATGTTCCAACAACGTCAAAATGAATCTCTTTATGAAGCATGGACTCGTTTCAAGGACTTACTCCAAAAAGTCCCTCATCATGGCATAGATCTTTGGCTCCAAGTCCAAATCTTTTATGACCATATCGACATCTCTACGAGGCGAGCCATTGACAAATCGGCCGGTGGTAAGCTACGTGATCTAAGTGCGGAACAATCATGGGAACTCATAGAAGATCTTGCTCTCTATGACAACGAAAGTTGGAATGATCCCCGTGACTTGAACAAAACGGTCAAGGCAATATCTTTGCCTTCGAACAATTCTAGCACTCCCGACCGTAGGATCATGGAACTTGAAGGTCGAGTCAAGTCTCTCATGAAATCTTACGAAGCTAAAAAATCCTCAAGCCAATTAAGCAGAATCGCTTCTACATGCAAATTATGTAATGGCCCTCACGAGACTCATAACTGCATGGAGCTTCCAAAACGTGCTTATAACGAATTCACGTCGTCACGCGTGGGTCAAGGTCCTCGAACTTCTGGCGAGGCATATGAGGCATGGAAGGATAAACCTAATTTCAGAGGGTACCAAACGCGGAGCGTATCTTTCAATGACTCCTCACCACTCACTTGGTCCGAGCATTTTCCATCACAAGGCATTCCTAGGCAAAGCTGTGAAGATGCCCTAAAAAAATTCATTCTATCTCAAGAATTACAGCTCTCTACGCTCAAGGCTAAATTTAGACAACAGCAGGCTGATATGAACAACAAGATTTGTAATCTGCTAACTGCTATCAAAGAGCATGTTGTTAATTAACCCATTCACGTTGATGAGGTTAAATCTGTTACCGTCATGAGTCCACCAACCTCCCCTGTGAAAATAAAAAGTCCTAGCAAGTTATTCAAAAATCTATCCCCTAAAGGAAAAGAACCTATCAACCTAATTCGCCTTAAACTAGTTATCTTTTATTTCTCAACCACTTGTGAATGGTCAATAGTAAAGTCAAACTAATCAAAGGCAAATGCTTCCGTGGAATACAGTGTTTCCCCGGGTCGTAATATCCCAACGAGGTGTGCGATGTTTTATTATAAACGAATCTGTGATCAGTGAATGTGAACAGGAAAGGTATAAGTGTGTGTGTGTGTGTGATTAAACTAAGGTTTTATAACTTAAATAAACTATTAGAACGATTACGTAAAACCTAGATATCTAAAACGTTTAAACGTACACCAAATTAAAATCAGACGCGACTGCGTACTGAGAAAAAGGTGAGTTTTAAGAAAAATAAACTACAAGGGTTAAAAATGAAAATTCTATAAACTTATACTTAAAATAAAATTAAATTAAAAAGAAAATTATTTTTTAGATTATTTTATTATTTATTATTAATTATTTAATTAATAACTATTTAACTTTTTAATTAAAACTAATTTATATCAAACTAAAAATTATAAATACTACAAATTAAACTAAAAACTTATAAAAATAATTTCTAAACTTAAATTAGAACTTGAAGAAAGTATAAAAAATAAAAATAAATATTTTTGTCTTTTTATGAGTTTTTTATTAATTAAAAACTATTAATATTAATTATACTAATTAAACTATTTTAAATTACAAATAATACTAAACTAACTTAGAAAATTATGGAAAAATTAATAAAACTATTTTATAACTTATAAAAGCTAAAAAAAATATAAAAACTAGGTGTTGCTATATAAAAATTAATTATGCTATTTATAACTTATTTATTGATTAATTACTAAATAAACTAATATTAATTATAATAAATACTAAATGACAAAATAAAAATCTGAGAAAATTATGAAAAATACTTTAACCTAAAAGGAAATTATTAAAAATATAAAATTACAAATTTCTTAATTAAAATCTAAAAATGAAAATTAAAATTAAATTAAATTAAATAGAAACTATCACTTAATTTTATATTTGTTTTTCTTGAATTTTCTTTTACAAAACTAAATTATACTTAAAAATAAACAACTTTTGTAAAAACAATAATTTTATAAGCTACTAATAAGCACTGTGGGAGCTTATTGCTACCACAATTGACTTTTGTTGACTGAAATGGGAAATAAGCTCAAATGAGCTTATGTGGGACCCACTATGGATTAATCTGGTTCTAATAAGTTGATTGGACTTGTCAAAGCTCAAATTGGTCAAATAAGCTCAGTAGATAAGCTAATAAGCCATATTAAGCTAATCCAAAACTTAGTTTGAACTCAGAATGGGGACAAAGTTCAAGGGCAAAACTAAGTGGGGTCCACTAAGGTTCAGGTCAAACAAAAGGGTGACTAAGTATCCCTGGTAGGAGGGGGTTCTATGGAACTAATTTTGAGGTCTGGGGCCCACTGAGGTGGTCACACACCACCACCAAAGTGGTGGTGATGGCCTGAGCTGCTGGTGCAGGGGAAGTAGTCTTCCCTACAGTTGTGTTTGGGGGTGAGTGGGGCCCAGTACAAAATTCCTAAAAATAAAACAAAGATGGGATACTAAATTTTAGGTGGTAGGCTAGGAGTAGGAACAAGTTTCAAGTCCTCAATCAACTTACATAAATCAAAATAATTCCTTGAAATTTTGTAAAAACCTGAGATGTGCAAAATTGACTTTTGATCAAAACTTGTAACTTTGACTTTTATGAACTTTTAACACTTCTAATAAGCTTAAACTGTTATAATAAGCTAATGTAAGATTAGAATAAGCTATATGAGTTACTTATAAGCTATTGTGATTGATTTTAGAACCTAAATCCCTCACAGTTAACTGTGAGGGGAATTATTCTATGATTTTGACTTTCTAGTGTTTGAAACCTGAGTTTTAAACTTCTTATGACCTAAAAATACTTAACTGAGCATGCAAGAACCAAAAACAAAAGCTAAAACTTAAAACCTAGGGGTGAAATACCCTAATCCAAACACCCTTTATCTTGAATCTGTTTTGGCTTTTCAAAGCATTTGGCTATATTAGACCGTGAAACTGAATCTAATAGTTCTTATATGATATTATGAACTTAAATAAACATGTAAAAACAGTTTACAAACTATTCTTTAATAAAAAAACAAAGATTACAAAACTAACTTACAATGGGTATGTGACTGAGGTGATGGAACCAAGAACCAAGAACAAGTAACTAACCTATAACCTCCCAAAAGGTTCTAAACCAGCAACATATCCAAATAACACCCTGCTCCAATCTTCTTCCTCTCTTTCCTCTATTTTTTTATTTTTCTTTATTTAATTTATTATTTTTGGTATTTTCTTATTTATTATCTAAACAGAAAATTAAGGTATTCTAAAACTTTTATTAGCTTTGTCAGAGCTTATGTGAGCTAAGAGAGTCTAACACAACACCAATAACAACAAATTCAACAGACTTAGTAATTTTGAAATTCAAAGAAAATTGCATAAACTGAGAACAGAACTGAAACCTGAAATTAACTTGAAAATAAAGATTGCAATACACGAGTTTAACTTAGTACAAGCTATTTCAATTGAAATTATACCTAAAATACAAGTTTACACTACCTACGATTTCAATTAACTAAAACTACCCTAATACTTCATCTCTGCTGCATCATTTCCCTTTTGTAGAGATGTTCTGAGATTGTGGGACCCACTGGGTCATTTCCCACCATTTGTGAGCCCTTGATATAGTCCAATTGATCCAGGCCGTTTAAATGGGTAACTTGGCGCCAAAGTAGTCAAACTGACAATTGGGGTACTGTGGATAGCGTGGAGAGGATTTCAAGGGTTTAATTGAGTTTGGAATGTTGTGGTGAGGTGGAGGTATTGCGTGGAGAGGTGGGAGTGTGAGGTGGAAGGTTGTTTCTGGTTTCAGTGGTGGTGGTATGGAGAAGGAGGGAAAAGGGGTGAGGGTGGTATTGGTCAAACAAGGGTTGACCGGGTTTTATATTTTTGGGTGGACTGGGCTGGTGGATGGGCTGGACAAAGAATAGGGTGGGCTTGGTATGGTTTAAGATAGATTGGGTTTATATGTTGGGTATAAATATATAAAAGGGTCCGGTTAGGTTTATGAATTACACAAGGACCATTTTTGTAATTTGGTCAAAGTTGAGGGTATGATGTGGCATTTTCCCAAAGTTCATATAAGGATTAAACTTGCCAAGATGTGAATAGTACAAGGATATTTTTTATATATTTTCACTTTTAAATACCCGGGGACTATTTATGCCAAACCTTCAAACTTGAGGGACCAATTATGTAAATTAACCAAACTTCATACCAAGGACCATTCCTGCAAAAGATTATTAGTACAAGGACCGAAATTGATTTTCTCAAAGTTTTTACATCCCAGGGACCATTTATGTCAATTTGCAAAGTACAGGGACTAAACTTGTAATTTTATGAAACTTTGCACCAAAGGACTAAATATGTAATTTTATGATTAAAAAGGACCTTTGATGACTTTTTCATGTTTTTAGAATAACCAGGGACTAGTTTTGCCAATTTATGAAACTTGAGGGACTGAAACTACCAATTATGCAAACTTTGTACGTTTTTCATCTGTTTTTGTATATTTTGCATTTGAAACATATAAAACACACCTCTAAGATATTTTAAGTATTTTGATACATATTTGAGTGTTTTTGTATGTTTTGGCAGCTCAGATTAGTATAAAATGATGAGTATTTAGACACTCATCAATCCCCCACACTAAACTATTGCTAGTCCCTAGCAATCTTTTGAGAAAAACTTAATGGATTTGAAAAACTCTTTACCAAAAGCCATCACTTCTGGAGTATCCAGGTGTGAGAACTGTGGCACACCTGATAACCGTGTGATTTTGAGCAAATCACCAGCTGTCAACGGATTTGATTAGTCTTTACCAAAAGCCGTTTGCTTCTGGACTAGCCAACTCTTGATGGAATAGTCAACATCTTGGTGAGCTGATTACCAATTATGGATTTTCCACTGCCTTTACCACAAGCCATAATCTTGCGGGCTAGCCAACTCATTAGCTTTTGAGGATAATGGGGAGTTGAGGAACCATACAATTTTTGGCAAATTGCAAGCCATAAACAGGTTTGAGTTATCTTTACCAAGAACCGTTTGTTCCTGGATTAGCCAATCCTTATGTGAGTTAGACATGGCGGACTGATAACCATTTGTTGCGTTCTAAGTGAGAAATTTTTTTAAAATTTGGGCTAAAATGGGGTTTCTTGATGGAACATGTGTTTAAATTCGTTAGAATAACGAATCTCCCCCCACACTTAGAACTGAATATTGTCCTCAATATTCAAAGTACCGGGTGTTAAACCGAACTTAGAACGTAAGAAGGAAATATTCCATAGCCTTTATTTAAGATGTATATACATACAATTATTTTTTTAGATAAAACTTCTTAAATAGAAGCTATCACTATATTTACATTTTTTTTTAACATATATACAACATGTGGGGCATCTCCCCCACACTAGGGTGTTACACACGGGTGACAAGCCCATGTTTTTGCTAATGTTTTTGATTCCCGAGTAACTAGCTTGACTCGACCCCGTATTTGATTCCTTTTCTCCCAAACTGTCAGGTTTATCACACAAGCTAACCGCTTGTGAACGGTTAACTGTAATAAAGAGGTCCTGAACAGACCGGGAGAAAAAGCAATTTAAAAATCTATGGGGAAGTAAGTGGAAGAAACAATCTCAATCGGACTTTCATTCAAGATATTTGGATAAACATTTGAAGCACGTGAAAGTTCCACTCTGATGAGATATAATGACACCCGGCTCAAAATTTATAAATGAGAATGCCGGGGTCAAAGATAGTGTCTTCATTCCCGAAGGAGTGAAGAATAGGTGAAATCACCTGGTAGGTGAAGGAAAGTAGGGAAATCTGAATAGCAATTAAGATAAGAACTTCCTCCTCAAGAAATGCATATTCAAGTGGAGGAGGCAAGTCCTTAAGCTTGATCTCAGGAAATTTATCAGTTTCCTCAACTGATTTGATTTCCTCATTATGAAGTTGTGGAAGAGGGGGAAATGGATCTTCGTTTAACAAACTTTCTAGAAAAAGAATGTCCCCCTCTGGATCAAGATAATTATCATCAACTTCGTATGAAATTGAACTATCTTCATTCATAAAAGCCTCGAATTCGTCCAAATCATTTTCACTTTCCGGAGGAAGTGGTTTGATCTGAGTGAGTTTAAACGCAGGATCATGAGTAGGTAAGAATTCTAACTCTCTCAAATCCGCTTCAAAGTCAAAGACTTCATTTTCATCCCTTGGTGGGATGGGATCCATATGAGAGAGTTCATCAGCGAACTCTTCAAAAAGATAGTCACCATTAGACTCGGGAAGTGATGCATCAACAAATTCGATGTCTCCATAAGATAAACAATCATTACTGGAATCAGAGATAGTCTCAATTTGTTCATTTGGATTATCAGGGGTAAAAGGAATATCACACATAAGATCAAAAGTCCCCTGTGACTCTCTCGGGATTGGGACAAGGATCTCAACACTAGACTTTATGAATTCGTCCGATTCCTTTGCAGAAATTGTGTCAAGATGCTCGTCCCCCATGTTCAGAGAGTGAGTGGGAACCTCGGGTGTGATAACAACATACAGAGGGAGCTGAGAAGGACTAGCAGTAATGGAGTCTACAAGTTCCATTATTTCTACTGCTGGTGATTCAGTTATATTATTTTCCCCCTGTATATCCATGGAAGGAGTCTCAACTGATGAACATGATGAGGTATCATCACTTTCATCATCCTCATAGAGAAGAGCAGCATTTTGAAATTTAGCACGTGTTATAGCTGTTTGTTTTAAGACTAGTAATTCTTCCATGCTTCTTTCGTTTTTAGCAGTACGTCCTTCAGCAAGTAATTCCGCGATAGATTTATCACGAGAATATGGAATGAGTGGAGACTGTGGGGGAGTGAATGTATCAAAACCGGAAAGTTGACATTGATCATCATTATGAGGACCCCCACAATGTACACAAGAAGAATTTGGTGCATTGTGAAACGACATATTAGCCAACTCCTCTCTAATGTTTTTAAGTTTTTCAAGAACCTCTAGACAAGGATCTTGCTGGTTTTGAGGAGTTGCTTGGTTCATTTGGTACTGTGGAGGTGGGTCTTGAAATGGATAGTCGTAATTGTTACAAGGAAATGGATTCCTTGTTTGACAATCAGAGCTAAAGTGTGGACCTCCACAGTACTCACAACAGTTAAACTGTTGAGTCTGGGTTGGTGTATTTTGATACGAAGCATCATTGAGATTTGGATAATATGATTCTTGCTCGTATGAATGTGATGGGTAGTTGGAAAAATTTGAGGAATCGTTGAATGAGTTTTGATTAGGATCATAAGCAAATGAATTACTCGATCCACAAAACAAACAACTCCCGTTTTGAATATCATTACCACATTGTTCACATGTACACCAACGACATGGAAAACCGAAAAGCGGCTCACCACAACCGACACAAGGAACAAAATCTGGAGGTGGGACAAGTGGTGTGCTCTTAGAGCTAGGAATTTCCACCACTTCCGTTATGGTCTCGGGTTTTGGTTCTTGATAAACGTGAAGGTTAGGTAAGTCGTTCTTTTCAGTAATTGCCCTAAGCTCTGTACGTTTGCTTGACAAACTTTTAACCGTAAACCGTGAAAGATCAGGATTGATTCTTGAAGGTTTAGGAGCATTTGTGAGCTCAGGTTTTTGGACAACCGTGGTTTGGACGTATTTAGCACCTCCATCGTCAGAGGAAAGTACAAGGTCCTTTGTCACCTCGGTTTCATGATCTCTTTCCCTCACCGGAGAGGGAATAGGAATCGAAGGTCCATCATAATCAACATAACATCTCGACATTTTTGACAAGGCCATAAGTTTTTCAACTTTACTTTTACAGGCCCTTTGTTTAAAGAAATCATCATCGAGAGATGCCATTAGAATTAATTATGGGATAAGTGGAAGAAAGTAGAATCAAAGGATTTTGGGGATGAGAAATGAAGAATCAAATAGGTAGGGGTGTAAAGGTGAATATTTTTGTGTTTTGTTTTATAAAAATATAGATAAAAGATGGTAAATATACAATGGATGTATATCCAGAATCACAAATACGCAAAATCGTTTAAAATATGCGCACAACCTCCCCGGCAGTGGCGCCAAATTTTGATTCGCCTTAAACTAGTTATCTTTTATTTCTCAACCACTTGTGAATGGTCAATAGTAAAGTCAAACTAATCAAAGGCAAATGCTTCCGTGGAATACAGTGTTTCCCCGGGTCGTAATGTCCCAACGAGGTGTGCGATGTTTTATTATAAACGAATCTGTGATCAGTGAATGTGAACAGGAAAGGTATAAGTGTGTGTGTGTGTGTGATTAAAGTAAGGTTTTATAACTTAAATAAACTATTAGAACGATTACGTAAAACCTAGATATCTAAAACGTTTAAACGTACACCAAATTAAAATCAGACGCGACTGCGTACTGAGAAAAAGGTGAGTTTTAAGAAAAATAAACTACAAGGGTTAAAAATGAAAATTCTATAAACTTATACTTAAAATAAAATTAAATTAAAAAGAAAATTATTTTTTAGATTATTTTATTATTTATTATTAATTATTTAATTAATAACTATTTAACTTTTTAATTAAAACTAATTTATATCAAACTAAAAATTATAAATACTACAAATTAAACTAAAAACTTATAAAAATAATTTCTAAACTTAAATTAGAACTTGAAGAAAGTATAAAAAATAAAAATAAATATTTTTGTCTTTTTATGAGTTTTTTATTAATTAAAAACTATTAATATTAATTATACTAATTAAACTATTTTAAATTACAAATAATACTAAACTAACTTAGAAAATTATGGAAAAATTTATAAAACTATTTTATAACTTATAAAAGCTAAAAAAAATATAAAAACTAGGTGTTGCTATATAAAAATTAATTATGCTATTTATAACTTATTTATTGATTAATTACTAAATAAACTAATATTAATTATAATAAATACTAAATGACAAAACAAAAATCTGAGAAAATTATGAAAAATACTTTAACCTAAAAGGAAATTATTAAAAATATAAAATTACAAATTTCTTAATTAAAATCTAAAAATGAAAATTAAAATTAAATTAAATTAAATAGAAACTATCACTTAATTTTATATTTGTTTTTCTTGAATTTTCTTTTACAAAACTAAATTATACTTAAAAATAAACAACTTTTGTAAAAACAATAATTTTATAAGCTACTAATAAGCACTGTGGGAGCTTATTGCTACCACAGTTGACTTTTGTTGACTGAAATGGGAAATAAGCTCAAATGAGCTTATGTGGGACCCACTATGGATTAATCTGGTTCTAATAAGTTGATTGGACTTGTCAAAGCTCAAATTGGTCAAATAAGCTCAGTAGATAAGCTAATAAGCCATATTAAGCTAATCCAAAACTTAGTTTGAACTCAAAATGAGGACAAAGTTCAAGGGCAAAACTAAGTGGGGTCCACTAAGGTTCAGGTCAAACAAAAGGTTGACTAAGTATCCCTGGTAGGAGGGGGTTCTATGGAACTAATTTTGAGGTCTGGGGCCCACTGAGGTGGTCACACACCACCACCAAAGTGGTGGTGATGGCCTGAGCTGCTGGTGCAGGGGAAGAAGTCTTCCTTGCAGTTGTGTTTGGGGGTGAGTGGGGCCCAGTACAAAATTCCTAAAAATAAAACAAAGATGGGATACTAAATTTTAGGTGGTAGGCTAGGAGTAGGAACAAGTTTCAAGTCCTCAATCAACTTACATAAATCAAAATAATTCCTTGAAATTTTGTAAAAATCTGAGATGTGCAAAATTGACTTTTGATCAAAACTTGTAACTTTGACTTTTATGAACTTTTAACACTTCTAATAAGCTTAAACTGTTATAATAAGCTAATGTAAGATTAGAATAAGCTATATGAGTTACTTATAAGCTATTGTGATTGATTTTAGAACCTAAATCCCTCACAGTTAACTGTGAGGGGAATTATTCTATGATTTTGACTTTCTAGTGTTTGAAACCTGAGTTTTAAACTTCTTATGACCTAAAAATACTTAACTGAGCATGCAAGAACCAAAAACAAAAGCTAAAACTTAAAACCTTGGGGTGAAATACCCTAATCCAAACACCCCTTATCTTGAATCTGTTTTGGGTTTTCAAAGCATTTGGCTATATTAGACCGTGAAACTGAATCTAATAGTTCTTATATGATATTATGAACTTAAATAAACATGTAAAAACAGTTTACAAACTATTCTTTAATAAAAAAAACAAAGATTACAAAACTAACTTACAATGGGTATGTGACTGAGGTGATGGAACCAAGAACCAAGAACAAGTAACTAACCTATAACCTCCCAAAAGGTTCTAAACCAGCAACATATCCAAATAACACCCTGCTCCAATCTTCTTCCTCTCTTTCCTCTATTTTTTTATTTTTCTTTATTTAATTTATTATTTTTGGTATTTTCTTATTTATTATCTAAACAGAAAATTAAGGTATTCTAAAACTTTTATTAGCTTTGTCAGAGCTTATGTGAGCTAAAAGAGTCTAACACAACACCAATAATAACAAATTCAATAGACTTAGTAATTTTGGAATTCAAAGAAAATTGCATAAACTGAGAACAGAACTGAAACCTGAAATTAACTTGAAAATAAAGATTGCAATACACGAGTTTAACTTAGTACAAGCTATTTCAATTGAAATTATAACTAAAATACAAGTTTACACTACCTACGATTTCAATTAACTAAAACTACCCTAATACTTCATCTCTGCTGCATCATTTCCCTTTTGTAGAGATGTTCTGAGATTGTGGGACCCACTGGGTCATTTCCCACCATTTGTGAGCCCTTGATATAGTCCAATTGATCCAGGCCGTTTAAATGGGTAACTTGGCGCCAAAGTAGTCAAACTGACAATTGGGGTACTGTGGATAGCGTGGAGAGGATTTCAAGGGTTTAATTGAGTTTGGAATGTTGTGGTGAGGTGGAGGTATTGCGTGGAGAGGTGGGAGTGTGAGGTGGAAGGTTGTTTCTGGTTTCAGTGGTGGTGGTATGGAGAAGGAGAGAAAAGGGGTGAGGGTGGTATTGGTCAAACAAGGGTTGACCGGGTTTTATATTTTTGGGTGGACTGGGCTGGTGGATGGGCTGGACAAAGAATAGGGTGGGCTTGGTATGGTTTAAGATAGATTGGGTTTATATGTTGGGTATAAATATATAAAAGGGTCCGGTTAGGTTTATGAATTACACAAGGACCATTTTTGTAATTTGGTCAAAGTTGAGGGTATGATGTGGCATTTCCCAAAGTTCATATAAGGATTAAACTTGCCAAGATGTGAATAGTACAAGGATATTTTTTATATATTTTCACTTTTAAATACCCGGGGACTATTTATGCCAAACCTTCAAACTTGAGGGACCAATTATGTAAATTAACCAAACTTCATACCAAGGACTATTCCTGCAAAAGATTATTAGTACAAGGACCAAAATTGATTTTCTCAAAGTTTTTACATCCCAGGGACCATTTATGTCAATTTGCAAAGTACAGGGACTAAACTTGTAATTTTATGAAACTTTGCACCAAAGGACTAAATATGTAATTTTATGATTAAAAAGGACCTTTGATGACTTTTTCATGTTTTTAGAATAACCAGGGACTAGTTTTGCCAATTTATGAAACTTGAGGGTCTGAAACTGCCAATTATGCAAACTTTGTACGTTTTTCATCTGTTTTTGCATATTTTGCATTTGAAACATATAAAACACACCTCTAAGATATTTTAAGTATTTTGATACATGATGAGGCGAAAAATGATCCGTTTTTAGGGGGTCATTTAAGCCCGAATCCGAATTTATTTGATCAAATATTGCCCTAAATCGTTCTTTTTGTGATTTTAGGTACTTGGAGAGTGAATTCTGGAAAAGAAGCCATTTTGGACGTTTTTGGAGCATAAAAGTGAAGTAAACGGCAAAGTATCAATTTTCCATGCTGGAAGCACTAGGTGACGGCCTCAAGAGTTACACCTGACGGCGTCAGATAGCAAGAATAAAATACCGTAGGTGGTGACGGCGTCAAATGTCATCCTGACGGCGTCAAAAGTCCCAAGAATAAAATACCGTAGGTGGTGACGGCGTCACACAGGCCGTCATAAGGAGATCAAGGCCGTCCGAGGAAGTATTTGGCGGCGAGGTGACGGCGTCACATGTTTGTCTTGACGCCGTCAGCCCAGTTTTCCTATATATAGTTTTCTAGTTTTTTCATTAAAAGAGAGAAGTTTTGGAGAAACCCTAAAGACGAATTTGGTGCAACTTTTACAGGTTTTTCAAGGGTTCCAAACCCTTGATACCTTGCATTGTAATTGAGATAAGTGTTCTTCTAATTCAATCAATATGTCTATGTGTTGGTTGTTTATATCTTGTTCTTCTCTCAATTCAATTATGGTAGGCTAGATCTCTCTTGTGTTTGCTTAGATCTAATGAAACCTAGATATTGATTATGTGTTGATTACTTGTTTATTCTTGTTCTTGGATGAATGATTTTATATGTTAGGCTTAAGAAAACTGGCAGATCTCCAAATGGTAACATGCTTGAACGTCTTAAGAAACATGAACCGAGGCGTACTAGGTCTTTATTGGTTGTATTTAATGCATGAGCCACTGTTTACAATCCCTATAGTTGTGCTGGGTCATGGTGTAGGAGGAGATAAGAGCTCATAGAATTGGGGAGTTATGTATGCCACCCCATGAATGGTATTAAGGAATACGATCCGTCATCCATACAATTATAACAAGTAATTAACATGTAAAAGATATCTAGGGAGTAATGAAGTCTAAGTAAACACATTTTCTCCAATTACTGCTCACAACTTTAGTTTAATTAGTTAAATTTCATTTTTAGTATTTTATTTTGATTGCATCTTAGTTTTGGGTTAGTTGATTAGCAACTAATTCCGCCCACTCCTTCAAAACCCGAGATTTTACTTGCTTTCATAAAAATATAAAAAGACAAAAATAATCATCTCTCACCTTTAGAACTAGTAAATTAGGCTTTCTAATCCTAGCGACACTATTCCTAAGCTGAACGATCAATCCCCCGGTACTTGTCACTATACTATACTACAACGATCAGGTACACTGCCTGGTGGGGGTTGTAAGCTTCTCGAGATCCCTCGAGAGGTAAAGCCTGTTGCGATTCCCACGCATCAAGTTTTTGGCGCCGCTGCCCGGGGAATAGTTATTGTCTAGGTTAGGATTTCTTTTTATTAGGTCTACTTGCTAGATTCCTTTCTAGTAAGATTTTATTTTTATTTTTAGGTCTTCTTTAGTCTATCTTATTTCTTCGTGCCTTTGTTCGTAACTCTTTACCATCCGACATCATGGAAGGTGGTAACATCTTTGAACCCGTCATCCCACCACAACAAAACCCACCACTAGAACCCCTTAGGCCCCGAACCTTAGGAGAGTATTCCCGACCTAGCCATCAAGGCTACCGAAACACCATTGAGCTCACCGGAGCCAATGTGACCCCCTTGCGATCCGACACCATCCGGTTGGTGCAAAGCGGATGTGCATTCCATGGACTTCGTTCCGAAGATCCAAACCAACATCTTAAGGACTTTCTCAAAATCGTAGATTCCATAGACCTAGGTGTTGAAACTAGAGAGACTACCCGTTTACGCCTATTCCAATTCTCTCTACAGGATCAAGCTAGTCAATGGCTTGAGCGTTTACCCGAGGGATCCATCACCACATGGGATGATCTCACCACTCGTTTCCTTGCTCAATTTTTCCCACCGGGGAGAACTACTAAGCTTAGGAATGACATCTTGATGTTCCAACAACGTCAAAATGAATCTCTTTATGAAGCATGGACTCGTTTCAAGGACTTACTCCAAAAAGTCCCTCATCATGGCATAGATCTTTGGCTCCAAGTCCAAGTTTTTTATGACCATATCGACATCTCCACGAGGCGAACCATTGACCAATCGGCCGGTGGTAAGCTACGTGATCTTAGTGCGGAACAATCATGGGAACTCATAGAAGATCTTGCTCTCTATGACAACGAAAGTTGGAATGATCCCCGTGACTTGAACAAAACGGTCAAGGCAATATCTTTGCCTTCGAACAATTCTAGCACTCCCGACCGTAGGATCATGGAACTTGAGGACCAAGTCAAGTTTCTCATGAAATCCTACGATGCTCCTAAGCCTTTAAGCCAAGTGAACAAAATCACTTCTTCATGCGAATTATGTAGTGGTCCCCATGACACTCGTGATTGTGTGGAACTCCCCGGAACAGCTTTTGCGGACTACGCATCCACGCGTACCGACGAAACGGGAGATAAGTGGTACACTTTCAAGCCCGAGCTAAATACATATCGTGATTCATACAACCCCTCATGGAAAAATCACCCAAACCTTAGGTGGAAACAAAATCAACCCAATTCATCCAACCCACCTAATCGGTACCAACCAAACGGTCTACCATCCAACCGTACTTTCAACAACAATCCTTCTAACAACTATGGTAGTACCAACAATCTTGAAGGATTGATGTCAAAGTTCATGGCATCTCAAGAAGCCCGCATAGCTAGGTTTGAAACCGAATTCAACCAACAACAAACGGAGATGACCAACAAGATTGACAACTTGTTGAAAGCCCTCAACAACCAAGCGTTAATCACACCTAGGAAGGACACTAGGGATACCAATAGTGGAAGCCAAATTAAGGACCCCTCATCATCCAAACATGTCCATTTTGTCAATATTGTCACCATTAAACCAATAGATAAGGAGATAGAGGAGAGTGACAAGGATGAAGTTAGAATAGAAGCCGATAGTAAGGATGAGAGTAGGGAAGTTGAGGTTAATAAGGAGGAGGAATTAGAGGAGGTAGAACCTATAGAAGAATACTTTGATAAGCCGCCAACCAAGGAAGAACGGGAATACCATAAGGATTTATTCGATAGTCCCGAGAAAACATATATCTTTGGCGACCCCCTTATCAAAATGGGAGACCCCTCTAACATTAACATCCCATGCAATATTGGACACATGCATATATGGAAAGCTTACATCGACCTTAGATCACCCGTAAACATCATGACTAGGACTTATTACAATTGGGTGATGAAGAAGCAACTCAATTTTAGGATGATGCCCGGAAAGAATCTGATAAGTAATTTTGCAGGAAGAGTGAAAGGATTGCATGTGATTATAGGGAATCTCACTTATGAGATCGATTTTATGATAGTTGAGGACACTCGTCCGGTGATTGATGCTAACCTAAGCCAAATAATATTCGGAAAACCATTTGTTGAGGCCACTAGGATGAGTTATGATCCGACTTTAGGGATAGTTAGATTCAAGAAAGAGAATGATGAGGTTGCTTATCAAATGCCCTACAAGATCGAACAATACCGCCTTCTCTCTAATTTCGAAAAAGAACACAAGCAAGCGGTTTATTATAGGAATGAGGAGGATAGACGTAGGGGAGTAGAGTATGTTAGAAATAGAATGCTTGGTTTCTACAAAGAATGCTTGCAACTAGGTCCGGAATACAAAACTGGTTTAGAAGACGACCTAGAGAGTGGAACCAATGATGAGATCACGTAGTAACCCATGACTTTGAGTCTAGCTACAAGACTCGTAAATAAAGAAAAGCGCTTCTTGGGAGGCAACCCATGTTTTGTGTGATTGATTGTTATTTGCTTCCGTATGCATGCTTTGTTTTTATTGTTGGTTGATCATGCTTCTCAATTAAAATGTGGAAATACTTTACTATGTTGTTTGGCCTAGTCTTAACTCCAACCTAAAAGTATTTTTGCAAAAGATAAGTGTAAGGGGAAACCCCAAATATGTTTTTAAGAAACAAACCGATCATGATTCTCCACAATATTAAATGAACATGTATATTCGTATCTGTTAGAGTCAAATGCTTGTATTGAGTCATAATGAAGTTTTGCAGGATTTTCTAGGAAGTAGGACCAAGTTTTTCCAGAAATTTTCCGGAAACTTAACATAAGAATTTCTGCAGGTCCATTCTGACGGCGTCAGAGTTTTACTCTTGACGGCGTCAGGAGTTAAAATCTGGAAATTTTACCGGTTTTGTTCTTTTAACGGAGTCTTATGGTTTTTGTGAATTATTAAGTTTTATAATCTCCAGGAGATCTGCAAACTTCATTCCACAAGCATTATATCTTACTTTGTTTTCTAGGATTTAGTAACTTATATAGGATGCCGCCGATTTTACGCGAGGTTGTCTTGTCTATTTTTGTCAGGATTTACAGGTTATGTTCGACAAGGAGATGATTTATATTCTGGAAGGGAAGCTTTGATTGTTCATTTTCTTGGAGGAAGATCTAATCTGGCCAATCTATAATCCATACCGAGCGAATCAGGGGAGTACTTGATTTCATTCTCTTTACTTTTTCACTTTTACATTCTTTACTTGAACATTGGGGACAATGTTCATCTTAAGTGTAAGGGGAGGGTAAAAAGATGATACCTTACATATGCACTTTCGCTTGAGTTTGTTTTGTTTAATGGTAGATGTGTAATAAAACTATGAGAAATACTTGTTAGTGCAATTTTAGCGCCAAATTTAAATTTTTTTACAACATTTAGGAGTGAAACTTTAGCCATAGCAAGCGTCTCATGGATAGGAAATTGTATGACTAGCACATAACCGTATATTCAGAAAAATTTTCCACCCAAATATGTGAGGTTCGCCTTTAGATTTGATAGGAAAAGCATTCATTATTAGTGCTTATGAGTGTACCGGTAGCATTTAGATTCTAGAACTTGCGTTAGTGATGCATCCCGAGACCGCTAGTGAGACTACATTCGTGTGGTAGGATTTACTACATGATAAGAGGCATTAGGATCACCCTTGTGTTAAACCCGTATCATGATTACTTGACCATTTAAGTCATATTACTTGGCTAGTTAAGTCAACTAATTTTTCCCACACCCTTAGCGTTGTACTCATTTTTAGTACACGAAACCCCTAGTACACCCCTCCGAGCCTATCTTTTCGTTTATAACTTTAAGCATCTTACTTAAAGGAAGAATTTGTTACACCCCACTTAAATGTACACCCAAATCGCCTTATCCTTCCATGTATGCGCTCATTTTTAGTGCATTATTGTTATTTGTTAAACCCTAAGTTAACTTTCTAATTGATTACATGGTTGCTAAGTCGAGTCATATCCTTGTACATACTGTTTTGGGACGATTGGGACTCATGGGTAAGTACTTATTTTATGGAGTAATGGGGAAGAACATCATTTATTACCCCCATACGTACGTTAATCATAAAAGTGCTTCAAGTGTTTTGATTTTCTTAATTCGAGTCATTAGAATAGTTGAATGTAAAGTATGTAAAGATTCAAGTGTAAGGGGAATTCTCATCCCCTATGATGTATTATTTTGGATGGTAGGGTAAGAGTGTATGCACAAAAAAAAAATCGAAAAAATCAAGAAAAAGAAAAAAAAATAATATATAGAAAAAGAAAAAAAAAACATACGGACTACCATCCCGTTTCATTCTATGTTCATTTTATGTTTTTATTATTTTTCATTTATTAGATTAAGTCGAGTCTAGTCTTGGCTTAGCAACGCCATATTGTACATGTAATTAACCAAGATTGTTAACTCGCCACCAGTAAAACTTCCTTTATCCAACAAAACCGTGTAATTCATATCCCTATACCTAACGTTACAACCCTTTAAAAGACCTCTTTGATAGTTTATCCTAGGTGCTTACGCCATGTGGTGGAGGTTTGATCCTTTCCCAAGCCTATGGTAATCTATTTTGCTATGACAGGTAGTGAGAGATATCTTCCGTTTCCATATTGTAATTTACACTTTATTACACCCGAGAGATGTGAGTATCTAAACACTATTTGTGAGGTGCTTGTGTATGATCTCCGTGCTTGTCTATTGGTCTTTAGTGGAACGATTATTTGTTGTAATTACTTTTATATTAGTGTTAAATGACCCCTAACTTGTCTTTTGAGTAGAATAAAAGCTCATTTGCTTGAGGACAAGCAAATCTCAAGTGTAAGGGTATATGATGAGGCGAAAAATGATCCGTTTTTAGGGGGTCATTTAAGCCCGAATCCGAATTTATTTGATCAAATACTGCCCTAAATCGTTCCTTTTGTGATTTTAGGTACTTGGAGAGTGAATTCTGGAAAAGAAGCCATTTTGGACGTTTTTGGAGCATAAAAGTGAAGAAAACGGCAAAGTATCAATTTTCCATGCTGGAAGCACTAGGTGACGGCGTCAAGAGTTACACATGACGGCGTCAGATAGCAAGAATAAAATACCGTATGTAACAAACCGAAATTTTTCAAACTAATTTTAAATAATAAATGTCGATTTATTATTACCTAACTATTTATCTAAGCGTGCATGAGCTTACATAACTATTTCGGGAAATAAACCCGCACACTGTAAATTTCAGTAACTCACTACATTGGTTATTTTATGAGAAAATGTGATTGTGTCATTTTCTACCTGTTGCTGATCATTGTTGATCACACACGAGAGGTTATCTCGCACCAAACACCACACGTGTACCAGCACTAATTTAGTAAGGCAAACCCTCACATTTGTTGAAATCAAACTGAAAAACAATAATTTTATAATATTTATTATAAAATCACACTTGGAAACAACACAGATAGTATTCACGACTACCTAGGGTTTTATCTATAACAAACCGGAACCCAACAGAATCTTGAAATATGTTTGAATATCTGCGAGTATTGCAAAACTAAGAACCGTTGCATAACTCACATCACAATATTTATACACTTTTCTTTCGTCTCCTTATATTACAAAGTATACAAAAGTTAACACTCAAAAGTAAATATACAAAATAAATACCAAGTGTATTTAAAACAAAAGAGGAGAATAAAAATTAATAAAAGAGTAACTACAAAAATCGGTCATTGTGTATATCCCCACAACCGTCACCCACCTTATTAATTTCCCATCTTCCTTTTAACGTTTCCCTAACATAGCCTCTCTCTTTCTCTCTAAAACAATACAAACAAGAAAATGAAAACATCAAAGTCCAAAACCAGATCCGCCTAAGCCGCTGCCTCCCCTTTTTTTTTCTTCTCAGTATACCACCAGGTGGTCACAACAAGCTTCAAAATTTTTGTCTCCTAATGAAATCAGCGATTTCAGATGAAGCGTGGGGGGGACAACTACCCTTTTTAGCTACAAGTCGACTGATGCCCAAGGAGGTGGAATCAAACCCCTCTTATTATTCAGTTTTATAACCCAACTAATTTCACACAAGACTCCACACACTCAATCAAATTATCAAAGCCAAAAATAGAATTTTTGTAATCGGATTCAAGGTGGGAACCAGTGAAAGAATCAAGGGTGTGTGGATGATTGTTGTGGAATCGGTTTGGAGCCTTTGATTTCGTGTCTCTCTTGCTTCTTGTAATCGACACCATTGTTGTAAGGATCTCGAACCTTTGTTTTGATAATTTCCGTTCTATACTAGTATGCTTTTTGTAATGAATCGAAAAGCTTCCATTGTTAAAATATTACTGAGTGGTGAATCGACTATATACTATCTTTGGCAAACTAGATATGTGATTTGATAATAACTTTGTGTTAAGATTTCTTGTATGTTAAACCGAAACATGTAATGAGTTAACTAAGAAACAAAACTGGATTCATAAGACTTGGACTTGGAAGTGTTGTTTTAAATCTTAATCTCCCTTTTTGTGTCCTTGCGTTAATCTTGAGTTGTTGCGGATTTCTGATATAGATGATTGGGTATATGATTTTTCTGTGGCGTTAAAAGAGATGTCTCGGGTTTGTTTTAATTTGAAATACCCACTTGTTGGCTCTTAGTTTTGAGGATTCATTCAACTAGTTTACTGTGTTGCGTCACCTGAACGAAAGGCAAGGTGGTGCGTTGGTTTTGTTTTGCCCACTGTTGTCAAATGTCAACTAAAAATATTTTTAGACGCTATTTCACTCTCTATGCTTTGGACTAAATGGTAGTGTTTGTACTAAGGTCGAAACCCACAGTGGGTATGTTCTTTCTCTTGGTACCTTTAGCCTTGATTTTTGGGATATCAAAAGCTAAGTGAACATGATATGTTTTTGAGTCAAACTGTGAGTATACAGATAAATTCAGTAGAATATACAGATTCGTTTTTGATCTAGTCACTCGAGCTCAGTATTGAGCGTTTGAAACCTACTCAATGTTGTGTCATGAAGAACAAGGGAAAATTTTGTGGTAAAACTATCTGTTTGCTTTTATGAGTCTGTGTCAAATTCATTTTTGGGCCAAGGCCATTTGCAGCTAAGGGTGTCTGTTTGTTTCGCATTGGGCCAGCCCGCTCCATTGTAACAGGCCCACTTCATTTTTGTTCCTTTTCGCAAACTGATAAGGGTGCGTTTGAATTCAGTACACACAAGTTTTGTTAAAATTTGACTTAAGATAATAGAATGTAAATCTGGATTGTGATTTATATGTGTCGAGCCGCATTGCTTGTTTCTTTCGAATTATTACGTCACGGCTTAAACGACTCGACTAGTTCCCGACTCTTTTCTTTTCACTCGACCACGAGTTGCGACGTAATTTATAACAACCTACTTTATAAACAAAACTATATATACATGCTTAACACATAAAGCTATAAATCGTCATTTAGAGTTAGAAGTTATAAAATTAGACTAAAGGAAAATTCTTAAGCTTTAACTTTATATCAAGATTTTTGGTTTATATTGCATATCTAAGCTTTTAATTTATTTCAACATATGAAAATTTACTTGGGCTTTATAAACTACATAAAATGAATCGAAGACTAAAAGTCCTTGCTTATTTATATCGCCTAACCAACCTGTTCACACTCGAAATGTTTTATATAAAGACACACCAAAGTTTTATAAAATTATAAAACGGCTTTTACCTAAACATATATTTTGTAACTTATAATTACCACGAGAAATCATCATATATGCGTGAGTCATGCCTGTTTTCCTCGTCATTTAATACATACTATAAACACTTTTTTTTTTCATATTTTTCCCGACAGTGCTCAATAAACATCAACGATTATCCTTCCGTACTCGTCTTCCGGTTATTTTCGAACCAACGACATCTCGTCTTCAATATCTTATTCGTCGTAAACTTACACACTTCCAAGAGCCAATAAACACAAACATTTAGAAAACTATTTTTTCAAACCTAAGTGCTGCCACACAAGCAACAATAACACAACACTTTAAAACTCTTGAGTTTAATCAAATCTCGTTGAGTCTTGAACTTAAACTATGAACTAAATCATGCCTTACTAATCTAGGTCGCGTGTTGGTGCCAAACTCTATTTGACTCACTTGGTTTACTGCATACTCCATTGAGGTGAGTTCATGACCCCTACTTTTACTTGTTTTATAACTGTTTTGGGGGAGAATACATGCTCGTTTTTAACTAAACTCAATGCTTGTTTTATTTGAATGCGCAATTGTCTACTTAAACTCTACTGTTTCTCTGAATACTTGATTGATTATTCAAATGCGCTTATGTGTATATTGGTTGCATACATGATTATTTTCTCACATACACAAGTGTTTTATAAACATGCAACACATTTTATGAACTATTGCTTTTATGCTACACACTTTATGAACTATTGCTTTTATGCAACACACTTTATGAACTACTGCTTTTATGCTACACACTCTATGAATTATTGCTTATATGCAAAACACTTTACAAATCATTGCTGTTACGCAAACACTTCTATTGAATGACTATTGCTTTTATGCAAACACATTTATGGAGCACACTGAAACTTATGCTTTATTTACACTATTACGCGGATTAGCCTAAGACACTGAATCCCACAATGCCCAAACTCATGAACCGTCAATTTCCTGCTGGGAAGCGCGAATGCTATAAATAGATCTATTGGGGTTGACACCCCCGTTCGGTTTGGCCGGATAGGCAAACGCGAACGTATAACATGTTGAAACACGAGTGTCACGGGATAGACACTTGCAAGGGCTTTATTTAACATGCTTCTAGAGCATGCACACTGTCAAGCTTCGGTTGCATGAACTTAGCGCTAGCGTAATAGACTATTTTACTATGTGACATTATATTCGTTGTAATGATCACACACCCTACTCATGGTCCATATTTATGATTTTACTTGAAAGTAAACTATATTTTCATGACATTGCGAGCGACGCAATGGTCACAAAATTTTTTATTGAACTCACATTTCTTTTATACTAAATTGTATTTGTACAAACCTATGAACTCACCAACATCGTGTTGACACTTTTTAGCATGTATTTTCAGGTTTAAGGCGATAATTAACTGTTGAAGGCTTTGGCATGGCATGGCATGGTCATAGACGACTCTAACATATATTTGGGTCCGCTTAAACTCTTATATGGGCCTATATTTCCGCACTAATTTTGAACGATGTAAATTTGAACATTTTTTTTATAATGAAAGTTATTCTAAATGGTTGAGATAAAAACCGTTCTTTGTACCTTATGTTATGATACCGATTTCGTAGCACCCCAGTAACATGTATGCTTCCGCTGGACCCGATTTTGTGGGTGTTACAGATTGGTATCAGAGCCTTGGTTATAGAGAACTGGATATTTTTAAAACCTAGACTATAACTACTCTTACGAAAACTTGACCCTATGACCGCCGCATGCCTGCCTGCCAAGCCTGCTGCCTTACTATGATAAAACAATTTCTTTTTAAGTAAGGGATATATTACTAGTGTAACTGGGCTGAGTATCTCAAAATTCATTGAACCTCGGTGGAATATAGACTGATCACCTATATTCAACCAGGGACAGTGGGACATAGCCTGATCACCTATGTCTGACTCAGAGGTGAATTTTGTGATACTGAGAGTGGTTATACTTGAATTATGTCCAGATTGATTTTCTACTTGATTCGTGAAGGTTTCAAAAATTTTCTGGGTGTGTACGTAATATTTGCATAATATGAACATTCACATCTACGCACAACACACTGGCATCATAGTACTTTCGCTCTTAAATGGAATACTCTTTTATCACAATCTAGTTATGTTACAGTCACCTCCACCTCAAACCCTACACTCAATTGATGTTGTACCTTTCACATTAAGTACTAATACACTACTGAGACAACCAACTTATTTCTAGTAGCAATCAACACTTTCCTTCAGGGTCGTACTCTGAACTTACCAAACTCCCCACTTAGCAGGGATGTTATGCCCGACAGAAACCGTAAGACCTTAAGGAGCAACCTGGACAACTATACCTGGAACAGACACCTAATCCTTCATGTATCCCTTGAGAATACCAGTTTTCTACCTTGCTACCCTGTTACAAGATAATAAATTGTATCACTATTAGCATTCAAACTGTTTTTGGTTATTCTACAGACCATTTTGCGGTCATCCTTCAAAATGTCTTATTGCTATTTCATGAAATCAAGATTTTGACCCTGATACTACTTTATAAACAATAAATTGTTTTCCTACTGGCATATAAATTGTTTTACGAATCGTCTTTACCACTATTTTATCATGATTTAATAAATCGATTCATTACCTCACTACCAGTATATAAAATAACAAACAGTTTCGCTAGCATTTTGTAAACAATATCACAATTTTCCTACAAGTCTATTACACTTTACAAACTATTTTACTCCCGTATGAACTGCTTTGCTACTAAACCACAACTTTTGCTACAATTTTACAAGTGTTAAATTGTTTTCCTATTACTCTATAAACTATTGTACAACCCGTTCTATAAACTATTTTGCAATCACCATGTGAACTATTTGCCCAATTGAAAAACATTTTATGTTACTACCTCTTGGTACTCTTAAATTAAATTGAATACTTACGTTTATGAAATTTGCTTGATATTAAACATTGGACCTCACTCAGGCTTGACAACTAGACTCAGTCATTAGGCACCTCAAATTTGTTGAAACAAACATGCCTGGCTACACCTCTTTCCTTGACATTTGTTTTAGGACTTTCATTTTGAAAATGCGTGTATAGAAATCACAAAGCTCGTAATAATGTTTTTCCCGAGATAACTATTTTGATGTGCCAAAATCTATCTAGTCAAACTTTATTGAGACTTTTCTATATTAAAGGGATGACTAAATGTTAACATTCGAGACATGATTTTACCCACACCATGTCTAACCACTATTTTACTGAAATTACGAGTCTTTTGAAGTCGCATCAGTTTACCTAGCTATAAATTCTCAACGAAGAACCAAAACCTATCCCTATCAACACAGTTCATAGAAACTCACAAAAAAGGTCCGAATTCACGTAGCGAACGTGAAGATGAATTCTCGTTCATATATACTCATCTCTTTTTGACCATAATGGGTAACTTGAATTGAATCGCGAGGACGCGATTCCGTTTAAGGAGGTGTGACTGTAACAAACCGAAATTTTTCAAACTAATTTTAAATAATAAATGTCAATTTATTATTACCTAACTATTTATCTAAGCGTGCATGAGCTTACATAACTATTTCGGGAAATAAACCCGCACACTGTAAATTTCAGTAACTCACTACATTGGTTATTTTATGAGAAAATGTGATTGTGTCATTTTCTACCTGTTGCTGATCATTGTTGATCACACACGAGAGGTTATCTCGCACCAAACACCACACGTGTACCAGCACTAATTTAGTAAGGCAAACCCTCACATTTGTTGAAATCAAACTGAAAAACAATAATTTTATAATATTTATTATAAAATCACACTTGGAAACAACACAGATAGTATTCACGACTACCTAGGGTTTTATCTATAACAAACCGGAACCCAACAGAATCTTGAAATATGTTTGAATATCTGCGAGTATTGCAAAACTAAGAACCGTTGCATAACTCACATCACAATATTTATACACTTTTCTTTCGTCTCCTTATATTACAAAGTATACAAAAGTTAACACTCAAAAGTAAATATACAAAATAAATACCAAGTGTATTTAAAACAAAAGAGGAGAATAAAAATTAATAAAAGAGTAACTACAAAAATCGGTCATTGTGTATATCCCCACAACCGTCACCCACCTTATTAATTTCCCATCTTCCTTTTAACGTTTCCCTAACATAGCCTCTCTCTTTCTCTCTAAAACAATACAAACAAGAAAATGAAACCATCAAAGTCCAAAACCAGATCCGCCTAAGCCGCTGCCTCCCCCTTTTTTTTTTCTTCTCAGTATACCACCAGGTGGTCACAACAAGCTTCAAAATTTTTGTCTCCTAATGAAATCAGCGATTTCAGATGAAGCGTGGGGGGGACAACTACCCTTTTTAGCTACAAGTCGACTGATGCCCAAGGAGGTGGAATCAAACCCCTCTTATTATTCAGTTTTATAACCCAACTGATTTCACACAAGACTCCACACACTCAATCAAATTATCAAAGCCAAAAATAGAATTTTTGTAATCGGATTCAAGGTGGGAACCAGTGAAAGAATCAAGGGTGTGTGGATGATTGTTGTGGAATCGGTTTGGAGCCTTTGATTTCGTGTCTCTCTTGCTTCTTGTAATCGACACCATTGTTGTAAGGATCTCGAACCTTTGTTTTGATAATTTCCGTTCTATACTAGTATGCTTTTTGTAATGAATCGAAAAGCTTCCATTGTTAAAATATTACTGAGTGGTGAATCGACTATATACTATCTTTGGCAAACTAGATATGTGATTTGATAATAACTTTATGTTAAGATTTCTTGTATGTTAAACCGAAACATGTAATGAGTTAACTAAGAAACAAAACTGGATTCATAAGACTTGGACTTGGAAGTGTTGTTTTAAATCTTAATCTCCCTTTTTGTGTCCTTGCGTTAATCTTGAGTTGTTGCGGATTTATGATATAGATGATTGGGTATATGATTTTTCTGTGGCGTTAAAAGAGATGTCTCGGGTTTGTTTTAATTTGAAATACCCACTTGTTGGCTCTTAGTTTTGAGGATTCATTCAACTAGTTTACTGTGTTGCGTCACCTGAACGAAAGGCAAGGTGGTGCGTTGGTTTTGTTTTGCCCACTGTTTTCAAATGTCAACTAAAAATATTTTTAGACGCTATTTCACTCTCTATGCTTTGGACTAAATGGTAGTGTTTGTACTAAGGTCGAAACCCACAGTGGGTATGTTCTTTCTCTTGGTACCTTTAGCCTTGATTTTTGGGATATCAAAAGCTAAGTGAACATGATATGTTTTTGAGTCAAACTGTGAGTATACAGATAAATTCAGTAGAATATACAGATTCGTTTTTGATCTAGTCACTCGAGCTCAGTATTGAGCGTTTGAAACCTACTCAATGTTGTGTCATGAAGAACAAGGGAAAATTTTGTGGTAAAACTATCTGTTTGCTTTTATGAGTCTGTGTCAAATTCATTTTTGGGCCAAGGCCATTTGCAGCTAAGGGTGTCTGTTTGTTTCGCATTGGGCCAGCCCGCTCCATTGTAACAGGCCCACTTCATTTTTGTTCCTTTTCGCAAACTGATAAGGGTGCGTTTGAATTCAGTACACACAAGTTTTGTTAAAATTTGACTTAAGATAATAGAATGTAAATCTGGATTGTGATTTATATGTGTCGAGCCGCATTGCTTGTTTCTTTCAAATTATTACGTCACGGCTTAAACGACTCGACTAGTTCCCGACTCTTTTCTTTTCACTCGACCACGAGTTGCGACGTAATTTATAACAACCTACTTTATAAACAAAACTATATATACATGCTTAACACATAAAGCTATAAATCGTCATTTAGAGTTAGAAGTTATAAAATTAGACTAAAGGAAAATTCTTAAGCTTTAACTTTATATCAAGATTTTTGGTTTATATTGCATATCTAAGCTTTTAATTTATTTCAACATATGAAAATTTACTTGGGCTTTATAAACTACATAAAATGAATCGAAGACTAAAAGTCCTTGCTTATTTATATCGCCTAACCAACCTGTTCACACTCGAAATGTTTTATATAAAGACACACCAAAGTTTTATAAAATTATAAAACGGCTTTTACCTAAACATATATTTTGTAACTTATAATTACCACGAGAAATCATCATATATGCGTGAGTCATGCCTGTTTTCCTCGTCATTTAATACATACTATAAACACTTTTTTTTTTCATATTTTTCCCGACAGTGCTCAATAAACATCAACGATTATCCTTCCGTACTCGTCTTCCGGTTATTTTCGAACCAACGACATCTCGTCTTCAATATCTTATTCGTCGTAAACTTACACACTTCCAAGAGCCAATAAACACAAACATTTAGAAAACTATTTTTTCAAACCTAAGTGCTGCCACACAAGCAACAATAACACAACACTTTAAAACTCTTGAGTTTAATCAAATCTCGTTGAGTCTTGAACTTAAACTATGAACTAAATCATGCCTTACTAATCTAGGTCGCGTGTTGGTGCCAAACTCTATTTGACTCACTTGGTTTACTGCATACTCCATTGAGGTGAGTTCATGACCCCTACTTTTACTTGTTTTATAACTGTTTTGGGGGAGAATACATGCTCGTTTTTAACTAAACTCAATGCTTGTTTTACTTGAATGCGCAATTGTCTACTTAAACTCTACTATTTCTCTGAATACTTGATTGATTATTCAAATGCGCTTATGTGTATATTGGTTGCATACATGATTATTTTCTCACATACACAAGTGTTTTATAAACATGCAACACATTTTATGAACTATTGCTTTTATGCAACACACTTTATGAACTATTGCTTTTATGCAACACACTTTATGAATTATTGCTTATATGCAAAACACTTTACAAATCATTGCTGTTACGCAAACACTTCTATTGAATGACTATTGCTTTTATGCAAACACATTTATGGAGCACACTGAAACTTATGCTTTATTTACACTATTACGCGGATTAGCCTAAGACACTGAATCCCACAATGCCCAAACTCATGAACCGTCAATTTCCTGCTGGGAAGCGCGAATGCTATAAATAGATCTATTGGGGTTGACACCCCCGTTCGGTTTGGCCGGATAGGCAAACGCGAGCGTATAACATGTTGAAACACGAGTGTCACGGGATAGACACTTGCAAGGGCTTTATTTAACATGCTTCTAGAGCATGCACACTGTCAAGCTTCGGTTGCATGAACTTAGCGCTAGCGTAATAGACTATTTTACTATGTGACATTATATTCGTTGTAATGATCACACACCCTACTCATGGTCCATATTTATGATTTTACTTGAAAGTAAACTATATTTTCATGACATTGCGAGCGACGCAATGGTCACAAAATTTTTTATTGAACTCACATTTCTTTTATACTAAATTGTATTTGTACAAACCTATGAACTCACCAACCTCGTGTTGACACTTTTTAGCATGTATTTTCAGGTTTAAGGCGATAATTAACTGTTGAAGGCTTTGGCATGGCATGGCATGGTCATAGATGACTCTAACATATATTTGGGTCCGCTTAAACTCTTATATGGGCCTATATTTCCGCACTAATTTTGAACGATGTAAATTTGAACATTTTTTTTTATAATGAAAGTTATTCTAAATGGTTGAGATAAAAACCGTTCTTTGTACCTTATGTTATGATACCGATTTCGTAGCACCCCAGTAACATGTATGCTTCCGCTGGACCCGATTTTGGGGGTGTTACACAGTAGGTGGTGACGGCGTCAAATGTCATCCTGACGGCGTCAAAAGTCCCAAGAATAAAATACCGTAGGTGGTGACGGCGTCACACAGGCCGTCATAAGGAGATCAAGGCCGTCCGAGGAAGTATTTGGCGGCGAGGTGACGGCGTCACATGTTTGTCTTGACGCCGTCAGCCCAGTTTTCCTATATATAGTTTTCTAGTTTTTTCATTAAAAGAGAGAAGTTTTGGAGAAACCCTAAAGACGAATTTGGTGCAACTTTTACAGGTTTTTCAAGGGTTCCAAACCCTTGATACCTTGCATTGTAATTGAGATAAGTGTTCTTCTAATTCAATCAATATGTCTATGTGTTGGTTGTTTATATCTTGTTCTTGTCTCAATTCAATTATGCTAGGCTAGATCTCTCTTGTGTTTGCTTAGATCTAATGAAACCTAGATATTGATTATGTGTTGATTACTTGTTTATTCTTGTTCTTGGATGAATGATTTTATATGTTAGGCTTAAGAAAACTGGCAGATCTCCAAATGGTAACATGCTTAAACATCTTAAGAAACATGAACCGAGGCGTACTAGGTCTTTATTGGTTGTATTTAATGCATGAGCCACTGTTTACAATCCCTATAGTTGTGCTGGGTCATGGTGTAGGAGGAGATAAGAGCTCATAGAATTGGGGAGTTATGTATGCCACCCCATGAATGGTATTAAGGAATACGATCCGTCATCCATACAATTATAACAAGTAATTAACATGTAAAAGATATCTAGGGAGTAATGAAGTCTAAGTAAACACATTTTCTCCAATTACTGCTCACAACTTTAGTTTAATTAGTTAAATTTTATTTTTAGTATTTTATTTTGATTGCATCTTAGTTTTGGGTTAGTTGATTAGCAACTAATTCCGCCCACTCCTTCAAAACCCGAGATTTTACTTGCTTTCATAAAAATATAAAAAGACAAAAATAATCATCTCTCACCTTTAGAACTAATAAATTAGGCTTTCTAATCCTAGCGACACTATTCCTAAGCTGAACGATCAATCACCCGGTACTTGTCACTATACTATACTACAACGATCAGGTACACTGCCTGGTGGGGGTTGTAAGCTTCTCGAGATCCCTCGAGAGGTAAAGCCTGTTGCGATTCCCACGCATCAATACATATTTGAGTGTTTTTGTATGTTTTGGCAGCTCAGATTAGTATAAAATGATGAGTATTTAGACACTCATCACAACCCCTAGGACCAATCCATTTCGTAAACACCATCACCACGATATCTGCTTCTACACCCAACCCAACCCAACAACAAACTAGCAAATTCGGTCATACAGCTAAAGATGAGACCTTAAGGGTAGACCACGATTCGGCCAGAAAACATACCAACTCATCCGAGCAGTACACCGCGCGAGAATCTGGCAAATCGAATGAAGGGAAAGAGAGATCGGAAGTGCATGAGAGAAATCTAACCATTTTGGGTAAATCTATTATAGAAGAACCCGAGAGAAAAATGGAGGATGTTACTAGTGGGAATAGCGATAGGACTAAGGAAAGTAACCCTAAAGTTTTCAAGATCTCCTGCACCATTAAGGAAAAGCTCTTAACCGATAGTCATATAGATCCTAGCTTCCCAGTCAACATAGTCCCCCTTTCCTTATACCACGAAGCCTTCCCAGAATGCATTGCGTGCGAGAGAGTGATGAAAAATTTATCAATCAGGATTGGAGAGCTTGTTTACAATACTGACCTCACCGTGGTCGATGACGTGGACCCTCTCACCAATCAAACATTAACCAACCTTGTTCTTGGAAAACCATTTATCAATGAATCGGGAGTGATCCTTGATGAGAAAGATGGTAGTGCATTATTCACCAATGGTGTTAAGAAGGTAATTTTTCATAAGGGTAATGAGGAGGTGTACGAGTATCGTCCTTCCCTTGAGGGGAATCTATATGGGTCGAAGGATGGAGAGTCGGGGAAGATAAGACGGCGTGATCCGAATAATCTCAAAATCCCCTGCATGATCGGTCATAAGTACTTCGATAACATCTACATTAACGTATTCCTGCCAAAGAATTTTATGTCCGTATTCCATTATAACAATATCTGCAGATGGGGAATGATTTACAAGGGAGAGAAAGTGGTTGGTAAGGATCATGAAATCCAGGTGTTTGTAGGAAATATGGCATTTACTATGGAATTTACGATCGTGGACAACATCGAAGACTATGTCGACCCTAGATTATCACAAATTATTTTTGGGGCGCCCTTTTGCGAGATTACTAATCTGATAATTGATGACCGGAACGGAATTATGACCTTCGCTGATAGGATTAGGAGGGTTTCATACCAAACGCCATACAAGAGAAGAGACCTTAAGGAAATCAATTGTGACGGGCTTGATAAGATAAGTTCCCAACTTATTTTGTGCGATGAAGATGTTCGGAGAGGGTGTAAGAACACTTCTGATTTATCATGTGGATTCTTTAAGGATGTTAGTAAGCTTGGTTCTAAGTATCGAAAAGATATCTTTGAGTTCGAAGACCCGAAGTACTTACACTATGAAAGCGATACTAGTTTAGAAGACGACCTAGAGAGTGGAACCAACGACGAGGTCACGTAGTAACCCATGACCTTGAGTCTAGCTACAAGACTCGTAAATAAAGAAAAGCGCTTCTTGGGAGGCAACCCATGTTTTGTGTGATTTTTTTTTGTTTGTTTGTTATTTGCTTCATTATGCATGATTTATTTTTATTGTTGGTAGATCATGTTTCTAAACTAAATAGTGGAAATACTTTACTTTGTTGTTTTGGCCTAGTCTAAACTCCACCTAAAAGTATTTTTGCAAAAGATAAGTGTAAGGGGAAACCCCAAATATGTTTTCAAGAAACAAACCGATCATGATTCTCCACAATATTAAATGAACATTTATATTCGTACTTGTTAGAGTCAAATGCTTGTATTGAGTCATAATGAAGTTTTGCAGGATTTTCCAGGAAGTAGGACCAAGTTTTTCTAGAAATTTCCGGAAACTTAACATAAGAATTTCTGCAGGTCACTTCTGACGGCGTCAAGAGTTAACTCTTGACGGCGTCAAGTGTAAAAATCTGGAAATTTTACCGGTTTTGTTTTTCTAACGGAGTCTCATGGTTTTTGTGAATTATTAAGTTTTATAATCTCCAGGAAATCTGCAAAATTCATCCCACAAGCATTATATCTTATCTTGTTTTCTAGGATTTAGTAACTTATATAGGATGCCGCCGATTTTATGCTAGGTTGTTTTGTCTATTTTCTCAGGTTTTACAGGTTATGTATGACAAGAAGATGATTTATATTCTGGAAGGGAAGCTTTGATTGTTCATTTTCTTGGAGGAAGATTTAACCTGGTCACCTTATTATCCATACCGAGCGAATCAGGGGAGTATTTGATTTCATTCTTTTTACTTTTTTTTTTTCACTTTTACATTCTTTACTTGAACATTGGGGACAATGTTCATCTTAAGTGTAAGGGGAGGGTAAAAAGATGATACTTTACATATGCACTTTCGCTTGAGTTTGTTTTGTTTAATGGTAGATGTGTAATAAAACTGTGAGAAATACTTGTTAGTGCAATTTTAGAGCCAAATTTAATTTTTTTTACAACATTTAGGAGTGAAACTTTAGCCATAGCAAGCGTCTCATGGATAGGAGATTGTATGACTAGCACGTAACCGTATATTCAGAAAAATTTTCCACCCAAATATGTGAGGTTCGCCTTTAGATTTGATAGGAAAAGCATTTACTATAAGTGCTTATGAGTGTACCGGTAGCATTTACTAGAACTTGCGTTAGTGATGCATCCTGAGACCGCTAGTGAGACTACATTCGTGTAGTAGGATTTACTACATGATAAGAGGCATTATGATCACCCTTGTGTTAAACCCGTATTATAATTACTTGACCATTTAAGTCATATTACTTGGCTAGTTAAGTCAACTAATTTTTCCCACACCCTTAGCGTTGTACTCATTTTTAGTACACGAAACCCCTAGTACACCCCTCCGAGCCTATCTTTTCGTTTCTAACTTTAAGCATTTTACTTAAAGGAAGAATTTGTTACACCCGACTTAAATGTACACCCAAATCGCCTTAACCTTCCGTGTATGCGCTCATTTTTAGTGCATTATTGTTATTTGTTAAACCCTAAGTTAACTATCTAATTGATTACATAGTTGCTAAGTCGAGTCATATCCTTGTACATATTGTTTTGGGACGATTGGGACTCATGGGTAAAGTACTTATTTTATGGAGTAATGGAGAAGAACATCATTTATTACCCCCATATGTACGTTAATCTTAAAAGTGCTCCAAGTGTTTTGATTTTCTTAATTCGAGTCATTAGATTAGTTTATTGTAAAGTATGTAAAAATTCAAGTGTAAGGGGAATTTCCATTCCCTATGATGTATTATTTTGGATGGTAGGGTAAGAGTGTATGTAAAAAAAAAAAAAAAAAAAAAAAAAAAAGAAATCGAAAAAATCAAGAAAAAGAAAAAAAATAGAAAAGGAAAAAGAGAAAAAAAACATACGGACTACCATCCCTTTTCATTCTATGTTTATTTTATGTTTTTGTTATTAGCTTAAGTCGAGTCTAATCTTGGCTTAGCAACGCCACATTGTACATGTAATTAACCAAGATTGTGAACTCGCCACCAGTAAAAACTTCCTTTATCTAACAAAACCGTGTATTTCATATCCCTACACCTAACGTTACAACCCTTTAAAAGACCTCTTTGATAGTTTATCCTAGGTGCTTACGCCATGTGGTGGAGGTTTGATCCTTTCCCAAGCCTATGGTAATCTATTTTGCTATGACAGGTAGTGAGAGATATCTTCCGTTTCCATATTGTAATTTATACTTTATTATACCCGAGAGATGTGAGTATCTAAACACTATTTGTGAGGTGCTTGTGTATGATCTCCGTGCTTGTCTATTGGTCTTTAGTGGAACGATTATTTGTTGTAGTTACTTTTATATTAGTGTTAAATGACCCCTAACTTGTATTTTGAGTAGAATAAAAGCGCATTTGCTTGAGGACAAGCAAATCTCAAGTGTAAGGGTATATGATGAGGCGAAAAATGAACCACTTTTAGGGGGGTCATTTAAGCCCGGAATTGACTTTATTTGATCAAATATTGCCCTAAATCGTTCCTTTTGTGATTTTAGGTACTTTGGGAGTGAAATCTGGAAAAGGAAGCAATTCGGACATTTTTGGAGCATAAAAGTGAAGAAAACGCCAAAGTCTTAATTTTCCTTGCTGGGAACAGTAGGTGACGGCGTCAAGAAGGAATCCTTGACGGCGTCAAGAGCAAATTTCCCTGACGATCCAGTACAGATTTGACGGCGTCACGAAGTAGGGCGTCAAGAGTAAAATTCATGATGGCCTGGAAATGCATAATACATGACGGCGTCAAAAGTAGATCAAGGCAGTCCGAGAAGAGTTTTGGCGGTGAGGTGACGGCGTCACAAGTTTGGTCTTGACGCCGTCAGTCTCTATTTCCTATATATAGTTTTCTAATTTTCACACAAAAAAGAGAGAAGTTTTGGAGAAACCCTAAGTACGAACTTGGTGCGAATTTTACAGGTTTTTCAAGGGTTCTAAGCCCTTGATACCTTTCATGTGTAATTGAGATAAGTGTTCTTTTAATTCAATCAATATGTCTATGTGTTGGTTGTCTATATCTTGTTCTTGTCTTAATTCCATCATGCTAGGCTAGATCTATCTTGTGTTTGCTTGGATCTAATGAAACCTAGATGTTAATTATGTGTTGATTACTTGTTTATAATTGTATTGGATGAATGAATTTGATGTTAGGCTTAAGAAAACTGGCAGATCTCCAAATGGTAACATGCTTGAACGTCTTAAGAAACATGAACCGATGTGCACTAGGTCTTTATTGGTTGTATTTAATGCATAAGCCACTGTTTATAATCCCTATGGTTATGCTGGGCATGGTATAGGAGGAGATAAGAGCTCATAGAATTGGGGAGTTAAGTGCGCCACCCCATGAATGATATTAAGGAATACGATCCATCATCCATGCAACTATAACAAGTAATTAACGTGTAAAAGATGTCTAGGGAGTAGTGAAATCTAAGTAAACACATTTTCTCCACTTATGGCTCACAACTTTAGTATAATTTAGTTTATTTTCATTTCTAGTATTTTATTTTGATTGCATCTTTAGTATTGGGTTAGTTGACTAGCAACTAATTCCGCCCAAATCCTTCAAACCCGAGATTTTTACTTGCTTTCTAAAAAATATAAAAATACAAAAATAATCATCCCTCACCTTTAGAACTAGTATTTAGGTTTTCTAATCCTAGCGACACTATTCCTAGCTGAACGATCAATCCCCCGGTACTTGTCACTATACTATACTACAACGATCAGGTACACTGCCTAGTGGGGGTTGTAAGCTTCTCAAGATCCCTTGAGAGGTAAAGCCTGGTGCGATTCCCACGTATCAACCCCCATATGTACGTTAATCTTAAAAGTACTCCAAGTGTTTTGATTTTCTTAATTCGAGTCATTAGATTAGTTTATTGTAAAGTATGTAAAGATTCAAGTGTAAGGGGAATTTACATTCCCTATGATGTATTATTTTGGATGGTAGGGTAAGAGTGTATGAAAAAAAAAAAAAAAAAAAAAAAGAGAAAAAGAAAAGAGAAAGAAACATACGGACTACCATCCCTTTTCATTCTATGTTTATTTTATGTTTTTTTGTTATTTTTCATTTAATAGCTTAAGTCGAGTCTAGCCTTGGCTTAGCAACGCCACATTGTACATGTAATTAACCAAGATTGTTAACTCGCCACTAGTAAAGACTACCTATATCCAACAAAACCGTGTATTTCATATCCCTACACCTAACGTTACAACCCTTTAAAAGACCTCTTTGATAGTTTATCCTAGGTGCTTACGTCATGTGGTGGAGGTTTGATCCTTTCCCAAGCCTATGGTAATCTATTTTGCTATGACAGGTAGCGAGAGATATCTTCCGTTTCCATATTGTAATTTATACTTTATTACACCCGAGAGATGTGAGTATCTAAACACTATTTGTGAGGTGCTAGTATATGACCTGCGTGCTTGTCTTTGGTCTTTAGTGGAACGATTATTTGTTGTAATTACTTTTATATTAGTGTTAAATGACCCCTAACTTGTATTTTGACTAGAATAAAAGCGCATTTGCTTGAGGACAAGCAAATCTCAAGTGTAAGGGTATATGATGAGGCGAAAAATGAACCACTTTTAGGGGGTCATTTAAGCCCGGAATTGAATTTATTTGATCAAATATTGCCCTAAATCGTTCCTTTTGTGATTTTAGGTACTTTGGGAGTGATATCTGGAAAAGGAAGCAATTCGGACGTTTTTGAAGCATAAAAGTGAAGAAAACACCAAAGACTTAATTTTCCAAGCTGGGAACAGTAGGTGACGGCGTCAAGAGTACCAATTTGACGGCGTCAAGAGTAAATTTCATGACGGCCCAGTACAGAAATGAAGGCATCACAAGGAAGAGCGTAAAGAGTAAAATACGTGACGGCCTGGAAAAATTTAATACATGACGGCGTCAGATGTAGATCAAGGCAGTCCGAGGATTCTTTTGGCGGCGAGATGACGGCGTCACCCCTTTGTTCTTGACGCCGTCAGACTCAATTTTCTATATATAGTTTTCTAATTTTCATTCATTGAAAGGAACAAGTTTGGAGAAACCCTAAGGCCGAACCATATACGATTTTTACAGGTTTTTCAAGGGTTTTCAGCCCTTGAACCCTTACATGTGTAATTGAGATAAGTGTTCTTCTAATTCAATCAATATGTCTATGTGTTAGTTGTCTATATCTTGTGCTTGTCTTGATTCCATCATGCTAGGCTAGATTTATCTTGTGTTTGCTTAGATCTAATGAAACCTAGATGTTGATTACTTGTTTATGGTTGTATTGGATGAATGATTTCAATGTTAGGCTTAAGAAAACTGGCAGATCTCCAAATGGTAACATGCTTGAACGTCTTAGGAAACATGAACTGATGTGTACTAGGTTTTATTGGTTGTATTTAATGCATGAGTAAATTCTAATGATCCCATGTTAGGAGCTTCTTAGCCGGCTCGACATAGGAGTGAATTAGGCACTCATAGGATTGGGGAGTTAAGTACGTCACCCCATGAATGGTATTAAGGAATACAATCCATCATCCACGCAACTATAGCAAGTAATTAACGTGTAAAAGATATCTAGGGAGTAGTGAAATCTAAGTAAACACAATTTCTCTACTTATTGCTCACAACCTTAGTTTAATATAGTTTATTTTCATTTCTAGTATTTTATTTTGATTGCATCTTTAGTATTGGGTTAGTTGACTAGCAACTAATTCCGCCCAAATCCTTCAAACCCGAGATTTTTACTTGCTTTCTAAAAAATATAAAAAAATACAAAAAGAATCATCCCTCATCCCTAGAACTAGTAATTAGGTTTTCTAATCCTAGCGACACTATTCCTAGCTGAACGATCAATCCCCCGATACTTGTCACTATACTATACTACAACGATCAGGTACACTGCCTGGTGGGGGTTGTAAGCTTCTCGAGATCCCTCGAGAGGTAAAGCCTGGTGCAATCCCTACGCATCAGGGGCGTATGGATGCATCCTAGCACTTATGTTTATGTATGGTTGTGCTATGGATATATGTATGGTGAATGTGGGTAGGTGCTTCTCTACTCCTTCACGTTTGGGAGCTAGCTACTCCATGTGGTACCAAGAGGTCTCCCCTCTCCGTATCATTTGACAGATGATTATGGATTATGTATGTATGTATAACACCCCCATTTTAGGATCGCAGCGGAAAGGGACATGGGGTGCTATACATCGATCACATTGTACAAATATAGTAAACAACTTTAAAACAAAGTCGTTTTAATAAAAGTTCATACTTCACATTCGATAATATATCAGAGTTAACAAAGGTCCCAAAAGGTTTTACATAATACAAAGTTACATAAGTTTTTAAGTTTGAACATTATCGAATGAAAATATTTTTATTTAAACATGGGCCATCAAGAAGATATCCATTCTTTGCGCCGCCCATCCAAGCAGAAGTCACTTACGGACCTGAGATAAACATGCTAAAAAGTCAACATAAAGTTGAGTGAAATCATAGAGTTTAATAAGTAAGCATTTGAATACAAGCATTATTTATCGGGCGACAAGTATTGCAATTACATGTCGGTTTATTTGATTATAGTATTGAGAATTATGAAACCGAAACCTTAACCATGATTTTGTGCCCCTAGGTAAAAATTGCCAGTTTACCCTAAACTCTCAAGATTATGTGACCGTACCCAGTCAAGGCCGGCTAAGCCTAATATGCATATCCATAATAATAGCGTTTCCAACGGAATTAACGGTTCATAGTGGGGACTTAATTGGCAAGAAGCATTCAATCACTATAATCACGTAATCGGGTCCAGCATACCAAAAACTACTTGTATTCAGTTTATAAAACTAGCATGTATCCCCCTCGCGAGGTTTATAAAACATTTAAGTAAGTAAAGGCGAGGCTATGAACTCACCTTAAAGCAAGGAAAATAGCAATGAACAAGCGAACGAAGGAAATAGTCGCAAAAGCTCTACGATGAACCTAATTAATATACGTTGTCTTAGTTTACGAAAATAGATATCGATGTACTTTTGATTATACAAATTATGATCTTACTTAAGCTTGGTACAATACTCCTAGATACATAAAAAGGTTTTAGTTACTTACTTACAATTTATCCAAAAGTATGACTTGTAAGTTATATAAGTATGAAACTTATATTTACCCTAGGTTCAATTATGATGTAAAGGTTCAAATTAACTCTAAGGTTCAAATTAGTCCATGGGTCAAATTTTTGGTCAAAAAGGTCACCTTAGACCTAAGGGTTCAAAATATACTAGGTGGTTCAAAATTGTTTTAAAAGGTCCAATCATTAAAGTGTATAACACTTATATACTTTTTATAACTAGAGCTGATGGAATTTTTATTAATTTGCCTATGTTTAGAAAATCGCCATTTGCAAACCGTAAGTCCTCAAGTCTCGTTCTTTATATCCCCGGAAAGGTCTATTTCTGTACTAACGAGATTTATTGGTCTCACTTGGCCAAAAATTACATAACCTTAGTAAAACAGTCCATTTACCCAAACTATCAATCCATTCAGCTTTCAAATTTTCAATGGTCTCACGAAAAGTGCGATATCTAGAGTTTTACTAATCCGATTCATTCCCCGTTTTCGGACACGTTTAAGTTAAGATGTCCTCTAAAACTTTTATTCTTTGAGTAACAGAGGGTTCAATACAAAAAAAATGACTTTTTCACGTTTTAAATCTGTTACTCAGATTGTGACTAGTTTCACCAAAATAATTTTAGTTTAATCATCGTAAGGAGTTATTCGACGAAATACCCGTCAAAATGACCACAAGACATAGGGCTACAACTACATATTTTTAGTTTATGTCCATTGTCTACTGATTAGATCAGTTTAATACTTTTGTACACGGATCAAAAATAAAACAGTTTCATGTTTAGCCTTTCTTTTGTTTTAAGGTTTTCTAACTTAAGTACCAAGCTTAACTAAGCATTATAACTTATATAATGTTCAAATACATCAAGATAGTGAATAAATGAAAGTATAAAAAGATGAAAAATAATACTTGAAGCTTACAAGTGAAATGATGAGGTTTAAGGTAACAAGGTTCCTAATACTTCCTAGTTTTTATTTCAAAACTACAACAAGAAGTAAACTAGGTTTTTATATACTTGATAAATCTTGATCTCTTCCTTCTTCAATGGTTGTAGCTGCCAAATGGTAGGGAGAGAGCAAAAGAGTGACAAAAATACTAGTGTGTGAGAGGAGTGATTGAGTGAAGTAAAAGAAATGTTAAATAAGGCATTATTGAGTTTTGTAAGATTTGTCAAAGGTGTAAGAGGTTTAGGTAAAGGGGGGGGGGGGGGGGGGGGGGGGCTGCAAAAGAGATGGAAAAGTGAGGAGAAAAAGGGGTTGTGTAAGATTTGTGTAAGAGTTTAGGTAGTGTAGTGTAGATATTATTAGTTTTAGGGGGTACCGGGTACCGAGTTTGCTAGAAATAAAATTTAACGGTACTAAATAAAGTGTAAAACTTGTGAAAATATTAAAACTAGTTTTCATGATGAATTTTTGAAATATAGATGAGTGATGAGATTATCGGAGGATTTATTTGAGGTTAAAACGTGAAACACGAAATTAAACCGCGCGATAAAAAAAATAAAAAGAGTAAAAATGAAAAGGGGACTTAAAAATGAAATAAAATGGATTGTAATAAAACAATGGTGCATAGAAAATGTAGACTGAGCATAGTCTAGTCGCGATAGAATTTATTTAAACGTACGCGGATATCTTCCGACTACGTAAATAAATTAAAATATATTATTTAAATAATAAACCATTAAAATAATTGATATGAAATTTTTAGAAATGTCACAGGACGTACCCCTTAAAAGAGCGACGTCCCGGCGCTCAGCTCGCTTTAACTCCAGACGGTTCACTCGTGAAAAGATGAGGATACTTTCTCTTGATCTGGTCTTCGCGTTCCCATGTGAACTCAGGTCCTCGTCGGGTGTTCCAACGAACCTTAACAATGGGGATGCGACTTTGCTTGAGGTGCTTCACTTCACGATCCATGATCTCTATTGGTTCTTCTATGAAGTGCAGCTTGTCATCGATTCGTAGTTCTTCTAATGGAATGATAAGACTCTCATCCGACAAACACTTTTTGAGATTAGAAACGTGAAAAGTGTTGTGAATGCCTCGAAGTTCTTCTGGTAGTTCTAACTTGTACGCCACTGGACCAACCCTAGCCAGGATCTTGAATGGTCCGATGTATCGTGGACTTAGCTTCCCACGTTTACCAAAACGAATTACACCCTTCCATGGCGAAACCTTGAGCATAACTCTATCACCTACATTAAACTCCAAAGGTCGGCGTCTAATATCGGCATAGCTTTTCTGACGACTACGAGCAGTTAACAAACGGTTCTTGATTTGAACAATCTTCTCCGTTGTTTCACGAATCATTTCTGGCCCTGTGAGTTGACTATCCCCAACCTCACTCCAGCAAACTGGTGATCTACATTTTCGCCCATAAAGAGCTTCGAACGGTGCTGTCTTGATGCTTGCGTGATAGCTATTGTTGTAGGAGAATTCGACTAATGGTAAATGTCGATCCCAACTACTTCCAAAGTCGATCACACACGCCCTTAGCATGTCTTCTAGAGTCTGTATTGTTCTCTCGCTTTGACCATCCGTCTGTGGGTGGTACGCCGTACTCATATCCAGATTTGTATCTAAGGCCTTCTGGAGTGACTTCCAGAATCCCGATGTAAATCGGCTATCTCTGTCGGATATGATAGAAATAGGCACGCCATGTCTACAAACAATCTCTTTTAAGTACAGTTGAGCAAGTTTCTCCATACTGTCGGTTTCTTTTATTGGTAGGAAATGAGCAGATTTGGTCAAACGATCCACAATGACCCAAATTGCATCATACCCACTTGGAGTTCTAGGGAGCTTAGTGATGAAATCCATGGCGATTCTTTCCCATTTCCAAATAGGAATCTCAGGTTGTTGAAGAAATCCGGCTGGCTTTTGATGTTCTGCTTTAACCTTCGCACATGTTAGACACTTGCCAACATAGGTGGCAATCTCAGCCTTCATATTCGGCCACCAATACAATTGCTTTATATCATGGTACATCTTATCTGATCCCGGATGGATAGAGTATTTGGATTTATGAGATTCGTGCATGATTAAGTCTCTCAAACCTCCAAACAGCGGTACCCAAACACGTTTATCAAAACATCTGGTTCCGTCAGGGCGAGTCTCAAATATTGGTTTGATCCCCCTCCCTAGATTTTCGGCTTTCACATTTTCTTCTTTCATTGCTTCCTCTTGAGCCTCGAGAATTTGTTCCGGTAACTTGGGGAGAATCGTGGTTGTCATTACCAACGATCTGACCCGCAATGGTTTTTCTCTTTCTTTTCGGCTTAAGGCATCAGCCACCACATTGGCTTTTCCAGGGTGATAACGGATGTCGCAATCATAGTCGCTTAGGAGTTCAATCCATCTACGTTGCCTCATATTAAGCTCTTTTTGGTCAAGGATGTATTGGAGACTTTTGTTGTCGGTATACACCGTGCACTTCGTACCGTACAAGTAGTGTCTCCATAATCTAAGAGCAAAGACCACTGCACCCAATTCTAAATCATGGGTCGTATAGTTTTCTTCATGTTTTCTCAATTGTCTAGAAGCATATGCTATGACCTTTTGTCGTTGCATTAACACTGCTCCAAAACCTTTGATCGAGGCATCACAATAGACCACAAAATCTTCTGCCCCATCCGGTAGTGCTAAGATAGGCGCGCTATAAAGTTTTTGTTTCAGTATTTGGAAAGCCTCGTCTTCATCTTTACCCCACACATACTTCTTGTTCTTTTCGGTCAACTTGGTCAGAGGTTTGGCTATTAAAGAAAAACCTTCGATGAATCTTCGATAATAACCAGCAAGTCCTAAGAATTGCCTCACTTCAGTTGCTGTTGTTGGCGGAGCCCAACTTTGTATAGCTTCAATCTTCGAAGGATCCACCTGAACACCTTTACTATTGATCACATGGCCGAGAAATTGTACAGATTCTAGCCAAAAGTCACATTTTGAGAACTTGGCATACAATTGCTCTTTCTTGAGTAACTCCAAAATAACCTTTAGATGTTCTTCGTGTTCTTCTTTACTCTTGGAGTAAATCAAGATGTCATCAATAAACACAATTACAAACTTGTCGAGGTATGGCTTGCATACTCGATTCATCAAATCCATGAATATTGCAGGTGCATTGGTCAACCCAAACGGCATCACTTGAACTCGTAATGACCATAACGAGTTCTAAATGCAGTAATTGGAGTGTCTTCTTCTCGGATACGGAGTTGATGGTAACCTGATCGTAGGTCAATCTTGGAATACACACTTGAGCCTTGAAGTTGGTCAAACAAATCGTCAATTCTTGGAAGTGGATAACGATTTTTGATCGTCAACTTGTTAAGCTCACGGTAATCGATACACATACGAAAGGATCCGTCTTTCTTTTTCACAAACAGCACCGGAGCACCCCAAGGCGACGAACTCGGCCGAATAAATCCCTTCTCCGACAGTTCTTGTAGTTGCTCCGATAGCTCCTTCATTTCTGATGGTGCCAACCGATAAGGTGCACGTGCTACAGGTGCAGCACCAGGCACTAAATCAATCCGGAACTCTACTTGTCGAGGTGGTGGAAGCCCCGGTAATTCTTCGGGAAACACTTTCGGAAAATCACGGACAATGGGCACATCTTCTAGTCGTCTTTCAACTGATTCTTTCTCTGTCACTTGTGCCAAATACATCTGGCACCCTTGCTCAATGTACCTTTGGGCTTTAATACGAGATATGATTTTTAATTGGGAAGCGTCTCTATCGCCTTTGATTGTTAATATTTTGTTGTTGTGTGGAATACGAACAATCTTTTCACTACAAACAATAATCGCCTTTCGATCGGATAACCAGTCCATTCCAATAATGACATCAAAAGTCCCAAGTTCTATTGGCATGAGGTCAATACTAAATGGGTGGTTCGCTAGATTTATGGTACAATTCCTTAGAATAGTGTTGGTACTAACCAATTTCCCATCGGCTAATTCTACTTCATAATTATAGTTTAACTTAATCGGGTTAATATTTATCAACGCACTAAAACTAGTGGACACAAAGCTCTTGTCTGATCCCGAATCAAATAAAACTTTAGCATAACGATTATCAAGTAGAAACGTACCCGTCACGACATTCGGGCCTTGTTGTTCTCCATCTCCCATTACATACACTCGACCACGAGTATTTCCAGCTTGACCGTTTCCTTTCTTCGGGCATTTGTTGCTGTAGTGCCCTTTTTCCCCACAACCATAGCAAGTTACGATCGGCTGTGTATTAGCACCAGTAGCCTTAACCCTACAGTTTGACACCGCATGACCCTGCTTTCCACATTTGGTACATATCACGGTACAGTGGCCAGTGTGATGCTTCCTGCAGCGATTACAGTAAGGATGGGGACCAGCATATCCACCTTTCCCGGTTGGGGCATCAGTCATTGCCCTAACATTCTCTTGTCTTCTATTTTGCTGATGATGATGATCATTGTTGCGGCCCTGGTTGTTGTTGTTGTTATACCCTTTCCTTTCATCATCCCATTTTCTTTTGTTCTGTTGGTTGTTGTTATTGTTGTTAGCATTTTGAATTGTTCCATACTCCACCACTTGAGCCATAAGTTTTTGAGTCATACGAATGGCCATATCTAGAGTTTGTGGATTAGAGGATGTTACACTTCCTTTGATGCTTCGCGGAAGACCCTTAACAAAAGCTTCCAATTCCTTCTCGAAATCCGGAACCATACTAGGACATAAGACTTTTAGCTCTTGAAACCTTCGAATATAAGTTTCGATATCATAACCTTTCACTTTAAGATCATAAAACTCAGTTTCAAGCAACCTTATTTCACTACGGGGACAGAACTTATCGATCGCCATTTTCTTGAAGTCAGTCCATGTGGTTTCATAGGCTTTTTCTATCCCGATAGGCTGAGCATACGAATTCTACCATGATTTAGCATAATCTAACATAGTACCCACGGCGTACTTGACCTTGCAGTTCTCTGAGCAGTCACTGAGTATGAATGTGTCTTCAATACTTTCAAACCAGCGTGTCAATGCAACTGCCCCTTCATTTCCTTTAAATTTAGTTGGTCCACAACCCAAAAATTGTTTATAAGTGCAACCACGCACTACACCACCAGCTGCAGCCCCAGCTGCTCCAGCACCGCCACCGGCAACCCCAGCGGCTCCATTACCGCCACCTGAAGCCCCAGTGTCATTTTCCCTTGTAGCACGATCCTCGGCTATAGCCTGGGCTATACTGTCAGCGACTAGCTTTCGAATAGCTGCATCAGACATTTTCTTCGGTGGCATGATTCTATCATAACACAAGAAAATCTTGGATGAGTAATCATACATTGATATAGATATATTCGTACATGAATAAATTGAATATGAAAAATACCATAACAATATAGAGTAGAATTTGAGGAATATAACTTCATCATTCATTACAAAAGATCAATACATTGTTGGATTGTATTACAAAATTTGACGAAGTCATTACATTCGACGATACTAGTTACTAACTGATAGTAATTTATAAAGTAAAAGTACAACAACGAAATACAACAAGAGAACAACAAAGTACATAAACTACTGAGGGTCGCGGGGTGATTCACTTGGCTTAGGCTGTGGGGTCTCTCCATACACTGCTAATACATCTGTGGCCACATAAGACCTCTCCTCATCATACCCCAATCGCATCATCTCTCCCCAGCGAGCGTAAGTCCAGCACCTTAACTCATAAAGATCCCTCTCAAGGCGCTCATTTTTCATACGGTCAAATGTGCGGGACAACCTAACATCTCCCAACTCATGCTTCAACTTCTTGTTTTCAGCCCTTACGCCCACATCATCTAACTCTCGAACATGTTTACCCAATACATTCACCTCGCGCTTAGTCTCATCTTGTTGGTGCTCTACCACACCCAAATCAAAATCTAGTAAATCCATACGCTTATGCACAAGCTTATCCCTAGATAAAGAACATTCCCCTTCCGTTTCTCTCACCATCATTTGCCTTTCTAACACCATAACCTTTCCATAAAGAGAGTCGATAATTCTCCTCATGGTCCCGGGTACTAGATCCTCAAGCTCATAAGTGATAGGAGCAGCTGAAGATGATCCACCCCTCTCATGGATACTACGAGGAAATCTACGTCCTGTAAGTGGCACCTGTGTAATAGTACCTACAGTAGCAACTTCTTCGGGTTTAGGCTCAGAATCGGAAGAAGTGTCCGGTGAAGAGGGTGGATAAGGTGAACCCGGTGCAGCATAAGGATAGATTAGTTCGGGTTCATTCATCTCTTCGTCGGAACTTACATCTTGAAGTATCACTATATCATCTTCATCATCTTCAAATGGCTCTTCTTCTTCTTCATCTTGGTTTTCTTCATCAATGTTTGGATGAATGTGATTCGGTAGTGGAGGTAGATGTTGAGCCTGTGCAAGCTCAGGTTGAGCGGGCTCGACCTCTTGGATGTCTACCTCGTGATCAGGAGGAAGTAAATGTGCCATGACAAATCTGAAAATCATATATACATATAATTAGAATAAGAATAAAAATATTATCACAAAAAAATATTTGTGTAAGTAAGTGAACAAATAGTGATGCTTTATAAATAAGCAAAATAATCAATAAACATTACATGTGCAAATGATAATATTTGTTATGTGCATACGTATAACAATGGTATAAACAAAGAGATGTGTATAAATTTCCGGATGGAAGTTTATAACGCTCATAAATAGCATAAAATTTAACAAGTGTATAATGTGCATATAAAAGGAGTGATATTTTGCGGATTATCGAACAAGATAGGAAATAATTATAGTGCTTATAACTATTTTTAGAATAGCATGATTACGATATATATATATATACACGAGGGAGAAAATAGGAAGCTCGGGAGTAGGCGCGCATGGATATCGGACAAGATGATGGAAGCACATGTTTTAAAAAAAAATAATAAAATGTTTATGATTATAGTCTAGGTTTTTAGAACAAAAAGACCTAGTTCACTATAATTTGTGCTCTGGTACCAATCTATAACACCCCCATTTTAGGATCGCAGCGGAAAGGGACATGGGGTGCTATACATCGATCACATTGTACAAATATAGTAAACAACTTTAAAACAAAGTCGTTTTAATAAAAGTTCATACTTCACATTCGATAATATATCAGAGTTAACAAAGGTCCCAAAAGGTTTTACATAATACAAAGTTACATAAGTTTTTAAGTTTGAACATTATCGAATGAAAATATTTTTATTTAAACATGGGCCATCAAGAAGATATCCATTCTTTGCGCCGCCCATCCAAGCAGAAGTCACTTACGGACCTGAGATAAACATGCTAAAAAGTTAACATAAAGTTGAGTGAAATCATAGAGTTTAATAAGTAAGCATTTGAATACAAGCATTATTTATCGGGCGACAAGTATTGCAATTACATGTCGGTTTATTTGATTATAGTATTGAGAATTATGAAACCGAAACCTTAACCATGATTTTGTGCCCCTAGGTAAAAATTGCCAGTTTACCCTAAACTCTCAAGATTATGTGACCGTACCCAGTCAAGGCCGGCTAAGCCTAATATGCATATCCATAATAATAGCGTTTCCAACGGAATTAACGGTTCATAGTGGGGACTTAATTGGCAAGAAGCATTCAATCACTATAATCACGTAATCGGGTCCAGCATACCAAAAACTACTTGTATTCAGTTTATAAAACTAGCATGTATCCCCCTCGCGAGGTTTATAAAACATTTAAGTAAGTAAAGGCGAGGCTATGAACTCACCTTAAAGCAAGGAAAATAGCAATGAACAAGCGAACGAAGGAAATAGTCGCAAAAGCTCTACGATGAACCTAATTAATATACGTTGTCTTAGTTTACGAAAATAGATATCGATGTACTTTTGATTATACAAATTATGATCTTACTTAAGCTTGGTACAATACTCCTAGATACATAAAAAGGTTTTAGTTACTTACTTACAATTTATCCAAAAGTATGACTTGTAAGTTATATAAGTATGAAACTTATATTTACCCTAGGTTCAATTATGATGTAAAGGTTCAAATTAACTCTAAGGTTCAAATTAGTCCATGGGTCAAATTTTTGGTCAAAAAGGTCACCTTAGACCTAAGGGTTCAAAATATACTAGGTGGTTCAAAATTGTTTTAAAAGGTCCAATCATTAAAGTGTATAACACTTATATACTTTTTATAACTAGAGCTGATGGAATTTTTATTAATTTGCCTATGTTTAGAAAATCGCCATTTGCAAACCGTAAGTCCTCAAGTCTCGTTCTTTATATCCCCGGAAAGGTCTATTTCTGTACTAACGAGATTTATTGGTCTCACTTGGCCAAAAATTACATAACCTTAGTAAAACAGTCCATTTACCCAAACTATCAATCCATTCAGCTTTCAAATTTTCAATGGTCTCACGAAAAGTGCGATATCTAGAGTTTTACTAATCCGATTCATTCCCCGTTTTCGGACACGTTTAAGTTAAGATGTCCTCTAAAACTTTTATTCTTTGAGTAACAGAGGGTTCAATACAAAAAAAATGACTTTTTCACGTTTTAAATCTGTTACTCAGATTGTGACTAGTTTCACCAAAATAATTTTAGTTTAATCATCGTAAGGAGTTATTCGACGAAATACCCGTCAAAATGACCACAAGACATAGGGCTACAACTACATATTTTTAGTTTATGTCCATTGTCTACTGATTAGATCAGTTTAATACTTTTGTACACGGATCAAAAATAAAACAGTTTCATGTTTAGCCTTTCTTTTGTTTTAAGGTTTTCTAACTTAAGTACCAAGCTTAACTAAGCATTATAACTTATATAATGTTCAAATACATCAAGATAGTGAATAAATGAAAGTATAAAAAGATGAAAAATAATACTTGAAGCTTACAAGTGAAATGATGAGGTTTAAGGTAACAAGGTTCCTAATACTTCCTAGTTTTTATTTCAAAACTACAACAAGAAGTAAACTAGGTTTTTATATACTTGATAAATCTTGATCTCTTCCTTCTTCAATGGTTGTAGCTGCCAAATGGTAGGGAGAGAGCAAAAGAGTGACAAAAATACTAGTGTGTGAGAGGAGTGATTGAGTGAAGTAAAAGAAATGTTAAATAAGGCATTATTGAGTTTTGTAAGATTTGTCAAAGGTGTAAGAGGTTTAGGTAAAGGGGGGGGGGGGGGGCTGCAAAAGAGATGGAAAAGTGAGGAGAAAAAGGGGTTGTGTAAGATTTGTGTAAGAGTTTAGGTAGTGTAGTGTAGATATTATTAGTTTTAGGGGGTACCGGGTACCGAGTTTGCTAGAAATAAAATTTAACGGTACTAAATAAAGTGTAAAACTTGTGAAAATATTAAAACTAGTTTTCATGATGAATTTTTGAAATATAGATGAGTGATGAGATTATCGGAGGATTTATTTGAGGTTAAAACGTGAAACACGAAATTAAACCGCGCGATAAAAAAAATAAAAAGAGTAAAAATGAAAAGGGGACTTAAAAATGAAATAAAATGGATTGTAATAAAACAATGGTGCATAGAAAATGTAGACTGAGCATAGTCTAGTCGCGATAGAATTTATTTAAACGTACGCGGATATCTTCCGACTACGTAAATAAATTAAAATATATTATTTAAATAATAAACCATTAAAATAATTGATATGAAATTTTTAGAAATGTCACAGTATGTATGTGTGAGACCTATTCGAGTGACCCTGGTAGGTCGGCTCGTGGCTTTCCTTGTTTCTTTATATCTATCCGAGTGACTCTTGTAGACATGCCTATGTTGATACGTGCTCTTTACCTTTCCCTTATGATTATACTTATGTGATATATCTATGATACTTCATTTCCCTTTGACTCATGATATTCGTTCAGTGTATGTTGATCTCTTATGCATTTTACAGATGATATTCTTTTCATCAGGAACTTATGATTTCCTTTTCTCATATACGTTTCGTTTATCCGTTTGCTTTGTTATATATATGTTCACTGGGCTTTTTAAGCTCAGCCGCATTTCTTTTCCTGCGGTAGGTTTTAGGTTGGAAGCCAGGTTTGGGTGAAGAGAGAGCATAGGAGCTTTAGTGGACTACCCCATGGACTAGAAACCCATTACATCTGGATTAGTTTTGGATTTGGATTAGGTTAGACTTTGTTTAGTTTGTATTTCCTTTTCTTTTATAGTTTAGTATTCCTTTTGTACTTTTAGACTTTTCCCTTGTAACCTTTTGCTTTATGTCTTCCGGTTGCGTGGTATGCTTTGTAGGCTTAGATATGTCACCATACTGTAGCGCTCCGGACCCATGCTGGGTTGGTGTGTTACAATTATGGTATCAGAGATAAGGCTGGGACTTGTAGTTCCTAAGTTATGGTCTGTGAGTTTTGGACCTTTAGGTTTGCACCTTAGAAGCTTTAGGAATAACTGCGGAAGGTTTTGCCTTAGGTTTCTCCCCTTAAGAGCTTTAGTATGACCGGTGAGGATTGGGTAGATTATATGATAAGACGTTGGTTAGTTATCTTACTTCTGCATTACTCTGATTTTCGCCTTTGCTTTTAGTTAAGCCTTTATAAGATCATTTGTTCCGGAGATTTAGAAGATTTTTCAGAACTTGCAACATAAGTTTAGAATGCTTTGGATTCTGTAGCAATGCCTTATAGGTTCCTTTCCTGAAGATATCATTTTCCTTTGAACTTCGATTCTTCATTCGTTGTCATTCGTTTTGATGCCTTGTTTGTTCGTTCAGAGAATTCGTGTATGTATGAATCCAATGTGTTTGACATATTCTATGGCTTTCCTTTGCTTTTGATAAGAATTTTGAGGTTTCTCCAACACTATTGATTTCTGCTCTACCCATTCTATCTCTATGATAATCTTATGACCTTCCAACAGGAATATCTGATTTGTTCGATGCGTTCTGGAGATGTTTGAAGATGATTTTCGTTTGCTAATTTGGTTATTTTGGAGATGTTCGATTCGATATTACTCTGGATATGGATTATTAATTGAGCATTTTGATGCTAACATCATATTTCATTTGTCATCTCTGGCAATTTGAGGAATTCGGAATTTTGTACCATGGTTCCCAACCTGGTAAACATTTATGATCACCTTTGTTTTGAAAACTCGTGTGTTAATCCCTCACGGCTGTGTAGATATTTCATTGATGAGACTCGCCTCGAGAGTTATCCGGATTACTTGGAATGTTTGCCATGTATCCTTGAGGTGTTTCTGTTGTATTCGTGGAGAAGAATGATGATGGCATGAAGTTGTGGATTGATTGCTGAAATCTGAATCGTTTCTTGTTTTGTGTGAAGAGCGGGATATTCTTAGAATTTCTTTTCGTATTCGTATGAGTGTTGTGATGCCAATTGTATTGGTTACTACTTCGACTGTCCCTATGAAATCGATAATCGTGTCTTTCATGAATAATTGGATAAATTTTCATAGTATGACATATTGGTATGTTCAGAGACGAAAGAGAAACACGAGGATCATCTTCGTATTTTGTGTTGATATTTCTGCGTTAGAAGAAGCCTGTGTGATATTTCTCGAAGAGTAAATTTTGTTGAAGGGGATGAGAGAAGAAGTTTGAGAAGCTGAGAAAAAATTTATTTCTACCCAGGCATGAAGAAGCTCAGGAGCAAGACGGTGAAAGATTAGCTATGATGGAAGATGGAAGGAAGAAGTTTAAAGGGAAGCACACAGTTTTATCAACTCTATTCATATTAGTTGTACTAAAATGTATAGAGTCTTGAAGCAGGAGCTATACGGGATGGCACAAAGACGGTGGTGATTACATCGGAGATTTTCACGCACAAGAGGAGAGAGAAAACAAGTGGAGCATTGACTTGGACGGCTTGCTTGGAAAATCGGCAGAAGATTACTCAAGCTACATGGCGCACCTGAAATGGTCGTGACAGAGAATCACATTTTGATTCACACTGGCACTAGAAGAAGTTTTGGTTAGCGACGCTTTAGATCTTGATTTCATTTCTATCTGTTCGAATTATTTGACCTATTCGGTTATGCTTTATGATACGTTTGATACTCTGATTTGTGATTTGGGACGTCGGTATGAATATGTTATGCCATCTCCCTATGAGACTCTTGGTATGTTTGATGATTCGACTTGTGCTTCTATGACTTTAGCAAGTTCCTTTATCCATTAAGAATTTGGTAGGAGTTGATTAAGATTTATAGCTTAGTACTATCTCTATGTTTGCTTTGTAGGTATATGTGTTTAGTGTATCTCCTTGTAGGAATTCAACTATCATCTATCATTTGTCATCTATCATCTGTTACGTATTCGTTTCACATTCTTTGGATCGGATTTGTTATGATTGTGTTCTATTGGAGAGCCGGGCTATCCAAGTTTGTCGGATCGAGTCATGAGAAAACATCCTGTTTGTGAAGATTCTTTCGGAAGGACCTCCCCGAGTGTGAGGATATTTGTGACGATATTTTGTGAATTGCTACGACTCTGTACAACTTTAATGACTTCAATTTCGTGGACGAAATTTCTTTTTAGAGTGGAAGAGTTGTAAAACCCTAAAATCTGAAACGTGTAAAATTACCAAAATGCCCCTAAGTTTAAAAATTTTCAATAAAACACTTAAATAATATCAAATAAACCCTAAAGACTTGGAAGATGGCAACATCTGATATTTATAAATTATGCATGGACAAAATTACCTCACTTTTTCTAGAAAAAAATAATAAAAAGATTACTTACTTAAATGATTATGGGCCGATTATTTTTGTTTTATTATTTAAAATACCTTACAAATAAAAGGGATAAGAACAAGTAAAGTGGGAAAGTCTTAAAATAATTGTTTTGGTCTCATTGATCACATAATATTCGGCCAAAAATACTTCTCCCCCCTCCCCATATATATTTTGGCACACGGTTTCTTCTTTCCCATTCCAAAAACAATACCGAAACCCTATAAAAAAATCTAAACCGACGGAACAAAGTTTTCCAAGGCTCAAGGCTATTTTTCCTTGACGTTTTTCAAGTCTAGGGGGGGGGGGGGTGTGAGAAAATTCGGGGTTAAGGCTGTGGTGTCGTTTTTTGAAGGATAGGATTTATTTGGTTCGATTTGTCTAATTCGAAGGTGTTAAAATCGTTTTGGTGTTCGAATCCTTCAAGGGTATTTTTTTATCCCTCTTTTCATCATCTTAATCCATAATATATTTTGATCATATGAATTAAAGGAAAATAAATGGCCATTCATGTTAATCGGCCTATGTATAATTGTGGGTGCTTCAATCTAATTTTTTGTACATTTTTTACATGTTATGTGATCCATATAAAATCAGGTTTAATGTATACGAAGTTTGTAAATTTGTTTTGGGTTTTATTCCGATTCCAACAAAAGAAAAAAAAATCGTCTAGGGTTAGGGTTTTTGATAATTTTGGTGTAATTAATGATGTTAAAGGTTGTTTTAATGAGGGTATAATGATTGGGAAAATTAGGGTTAGGTTTTATGGATTTATTTTCCAACCAAATGGATTTTTAAAACTACAAGGGTATGTTTTGTAATTTATTAAACATGAGGGTTACTTTTAGAAATTATAAAAAAGCATGGGTATTTCGTATAAAATAAGTATGAGGGTGTAATGGGTGAATTTGGTAATTAAAAGGTTTAATTGTAAATTTAAATAAGTAAAAGGTTCGATTTGTATTTAATTAAACTTGAAGGGTTGTTTCGGAAAATATATAAATATAAGTGTGAATCGTATAAATATTTATGAAAGGGGTGAAATGTGTAATTTTGGTTATTTAAGGGCTTAATGTGATAATATGAATAATTTATGACCGAATTGTAATTATTTAAACTAGAATGTTTATTTTGTAAATTTAAAAAATTCAAAGGATTGACTTGTTAATATTGGAAATGTAAGGATTAAACTAGATAAAATATGAATTTGAGATATTTACACTTTAGACCTTGAATTTTGACATAATTACATATTAAACCCTAATTTATGGAAAGTTATCATTTTAAACCCTAAACTATCATAATTTTGTCCTAATGAACCCTAATTCCATAATAATGATTTATTGAAAGACTTAACCTAATCTTAATGTGTAAACCTTCTAAATATGGAAACCTGCTACTTATGAAAACCTTTTAATTAAGGAAACTTACTAAATATGGAAGCTTACTATTTTTGGAAAGCTGCTATAAATGGAAAGTTACTAAAAATGGAAAGCCGACTAAAACGAGTAATCTGATTTAAAACAAGCTATTAATAATAAGCCGATCATTAATTCGTGTAGATTCGCTGAAGAAAAAGTGATTTCCTATTCGTATGTTATGATTTCGATGGCAATTGAGGTACATATATTCTACCCTTTCAGTAAGGGTGCTTTCTCTCTCATGACTTGACCTTGATCTTTGATTCGTTATAAGATTCCCTATGCCATTGCTATGTTCCCTTATGTTGATTCATTCTTTATGATTCATTTGATATGACCTTTGATATGATCCCTCTGATTTATGATTCACATTCATTGACTCTCCTTTGATTATGATTATGCTATGATATGATTCGGATATGCTGCTATGATTATATGTATGTATGTATGCTTTGTTCCCTTCTTATGCCCGAGTTTTCTAACTACCCATGGAGGTACCATGGGCGTGTCATCGAGGCACCAATAGCATGACACTTTCTGTGGAGGTGTGATTGATCCACGGCGTCTCCATTTGATATGATATGATTATGCGCACTTATGATATGATTATGTCGGTTTATGTATGTATGTATGGGGGGCGTATGGATGCATCATATCACTTATATTTATGTATGGTTATGATATGGATATATGTATGGTGAATGTGGGTAGGTGCTTCTCTACTCCTTCACGTTTGGGAGCTAGCTACTCCATGTGGTACCAAGAGGTCTCCCCTCTCCGTATCCTTTGACAGGTGATTATTGATTATGTATGTATGTATGTATGAGACCTATTAGAGTGATTCTGGTAGGTTGGCTCGTGGCTTTCCTTGTTTTTTTATGTCTATCCGAGTGACTCTGGAAGACATGCCTTTGTTGATACGTGCTCTTTACCTTTCCCTTATGATTATGCTTATGTGATATATCTCTGATGCTTCGTTTCCCTTTGACTCATGATATTCGTTCAGTGTATGTTGATCTCTTATGCATTTGACAGATGATATTCTTTTCAGCAAGAGCTTATGATTTCCTTTTCTCATGTACGTTTCGTTTATCCGTTTGCTTTGTTATATATCTGTTCACTGGGCTTTTTAAGCTCAACCGCATTTCTTTTCCTGCGGCAGGTTTTAGGTTGGAAGCCGGGTTTGGGTGAAGAGAGAGCATATGAGCTTTAGTGGACTACCCCATGGACTAGAAGCCCATTACATCTGGACTAGTTTTGGATTTGGATTAGATTAGACTTTGTTTAGTTTGTATTTCCTTTTCTTTTATAGTTTTAGTATTCCTTTTGTACTTTTAGACTTTTTTGTTTTATGTCTTCCGCTTGCATGGTATGCTTTATATGCTTTGATATGTCACCATACTGTAGCGCTCTGGACCCATGCCGGGTTGGGGTGTTACAATATTCCTCTCCATTCAGACAATCTCATGTACCAATACTTTTCTACTCTTAAACTGTTAGCAAAAGAATTCGGTTTGTAGGCTGTTAAATTAGCATCTTAGTAGAAGTGTATAGTCATGACCTATTATGATACCAGAAAACTGTGTTGCTAGAATGACTTGCATTGACCATTATTTATAATCTGATCCAATATTACTTTTCTTTTGCTTTGCAATAAATAGCTTTCCAAGCACAACTATATATGTAAGTAACTGTAGTAGCTATGAAAATTGTACAAAAAGCAATCAAAATAAAATGAGGGCTACCAGTTTTTGCCATGATCCAATATCTGGTCACATGCTGTTTGAGTTCCACAAGTAGTAGGTACCTCACTTAAGGCTTTCCTTCTGACTTGTTACTTGGATTCTAGAACTTTCTTCATTGATGAAATACTAATTACCGCTGCAGAAATCGATACTAGTAGTAATAAGAACATCAATACTATATATATGAATGCCATCCCTACAAAATTATGATCCCTGTAAGGCCAGCATTTGACCGGACCTATACTTCTCACCGAATTTAAGAAACTTATCAAGACTCTCATGATCAATCACACCAGTATACATCATATCTCAATAAAGATATTCACACTTATGGTCATCATGAGAATGGCCAAAGCGACGAGGTTTGATTCAAGTGTCTTGTTATTCATGGTATGCCAAATGGTTTGTCATCTTTTTTTAATTGTAAGCGTTTTGCTTTTCAATTCAACAATCAATTTTGCTCACTTAGTTTTGTCAAGGAGGTGAAACATCTATTTTAGACTATTGTAGTTTTTACCATAGTCACATGGAACGCTGACTCGGCCGCGTTCCCCGTTCCGGATCGTTCGTACCCAAACATGGTACGATCGCGATCCGGATCGCTCGGAATCGCGATCCGGATCGTTATTTTTGGCGTTCCCAAACAGCATCAATCGCCGTACCGAAGTCTACTGGTTCGACGTACCAAAATGGATCGGTAAAACGTACCAAAGTGAAGCGGTACGACGTACCAAAGTGAACCGGTACAGATTCGGTCAAAGCCAATTGTAATCGTTTAGTTCCGGAGGGAATGAGTCAAAATCGGACCAAATTTGGGACAGAATCGGTCAAAAATCATTGTGGTTTAGTTGGTTCTGTTTTTGTTTTTTTATAGAAAAATGTGTAAACTATAAAGAAATAATGGTGGGAGAAAGAAGATAGAGGTATTTTAGGGTTTAGATGGATATATTTATAAATTTTATATATATAACATATTACCTATTAAAATTAAAATTAAAATTAAAATTACAAGTATAATACGGTACGTTGTACCAAATTGGGTACATTGAACCGAAGCGAACCGGAGCGTACCGAAATGAGCCTACCCCCCTTCGTACCGAATTTTAAGGACTTAGTGAACCGCGTAGCCGTTTCTCGTTCCTGTACCGGAGCATACCGGGTTCCATGTGACTATGGACTTTTTACAATAAAATGGAAATAGTAAAGAGTTGTAGCCTTATTTTTGTTCAAGTGTTTGTGAGCTAATTAACCGGTGGAAGACGAAAAAGTCAGTTCTATAAGAAGCACAAATCAGTTATACAAGGTAAATACAAGTTTATGAGCTCTGTGGTTTACACATTTCATTCATTGGATGTATCTTTGAGTCATGGCTGGGTTGGATTGATTTAACATGATATGATATTCTAATCTGCTATATTCTCAAGTTTTTTAGTCGTCTTATCTCTACAAACTATTGACTTCAAAAAGAACATTACAATTATAAGCTTAGAAGCATAAATACGTATTCACATCGCATGTGTACAAACAAGACTTACATGTACATTTATGCGTGGTTGTATATACATGTCACAAAACCTCTGTCTAGCTTAGTTACATCATTGTATACAAAGTAACTAGACGTATAATATACAGATACAATGATTTTTGTACAGATTAATACTTTGATAGCATGTTTAATCATCTCGAAGCAGAACATGGAAGGGAGTTGTTCAGGTATCACAAGAATCGTTTAGACAATCCATGCTTGCAGAATCAACAACATTATAGTACAACGATGAAAGTCTGTTATCAAACTTGGAGACAACTTTATGGACAGATAATCCACAGTAGCGCTTCCCAATCCTTGCGATACACATGTCCATGATTTTCTTGAACATTCTATCTCCTTTAATTAGCGGTTGTTCGACAAACTCAATCAAAGGCATCCACTGCATTATCAACCACAAACTCATTGCATTATGCTGACTGTTTATAAAATATCTAACTATAGCAAAAATGAAATTGCAGTAAATTAATAGTAATTCTCATGGGATGACTTTGTCAGTCATACATTGACAAGTTTAGTGGTATTTCACACTAGAATATAATTTTTCAGTCAACCCACAAATTCATTAGGACAGCGATGCTTGTAGAGACATGTTCAATTTTTATTTTATTTTTTTCTTTCTGATAAAACATGTTCAGCATAGAATTTGGCAAATTTACCTTGGCTGCTTGAACTTCAAGATCATCAATCTTAATTTCACTTGAAACCGGTCTCAGCATACAGATGAAGAACAAATCTGATTTTTCAAAAGCCACATTGTGTGCATGCCTGTGCCGTGTTTACAAAGTCGATCAAATAACTTACATATAGATATGAATCTTTGTTCATCTAAATATTCTCGGCAGCATACCTGAAAGCTATAACTTCTAAAAATTCGGTCTCAATCTGCAAAAGTTCAAGATTATGATGCAACTAATCCCAAGATGATAAAGAGAATTCACATGATTATTTTTTTATGGTTATATCTTATAAAATTACCCCTGTTTCCTCTTTAACTTCTCTTACAGCTCCTGTGAAGATCTCCTCCGACTGGTGAACATAAAAAAGCAGACGAAATATAAGTTAGGGTTATGTGAAAGCAAGTTGAGGTAATGCACAAATACTTACCTCAAGAATGAAGCCAGTTGGTAGCTTCCAAAGGCCAACAAGCTCAGGTGCACAATGTTTCTCTTGAACCACAAGAACCTGCACACACCCGACAAGCCTGTTTATTTTTCATAGCTAGAAATTCTTTAATTAATTTGGAAGGATGAATACACCTCATTTTTGTCATTCAATACGAAACCCCCAACTCCTACTTGATGGGATGCATTGGCCGGTAGCATACATGGTTCATCAGGAATCCAATATGTCATCATAACATACCCTGCTTCTGCGTGATGGTACTGAAATCCTTCCTATATATAAGGTACGCATATGAGAACATCATCACCTCAAACTACAGAATCTTGAAATTTCAATAGATGGTAATTAGTCTGTAGAGGCTATTAAACACGATTATTTTTTATACACAATTAAAATATCCAATCTAATAAGTTGGAGCTTCAAGAATCCATAATTGGTGGAAGTAGTTAGAACGGCTAATCACCTTAACTGCGATAGGAACAAGATCACATTTTTCTAGTGGTAACTTTAGCCATATTCCTTTCTTACCCTGCAAAGCAAGCAATTAAAATGAATAAGCATTATACGTAATTGGCCTCATTCTTTTGGGAATAAAATCTTTTTGGGGTTGGAATGTGACCTGTGTCCTCCAAATAGAAATCGATGAATGAAGGATGGAAGCAAAGAGATTAGAGTCAAATGGTAGTTTCTCTGGATTTATGATAACTCCACCATACTCATCGTCAAAAGCGTCAAGAAGAAGTCTTTGATTTTTGGTAAACGGAGTACGATTATTACTAATAGGAGTGTTTGTGGCATTAACATCATATCTATACGGATATTTTGCCACAGCTTGGGTAATCACTTGTGAATTTCTACTACTTAAACTAGCAGCCTCAAGAGAACAAGCAGCTGTTATATATAACAGAGGCAGAAAAAAAAAATAAATAAATATGAGGAATGCAGAAATAAACAACAAGATATAAAAATAAGAAGGAATACCTGATATGTATAAAGAAAAAGAAGAGACTGTCAAGTTCCTAGTCTTAGGACCAATGGAATTTGAGACAGCAATAACCGATTTCAAATCCATTATAACTATTATTATTAATACTTGAATCTACTTATACCCGCAAATACAAAGTCTACTTAATAAGACAAGCTTGATTAAAACAAGAGAAACTCTCTCTTGGGGATTATCAATATCGGAGATAACTAAATAAACTTGCTTGCTATGGGTGGTTAAACAATAATAATATGAGAACAAGAAAATTATTATTATTAAAATCAAAGTAAGAGCATATCCTATCAAGAATTTAAAGAGAATCAAATTGCATGATTGAGATATGAAATATCATGTTTTAAAAAAAAAAAATAAATAAATAAATAAATAAAATAATAATATCGTGTATGTGTGGCTTAAAATAAATGCTTTTTAGTTAGATTAGATATTTTTATTAGAAATATCAAATTCCTTGTTCGCACAATAACCACGTGCTGCTCTCGTCAAAACTTTCTCACCCACTATCACTATAGAGATGCCGGATCCTTTGAAAAGTACCCAAACATTGCAAAGCTTAAAAAAAAATTTGGTGCTGCCACGTGTTCTCCGTTATTTTATTTAAAAAATCTGGATATAGGCAAAATAGTAAAATTACTCGTTTTTTCTTTTTCCACCTCAAATTTCAAACGCACACATCTCTTAAACGACAAACTTTTAGAAAAAACCGATTTCACCCTAATTTTTAAAATTTAATCCTCTTTAATTTGGTATAAATTTTGTTAAAAATTTCGAAACTTTTTTTTTACATACGAAATGGGTGTTAATTTTCTTGATTTTTTGGGCATTTTCGACCTTATTTTGTACCATCATAAATGCCGAATCGTGAAAATTTTAAAACATGAAAGTCGTAGCTTCTTGGCCATTCTTTACCCAGAAATTTGAATCACTCAAATCAAATATGATATGAGTGAGATATCGTATGTTAAATATTACGTTTTACTCATATTTGTTGCACACAACATGTTTGATGAAATGTTTAGCTTAGATTTTTAGTCTTAAAATCGAGTTAAATTCACTAATTTTTGTACAACAATACACCTTTAGTCATTTTATTAATTTAAGATTCAAAAAGTTTTGTTTTTTGTTTTTTTTTTAACTGATAAACCTTATTAACTGATTTAATAAGTTCATCAGTTAATAAGTTCATCAGTTAATATAGTTCAACCAGTTAATAAGGCTGATGAACCTTATTAACTGATGAACCTTATTAACTGATTTAATAAGTTCATCAGTTAATAAGGCTCTTTAACTGATGAACCTTATTAACTGATTTAATAAGTTCATCAGTTAATAAGTTCATCAGTTAATATAGTTCAACCAGTTAATAAGGCTGATGAACCTTATTAACTGATTTAATAAGTTCATCAGTTAATAAGGTTAATCAGTTAATAAGGCTCTTTAACACGCGATATGTCTTTTTTTAAAATCAGTTAATAAGGTTCATCAGTTAATAAGTTCATCAGTTAATATAGTTCAACCAAAGTAACTGATGAACAAAATGTCTTTTTTTAAAATCAGTTAATAAGGTTCATCAGTTAATATGGTTCATCAGTTAAAAAAAACAACAAAAAAACAATAAAAAACAAAACTTTTTGAATCTTACATTAATAAAATAACTAAAGGTGCATTGTTGTACAAAAATTAGTGCATTTAACTCGATTTTAAGACTAAAAATCTAAGCTAAACATTTCATCAAACACGTTGTGTGCAACAAATATGAGTAAAATGTCATCTTTAACATACGATATCTCACTCATATCATATTGGATTTGAGTGATTCAAATTTCTGGGTAAAGAATGGCCAAGAAGCTACAACTTTCGTGTTTTAAGTTTTGCAAAATTCGGCCTTTAAACTAGACAAAATTAGAGCCGAAAATGCTAAAATTTTCAAGAAAATCATGACCCAATGAATATGTCAAAAAAAGTTTCGAAAAAATTAAAAAAATTTATACCAAATTAAAGAGGATTAAATTTTAAAAACTATGGTGAAATCGGTTTTTTGTAAAAGTTTGTCGTTTGAAAGTTATTTGCATTTGAAATTTAAGGTGAAATTAAAAAAATGAGTCAAGTGACCAAAATGCCATCTAACCGAAAATATTAAAGAAAAAAAGGAGGGAGTGGGTGAGGGACACATGACACTAACTTAGTGGCTAGAAAGCTTTTTAAACTTTTTAATTTTGATCCCCTTTTTAAGGGATCACAACTCATCACATTATTCGTGTTTCTCTCACTTATTACATCCCGTTAATCCACATAAATCATTTACTTGTATAAAATATTTATTTAAAAATACATACACTTTATCCTTCTTAAGTTATCAACAAAGAGGTTATTGTAAAAGGTTATTTGCACCTCTAATTCACAATATTTACCTGATATATCTATCTATCTATCGATCTATCTATGTATTATAATATAACAAAGTTCTGTACCACCCTCTGCATTCAATTCGCTAATATGTCTCGATGGAGAGGGCATCGCTATTTTTGAATTTGAATATGCGGTTGAAAAGTCTGAATCTAATTTCAATCTTAATCTGAATAAGTGGTTGAGAAATCTGAATATGACTCAAACAAAACCGTTTGTTTTTGTAAAAATGTCTAGATGTGTTAAACTATCAGTTTTTACAATTTAAATCTAAAACAATTGCATTCGCACAAGAAATAATAAACTTTATTAAATATAAATATATTTTCTTTATTATATAATCAATTTAAAGTTAAAATTATTTTAAACAAAACGTGCAATCTAATGTTTATTTGACAAAAATAAACGTGTCAGAGTTTAGCTTAAGCTTTTTAAAACGATATAGTATGTGGTGTTTATGCTTTAAGGTTTAGCCTTTAATATACCCAAATGTAGTGTTATAATCATTTTAGGGGCATAACACCAACCATTCTTAAAAGATTTAGTTATCTATGAGCGTATGTATAACATTAAAATACTTGTATAAATGTAATAACCTATTACACATCACAAAGTACGTGATACTTAACCCTTAAACAAGAAAACCTCATCTAAGATGTTATTAAGTACTTATAGAATGACAATCTTACAAAAATATAGTATAATTTTGAAGCTAGTAAAACGCCCCCTCAAATGTCATTGAACACGTTTTTAGCTATACATTTAGGGGGCGTTTTCGAAGTTGTAATTTCTTTAGTATCTGGTGTTTATGCTTTATGGTTTAGCCTTTAATATACCCAAATGTAGTGTAATAATCATTTTAGGGGCATAACACCAACCATTTTAAAAGATTTAGTCATCTACGAGCATGTATATATATAGCATTAAAATACTTGTATAAATGTAATAAACTATTACACATCACAAAGTACGTGATACTCAACCCTTAAACGTGAAAACCTCATCTAAGATCTTATTAAGTACTTATAGAATGACAATCTTTATGAGCACGTGTATAGCATTAAAATATTTGTATAAATGTAATAAACTATTACACATCACAAAGTACGTGATACTCAACCATTAAACGTGAAAACCTCATCTAAGATCTTATTAAGTACATATATAATGACAATCTTACAAAAATATAGTTTAATTTAGATGCTAGTAAATGCCCCCTCAATGTCATTGAACACTGATGTGTGTTGTGTCATGTGTATTATATAGTAATTTTGCCTATTCAAGTTTTACATTTATATTTAGCCGACTTATCCTATAACACACACACTAACAAGCAGTATACCTGATCAATATGTATATAGTGGTAAGCAGAGTGTCGATCACTAAGAGTGGAACGTAATATATAATTCACATGATTATTGCTCATATGTTGCATGTTTTAGACCAAAATCGGGGATCGGAGAATATGTTAGGTCACCATTTATGTAAACACAAGTATAAGAAATAAGATGAGAATAAGAGATGGTTGATTATAAGATTATGAAGAGTGAAAGAACAATAGTTTCATTAGGATATTCAAATAACCAACAAAAGGTTATGTTTACATAACATTAGTTTATATAGGGGAGGAGTAGGGCAACACTCCCTTCCTCCCTCTTTTGTAAATCGAAATGGGCTTAAAGCCCATGGGCTTGCTTCATAAGCCTTAAGTTTAAATAAACATACAAGCCCTAGCAACCTATTATAATAAAATAACCGAGACTTGACAAATAGTAAAACTACGTTCCCAACAATCTCCCCTTAAGGGTCGGTCATAACGGTTGCTTGACGTTTTTGTCATTTCTTCATCTTTGACTTTCACAGCTTTAGACGTCTTTCAAAATCATTCATCATTGTTTGTTCTTTGTTCGTTGTTGTAGTGATAGTGATCAAGTTATGAAGTTGTCTGCCTTTCATCACTTCCGCGTCTGTGGTGGTAGTCCGCCATTCCAACATGCTCATACATCTTCGTATTCTGACTTATATATGCACGTAGTTCCCTTTCTTAAACTTTTGATCTTTAGTCTTTATACTTTGTAGATTCTTCTTTTTGGTGTAGAATCTTTCTTTGAGCTTTGTGTTGCATTGATCATTGAGGGAGCTTTTGATGACTTCAAGATGTATGTATGAGCATGTGGACTCCGTCGCCATGGAGATGATGTGTACCTGCGGGTAAACAGTTAGCAATAAAACATCTGGTACTTACAGATAAGGAATTAGTGATTGTCAACAGCATAGTGTGAAGACTCCTTCTAACCCTTATCAAGGCCGTTCCCATGTCAGATACTCCCGAAGGAGCGTACAAGAGACCTACTAAGTAGCTCAATGACTGGGTGAGTCGCTGGGGATCACTCCACGACTGTAGATCGCTAAGAAACCACCGCAAACACTAAGCGTAACCCACAAGGAGTTACCGAAGTGACCTGCTATCAGGGCTGTTTGATGTTGACCCTAGCAGGATTTCCGTTCATTCATTGAGAAATACTTATGTGAATTCTCTCATAAACGTTCTCGGCAGATTGCTAAGATCTGCGAAGGACTCGATAATTTACAGCTAGTGTCCGTTGATGTAGAACACCAGTTGTAGAAATACCAAGTGTTCCTAAGAGATCTTTAATGTATCTCATGGCTTTAGATTCGAAAAGTGCACACTTAGGTTTCCTATGCAGAGACTAGGGAGGGGTCTCCTGCTTCAATATCAACCATCTCTAAGAGATAAGTCGATAGATTACACCAGTTCCCCGTGAGAATGAAACAAGCTCTTTTAAGAGAACTTGAGTGGCTAGAAGGTTTAGTGCATTGTGTCACTGGGTCCATGACGGCTTTATCTTCAATACCGGCGTCACCTTAGTAACAACCAGTAGCATATGAATTGAACCCGGTGTCTGCCCTAAGGTTGAACATATGGAGGGCTATTTCTTTTCACCCTTTTCTTTACTTTTCTTTTTAATTCTTCAACCCCTTCTTTCTCCTTTCATTCTTTACTCCTTTTGTCATATCATACCTAAGGACTTCTAATTCTAACTATTGGTGATGTCCTTGGGTAGATCCCTCCGGCTCTGGTGGATCATAGGACAATATTTCCTATCTTAATCACCTTATAACTCCATGATTATCCGACAATAGCCAAGAAACCTTTGAAAATCTCTCAAAGTGTTTGTGTTTATCAAACATTTTGTTTAACACTTTGAGAGTTTTAGTGTATACTTATAAAGGGCTCCCCCTTCACATGTGCTCACAAGTATTAAATAAATTTGCATATGCGGGAGGAGCAAGCACTTTTAGAATTGATCCACTTTCAGTGAACAAGACCGATTCGAGACACGCTTACATCACTAGTTAGACTAGCTTGAAATTATTACCCGGCCTGGTCAAGTCCACCAAAAGTTTCTCGAAATGGTACCTTTCTACTAAGATAAATCCTTTTCGAGACACGCTTACGTGGCTAGTTAAAGAGTTACATTGTTAGCTTTTAGGTGACAACTAGCTCTAGTAACTAACTTGATGTTATTACCCGTCGAGGATAAGTCTTTTCGAGTTTACTAACTTTTATGTTTCGTCAATTCTTGGGTGAATCTGAGTCTAGCTCGCATGAGATTTGACTTTAAAAGCAACTTTGAACTTTTATATTTTAATCACTTTCACTTGTCTCCCCCTCAAAAATAGCATATGAGATGTTGTTTTTGATAAACTTTTGATTAAAATATGCTTTTTGAGTCTTATGGGGAGATATCAACAAGAACTTTTGGTTTTCAAACGATGAGTTTTTCAAGTGCTCCCCCTCAACAAGTGAATACTCATTGAGGTGAAATACTTGTCTTTTGAGCAGAATTATGAAAATCAGAAAATGTTTGATTAATTCTACTCAAAAGTAAGAAGCCTTCGCTCCTTATGTAAGGATTGAGGCACTGATGCGTACCTCAGGGTCCTTTCATTACAAGTGCGGGTTATACACTGTTATGTGTGCACAAGCCATTATAAAGAATAGTATTGACAAATCAAATCAAGTTCTTACAAATTTCCACCATTCGGGTCTCTGAAACGTCAACACCGGAAATCCTGGTCTGCCTCCCACATAGCTTTCAAATCTCCTTATCTGATCCCTTCTCTTTAACCGGTTCTCAATCCTTGTGATAAATCTTCGAGCTTATCTGGCCTCATCGGTATTCCACCTTTTGGATTTGTAAAGTTCAACGTCATTGAGTCGGATTTTGATTCCATCTCTGACAAGCTTCAGTGTTTCATCACAGAACTTGTGGATTTCATCATATGCCATGAAGCAGTTACGTCGGTTGACACTGCGATAGGTGAATCCGAAGGCTGGTTGCTTGATCAAAGTGTATTGAGATTCGTGTTGAAGGTTGGGGACATTGTAAAGGTTAGGTTTTGTGAGATTCAACTTCTTCTGATAACTTTCTACTCCAAGTTGAAGATCTTCTACTCGTTCTTTGATGACGATGTGTCTCATGAAGATAAGTAGAGCAGTGATGAAGGCAAGCTGCATATCCTTGGGTAGGTTGCACAACTTTCCTTGGACTTTGAGTAGATACATGTCTTCAATGTCATTAAGAAGTAGTCGAGGAAAGTCTGACTCAGAAATCACATACTCTTGTTCATCAAGTCTTTTGAGCACAATCTTATTGAGGAAGGAGTACCCGAAGTGAGTGATGGTGGAAATGAACTGAACGGAGACAATCTTCAAGTCACTCATTACTTCACCAATTGTTTGACTAAGTCTGTTGCTCTGGTAGAATTGTGCACGGTTATCGGGCCAGTGGTGAATCCCGTAAAGTGCATTTCTGTCATAAGGCACGATTTTGTCACTAAACAACATTGTAGCTTCTTCTTCAATTGCGTTGTTTAAGTAACGAGCAGCGGGAATGGAAAGTGTAAGTGAAGTAGCATATCTTTTCTCGAAGGTGTTGCCATGCTGAAGAAAGTCCAGGTCAGTGTTGAAGAAGTAAACGTAAGGTATCTTTGGTTCCTTTGGCTTTCCAATCATAGGCAGTGGTTTAGACTAGTCGGTTATGTATGGTGCAGCCTTTCTTGTGACCGGATCGACGCGAGATTCAGGATTGATCTAGTCAATATTGCTTGACATAGCTCGAGCAATATTTTCTAGATGATATTCAAGTTCAATGGAGTTGGCAGACCGATCTTTTAGAAGATTGAACGCATCATTCTTGATTCTTCGTAACTCTTTCTTATTCATCTTTTTCATGTGAAATTTACGTTGAATCAACTGAGCGTATTCCACTGTTGGACTATCGAGAGGTTCTTGATCATCGGCAAGTGGTGGTTGCGAATTAATCATCTTGTCAAACCAGGAGTATTCGGCAGTTTTGTCTTCGTCCAGCCAATTGAGAATGTTTTTCGGTTTCTTAGGTTCTTTGCCTTTTGAAGAGGTGTCAGGTTTGTGCTGATGATGTTTTCGTTTCCTTTCTTTCTTCTTTGTAGATGACGGTTCTGGTATTTCATCGGTCTGAGGAATCTCGTCTCCGCCGGTGTATTCAAAGTGGTCATGGGCTTTAGGACCTGAACTGGATGCCTTGTGTTGTTGAGTAGACGTTGTGGTAGTCGGAGGAATGACAGGTTCTTTGGGTTGAGATGAGAGTCCTTCGGCTTGCTTTTGTTCCTTTGCCTGTGAGTTAGGATCCTTGTCTTCATCATCTCTTGGACGTTTTAGTTTGTCGGCCTCAGTGCTGCAGGTATCTTTAGACATCTTGGCTTTTAAAGCTTCCCACAAATTGTTTTCTTCAGGTGTCATGGTGGTTTTGCTTGCCAATATGTAGAAGAGCTGAGTTTCAATCTCATTTGGTGTCAACTCTTGTTGTGGAAGAGGAGTCTTGTCAGCTCGGAGAGTGAAAGAAGTAGTTCTTATCACTTTCTTGACAGCCTGTTCAGCAATCTTTGTTAGTTCGTCCTTCATTGGCTTCAGCAAATCTATCAATTCTGCCACTAGGTGTCGTTCCATGAATTGAGTTGCTTGAGCAGTCAAAGTAGCTTCCATAGCTTCTTGTACATCTTTAGCTAAGAAGGTGTCCACCTTTTCTTGCAGTTCTTGGACATTCGTATTTAGCTTTGTCAATTCAGCAACTTGACTTGCTAGTGATTCAACTTGATCTTCTAATTTGCTTTTCTTCTTTTCATGAACTCTCCTTACAGCCTTCTTAATCAACTTAGATGCAGCAGAGGCTTTTGTTCTTGTGGGTTTCTTGATTGATTCGTCATGTGTAGATTCAGATGCTGGAGGTGATGATTGTGAAGATTCAACGTGACTGTACCCTCTTTTATGGAATTCACTAGCTATTTTATAAGCATAACACCGTTTAAGCAAATTATATACCTTGTTAGTGATATTAATGCAACTTTTTTGCATGATGCAAATTTGTGAACTTTATACTATTTTTGTAATATACATAACATTTTGCGAACTTTATACATTTTTTGCAAAAATTAATTTTAGTTAACTTTTAAACAATGTTTATGTATATTATACTAATTTCGTGAATTTTATTCACATTATTTTGAATTTACACCCATTATTGAAGTGAGTTATTTTCAAGTTTCGTACTCATGTACTTAGTTCTCAAAATTGAGGTTTACTTGAGCAATTATGATATATGTGTCTAAACTCTCTCGATCAATTCCGAATATAGAAGATACATATATCATTTTTCTTATCTCAAACCAAACATATTAATCAAAACTAAGGGGAGACCGCAACATCGCAACAACACATGACCGAAAAAGACAACTATTGTGCCGAACGGGTGTCATTTTTGAAGGTTGAAAACTTTACTTCATGAAGAAACTAAGCTATATATGTAAACCAACTGCATTACTATAACACAAACATAAGCCCAATAGATCTAAGTAAATTTTTTAGCAACCTATTATCGGATGTTTAAAGTCAATTATATTAAGAATCAATTCTCAAAAAATAAGACGTATTTAAATTTTAAGAATACACCAAAAAACCAATACTGTACCCTCTTTTAGGGAATTCACTAGCTATTTTATAAGCATTACACTGTTTAAGCAAATTATATACCTTGATAGTGATATTAATGCAACTTTTTTGCATGATGGAAATTTGTGAACTTTATACTATTTTTGTAATATACATAACATTTTGTGAACTTTATACATTTTTTGCAAAAATTAATTTTAGTTAACTTTTACACAATGTTTATGTATATTATACTAATTTTGTGAATTTTATTCACATTATTTTGAATTTATACCTATTATTGAAGTGTGCATTATTTAAGTGAGTTATTTTCAAGTTTCGTACTCATGTACTTAGTTCTCAAAATTGAGGTTTACTTGAGCAATTATGATATATGTGACTAAACTCTCTCGATCAATTCCGAATATAGAAGATACAAATATCATTTTTCTTATCTCAAACCAAACATATTAAACAAAACTAAGGGGAGACCGCAACACCGCAACAACACATGACCGAAAAAGACAACTATTGTGCCTAACGGGTGTCATTTTTGAAGGTTGAAAATTTTACTTCATGAAGAAACTAAGCTATATATGTAAACCAACTACATTACTATAACACAAACATAAGCCAAATAGATCTAAGTAAATTTTTTAGCAACCTATTATCGGATGTTTAAAGTCAATTATATTAAGAATCAATTCTAAAAAAATAAGATGTATTTAAATTTTAAGAATACACCGAAAAACCAATACTGTACCCTCTTTTATGGAATTCACTAGCTATTTTATAAGCATAACACCGTTTAAGCAAATTATATACCTTGATAGTGATATTAATGCAACTTTTTTGCATGATGCAAATTTGTGAATTTTATACTATTTTTGTAATATACATAACATTTTGTGAACTTTATACATTTTTTGCAAAAATTAATTTTAGTTAACTTTTAAACAATGTTTATGTATATTATACTAATTTTGTGAATTTTATTCACATTATTTTGAATTTACACCCATTATTGAAGTGAGTTATTTTCAAGTTTCGTACTCATGTACTTAGTTCTCAAAATTGAGGTTTACTTGAGCAATTATGATATATGTGTCTAAACTCTCTCGATCAATTTCGAATATAGAAGATACATATATCATTTTTCTTATCTCAAACCAAACATATTAATCAAAACTAAGGGGAGACCGCAACAACACATGACCGAAAAAGACAACTATTGTGCCTAACGGGTGTCATTTTTGAAGGTTGAAAACTTTACTTCATGAAGAAACTAAGCTATATATGTAAACCAACTGCATTACTATAACACAAACATAAGCCCAATAGATCTAAGTAAATTTTTTAGCAACCTATTATCGGATGTTTAACGTCAATTATATTAAGAATCAATTCTCAAAAAATAAGACGTATATAAATTTTAAGAATACACCAAAAAACCAATACTGTACCCTCTTTATGGAATTCACTAGCTATTTTATAAGCATTTGTAAGGAATTATTGAAGATACTACTGATAGATACTGCTGACAGGTTCCTGCGGAAGGCTTAGTGACTTTCTGCTGATGACTGGTTCCTGCGGACACCTAGAGATCCTACGGATAGAGTTTAACCGTGGATATAACTTATGTATTTTAGGACAAGATATGTAGAATATCTTTTATTAGTTTTTCATTATTCGTTTCTTGTAAGAAAGGTTAGGGTTTCCACTAGTATATAAGGAACCCTAGGTCATTATAATAGCAACAAGTTTTTAGGACGAAGGTTTATGAATATTATAGATCCATAGAGGATCAAGTTTAGTGTACATTTGTTTTTATATTCCACATAATTACAAGCTCACAGAGATTATCTAATTTAGTCTAGCTAGTGATTACATTAGTTAGCTAACGATCTATTGGCTCGTGATCTATCAAGGAATAGATCCCTACAAGTGGTATCAGAGCCACTAGATACTTTCTGTAACCTCTACACAATCACGTAACTACTCAATCAATACCTATGTCGGACAAACCAGGAGGTGATGTTGCTCTCTCTGAAGCAGGCTCTCTCACTCAACAACTACAACAAGTGGCCTTCTCTAACAGCAATGCAAAACTTCCTTTTCTTAGGGAGGATGAGTATGAAATCTGGGCCATGAAGATGCAAAATTGGATTGCAAGTGTTGATTATAACCTCTGGAATGTTATACTCAATGGTTGTCGTCCTAAAAAGCAAAGTGTTGATGCTAATGGGAAAGTTACAATATTAGAACCTGTTTCTGTTGAAGAAATTCTTGCTATTCAAAGGGAAAACAAGGCAAGAACCATATTGCTGCAGGCAATCCCTGATGACCACATGGGAGATTTTCATTCCATGACAGATCCAAGAGAAATCTGGTGGGCCATAAAAGCTAGATTTGGTGGGAATGAAGAATCAAAGAGGATGAGAAAAAGTATACTGAAGATGGAGTTCCAAGAATTCAAGATAACTGAAGAGGAAGGTCTTCACAAAGGTTATGACAGGTTTCAGAAGATTCTGAGTCACTTGAATCAGCTGTTGGCCAGACCTGACAATGAGGAGGTGAACTCTAGGTTTCTAAGAGCCTTGCCTCCCTCATGGTCTCAGGTGAGTATATCATTGAAAACCAAAGGTGGCTTGGACTACCTCACCTTTGATGACTTGTACAACAAACTCAGAGCTTTGGAAGGTGACATAAAGGGATTCTCTCCATATGCAGCAACTCCTTCACAATTTGCATTTGTCAGTTCTAATTCAAACTACATGCCACATACCTATTCAAGTCCATCCTCAGCACCACAGGTTTACTCAAGTCCATCCACCCCAAGCCAAAGTCTTCCAATGACCACATTGTCCTTTTCAAGTGCTAATCCAATGGATGAACTTGCTTTAGAAGAATTGGACTTAAAGTGGCAAATGGCTATGCTATCTCTCAAGGTGAGGCGATTTGAGCAAAAGGTTGGTAAAAAGCTCAATGTTGTAGGAAGAGATGCAGCTAGGTTTGATAGAAGGAAGGTGAAGTGTTATGCTTGTGGAGAAATTGGTCACTTTGCAAGAGAATGCACAACCAAGAAGGGTGAAGCCAGTACCAGGTATTCAGCATACAAGAAGAAAGAAGTGGAAGCTGGAGAATCAAAGGCCTTGATCACTGCTATAGATACTAATCTGGACTGGAATGAGCATGATGATGATACAAGCAACTCTCCTCAAATCTCCTGCATGGCTAGTTGTGATGATAGCTTTGGTCTCATGGGAATCTCTCCTCAGGTATCTACTTGTGCTTGTGATTGTGATTCTAAATATACAACTCTAAAAGAAGCTTATGATGATATGAAACCAAAATATAATGCTTGTTTTATTGAAGCTGCAACTTATAAAGAAGCTTTTAAAACATTAGAACAACAAAAGGTGTGGTTTCAACAGAATCAATTAGCTTATGAGGAAAAGATTAGAGTTTTAAGTAGAGATTTAGAATGTGCTAGCAATGAATTAAAATTTTCTGAAAAAGAAAAAGCTAGAATTCAGTCTGAGAAAAATATTTTGCAAGAGAAACTGGATAAAGAAGTAGCTAGGCATAAAGAATGGCTAGTTTCAGGTGATAAATTATCTAGGTTGCTCTACAGTAGTAAGTCTGTTACTTCTGAGATAGGTCTAGGATTTAAGAAGTATGTAGGTCCAGAAGCTAATCACTATTTAGATAAGAAGAACCATAATTATTCTATCCCCATTAATTATCTAAAAGAAGGTGAGATGCATGCTGTACCAGGACCTATCAGAGGTGTTTTTATGCCTACCACCAAAACTTCTGACTTTGATGGTTCACACCATCTCTTTGGCAAAAAGTCTAAAGACTTGCCAAATAAGTCTGAAGACTGTCCATCCATAGGAACCCCTCAACCCACATCCCATAAGTTTGACTCACCAGAATCAAAGGAAACCACTGGCATTAAGATCAATGACTCCCCTGACACTAGAAGTACATCTAGTAATGATTCTAACACTTATGTCTCTTGTTCTTCCAGGGACAAGACATCAGAGACCTCTAGTTATGCCAGCTGTGATTCCAAGACCAAGTCAGACTCACCCAAGTCCTCAACAAAGATTTCTGACAAGTCAACATACAAGTCTGTGGACTCTGAAGTTGCTGCTGATGAAGCTTTTTATCAACCAGCCTCTTCTGAAGACTTGTTATTTACTTCTTATGAAAACAATTCCTTTCAGTGTTTACAAAACAATTCTGTTTCTGATGTTTGTTTGAATAATTCTATGTTTAATAAGACATCTTTTGGATTTAATAAATCTTATAAGAAAAAGAAGTGTTTTGTTTGTGGTAGCAAGTTGCATTTAATTAAGGATTGTGATTTTCATGAAAAGAGGATGGGTGATGCGTGGGAATCGCAACAGGCTTTACCTCTCGAGGGATCTCGAGAAGCTTACAACCCCCACCAGGCAGTGTGCCTGATCGTTGTAGTATAGTATAGTGACTAGTACCGGGGGATTGATCGTTCAGCTTAGGAATAGTGTCGCTAGGATTAGAAAGCCTAATTACTAGTTCTAAAGGTGAGGGATGATTATTTTTGTGTTTTTATATTTTATGGAAAGCAAGTTAAAATCTCGGGTTTTGAAAGAGTGGGCGGAATTAGTTGCTATTCAACTAACCCAAAACTAAGATGCAATCAAAATAAAATACTAAAAATGAAAATAAACTAATTAAACTAAAGTTGTGAGCAGTAATTGGAGAAAATGTGTTTACTTAGATTTCACTACTCCCTAGATATCTTTTACACGTTAATTACTTGTTATAATTGCATGGATGACGGATCGTATTCCTTAATACCATTCATGGGGTGGCATACATAACTCCCCAATTCTATGAGCTCTTATCTCCTCCTACACCATGCCCAGCACAACTATAGGGATTGTAAACAGTGGCTCATGCATTAAATACAACCAATAAAGACCTAGTACGCCTCGGTTCATGTTTCTTAAGACGTTCAAGCATGTTACCATTTGGAGATCTGCCAGTTTTCTTAAGCCTAACATATAAATCATTCATCCAAGACAAGAATAAACAAGCAATCAACACATAATCAATATCTAGGTTTCATTAGATCTAAGCAAACACAAAAGAGATCTAGCCAAGCATGATAGAATTAAGACAAGAACAAGATATAGACAACCAACACATAGACATATTGATTGAATTAGAAGAACACTTATCTTAATTAATCATGCAAGGTATCAAGGGGTTGGAACCCTTGAAAAACCTGTAAAGTTACACCAAAATCGTCTTTAGGGTTTCTCCCAAAACTTCCCTCCTTAAATGTGAAAAACTAGAAAACTATATATAGGAAAATAGGGATGACGGCGTCAAGAACAAAGGTGTGACGCCGTCATCTCGCCGCCAAATACTTCCTCGGACGGCCTTGATCTACTTCTGACGCCGTCAAGGCCTAGGCCGTCACACAAATTATTCTTGACGGCCTGTGTGTGACGCCGTCATCAACTACGGATTTTAATTCTTGGGGTTTTGACGCCGTCAGGAAAACTCTTGACGCCTTCATGAACTCTTGGATTTTATTATTGAGGTTTGACGCCGTCAGAAAATTACTCTTGACGCCGTCACCTACTGTTCCCAGCATGGAAAATTGAGACTTTGCCGTTTTCTTCACTTTTATGCTCCAAAAATGTCCAAAATGGCTTCTTTTCCAGAATTCACTCTCCAAGTACCTAAAATCACAAAAGGAATGATTTAGGGCAATATTTGATCAAATAAATTCGGATTCGGGCTTAAATGACCCCCTAAAAACGGATCATTTTTCGCCTCATCATATACCCTTACACTTGAGATTTGCTTGTCCTCAAGCAAATGCGCTTTTATTCTACTCAAAAGACAAGTTAGGGGTCATTTAACACTAATATAAAAGTAATTACAACAAATAATCGTTCCACTAAAGACCAAAGACAAGCACGGAGGTCATACACAAGCACCTCACAAATAGTGTTTAGATACTCACATCTCTCGGGTGTAATAAAGTGTAAATTACAATATGAAAACGGAAGATATCTCTCACTACCTGTCATAGCAAAGTAGATTACCATAGGCTTGGGAAAGGATCAAACCTCCACCACATGGCGTAAGCACCTAGTATAAACTATCAAAGAGGTCTTTTAAAGGGTTGTAACGTTAGGTATAGGGATATGAATTACACGGTTTTGTTGGATAAAGGAAGTTTTACTGGTGGCGAGTTAACAATCTTGGTTAATTACATGTACAATATGGCGTTGCTAAGCCAAGACTAGACTCGACTTAAGCTAATAAATGAAAAATGACAAAAACATAAAACAAACATAGAATAAAAAGGGATGGTAGTCCGTATGTTTTTCTCTTTTTATTTTTCTATTTTTTTTTTTCTTTTTCTTGATTTTTTCAATTTTTTTTTTTTTTTTTTCATACACTCTTACCCTACCATCCAAAATAATACATCATAGGGAATGAACATTCCCCTTACACTTGAATCTTTACATACTTTACAATTAACTAAACTAATGACTCGAATTAAAAAAATCAGAACACTTGGAGCACTTTTAAGATTAACGTACATATGGGGGTTTACTTGAGCAATTATGATATATGTGACTAAACTCTCTCGATCAATTCCGAATATAGAAGATACAAATATCATTTTTCTTATCTCAAACCAAACATATTAAACAAAACTAAGGGGAGACCGCAACACCGCAACAACACATGACCGAAAAAGACAACTATTGTGCCTAACGGGTGTCATTTTTTAAGGTTGAAAATTTTACTTCATGAAGAAACTAAGCTATATATGTAAACCAACTACATTACTATAACACAAACATAAGCCAAATAGATCTAAGTAAATTTTTTAGCAACCTATTATCGGATGTTTAAAGTCAATTATATTAAGAATCAATTCTAAAAAAATAAGATGTATTTAAATTTTAAGAATACACCGAAAAACCAATACTGTACCCTCTTTTATGGAATTCACTAGCTATTTTATAAGCATAACACCGTTTAAGCAAATTATATACCTTGATAGTGATATCAATGCAACTTTTTTGCATGATGCAAATTTGTGAACTTTATACTATTTTTGTAATATACATAACATTTTGTGAACTTTATACATTTTTTGCAAAAATTAATTTTAGTTAACTTTTAAACTATGTTTATGTATATTATACTAATTTTGTGAATTTTATTCACATTATTTTGAATTTATACCCATTATTGAAGTGAGTTATTTTCAAGTTTCGTACTCATGTACTTAGTTCTCAAAATTGAGGTTTACTTGAGCAATTATGATATATGTGTCTAAACTCTCTCGATCAATTTCGAATATAGAAGATACATATATCATTTTTCTTATCTCAAACCAAACATATTAATCAAAACTAAGGGGAGACCGCAACACTGCAACAACACATGACCGAAAAAGACAACTATTGTGCCTAACGGTTGTCATTTTTGAAGGTTGAAAACTTTACTTCATGAAGAAACTAAGCTATATATGTAAACCAACTGCATTACTATAACACAAACATAAGCCCAATAGATCTAAGTAAATTTTTTAGCAACCTATTATCGGATGTTTAAAGTCAATTATATTAAGAATCAATTCTCAAAAAATAAGACGTATATAAATTTTAAGAATACACCAAAAAACCAATACTGTACCCTTTTTATGGAATTCACTAGCTATTTTATAAGCATTTGTAAGGAATTATTGAAGATGCTACTGATAGATACTGCTGACAGGTTCCTGCGGAAGGCTTAGTGACTTTCTGCTGATGACTGGTTCCTGCGGACACCTAGAGATCCTACGGATAGAGTTTAACCGTGGATATAACTTATGTATTTTAGGACAAGATATGTAGAATATCTTTTATTAGTTTTTCATTATTCGTTTCTTGTAAGAAAGGTTAGGGTTTCCACTAGTATATAAGGAACCCTAGGTCATTATAATAGCAACAAGTTTTTAGGACGAAGGTTTATGAATATTATAGATCCATAGAGGATCAAGTTTAGTATACGTTTGTTTTTATATTCCACATAATTACAAGCTCACAGAGATTATCTAATTTAGTCTAGCTAGTGATTACATTAGTTAGCTAACGATCTATTGGCTCGTGATCTATCAAGGAATAGATCCCTACAAGTGGTATCAGAGCCACTAGATACTCTCTGTAACCTCTACAAAATCACGTAACTACTCAATCAATACCTATGTCGGACAAACCAGGAGGTGATGTTGCTCTCTCTGAAGCAGGCTCTCTCACTTAACAACTACAACAAGTGGCCTTCTCTAACAGCAATGCAAAACTTCCTTTTCTTAGGGAGGATGAGTATGAAATCTGGGCCATGAAGATGCAAAATTGGATTGCAAGTGTTGATTATAACCTCTGGAATGTTATACTCAATGGTTGTCGTCCTAAAAAGCAAAGTGTTGATGCTAATGGGAAAGTTACAATATTAGAACCTGTTTCTGCTGAAGAAATTCTTGCTATTCAAAGGGAAAACAAGGCAAGAACCATATTGCTGCAGGCAATCCCTGATGACCACATGGGAGATTTTCATTCCATGACAGATCCAAGAGAAATCTGGTGGGCCATAAAAGCTAGATTTGGTGGGAATGAAGAATCAAAGAGGATGAGAAAAAGTATGTTGAAGATGGAGTTCCAAGAATTCAAGATTACTGAAGAGGAAGGTCTTCACAAAGGTTATGACAGGTTTCAGAAGATTCTGAGTCACTTGAATCAGCTGTTGGCCAGACCTGACAATGAGGAGGTGAACTCTAGGTTTCTAAGAGCCTTGCCTCCCTCATGGTCTCAGGTGAGTATATCATTGAAAACCAAAGGTGGCTTGGACTACCTCACCTTTGATGACTTGTACAACAAACTCAGAGCTTTGGAAGGTGACATAAAGGGATTCTCTCCATATGCAGCAACTCCTTCACAATTTGCATTTGTCAGTTCTAATTCAAACTACATGCCACATACCTATTCAAGTCCATCCTCAGCACCACAGGTTTACTCAAGTCCATCCACCCCAAGCCAAAGTCTTCCAATGACCACATTGTCCTTTTCAAGTGCTAATCCAATAACTCATCCAAAGATTAGCAATGTGATGGAAGATGTACTTCATTCATTTGTTGTTGAAGTTGATAAACAGCAACAAATAGCTTATGAAGATTTTGAACAGAATGATGAACTTGCTTTAGAAGAATTGGACTTAAAGTGGCAAATGGCTATGCTATCTCTCAAGGTGAGGCGATTTGAGCAAAAGGTTGGTAAAAAGCTCAATGTTGTAGGAAGAGATGCAGCTAGGTTTGATAGAAGGAAGGTGAAGTGTTATGCTTGTGGAGAAATTGGTCACTTTGCAAGAGAATGCACAGCCAAGAAGGGTGAAGCCAGTACCAGGTATTCAGCATACAAGAAGAAAGAAGTGGAAGCTGGAGAATCAAAGGCCTTGATCACTGCTATAGATACTAATCTGGACTGGAATGAGCATGATGATGATACAAGCAACTCTCCTCAAATCTCCTGCATGGCTAGTTGTGATGATAGCTTTGGTCTCATGGGAATCTCTCCTCAGGTATCTACTTGTGCTTGTGATTGTGATTCTAAATATACAACTCTAAAAGAAGCTTATGATGATATGAAACCAAAATATAATGCTTGTTTTATTGAAGCTGCAACTTATAAAGAAGCTTTTAAAACATTAGAACAACAAAAGGTGTGGTTTCAACAGAATCAATTAGCTTATGAGGAAAAGATTAGAGTTTTAAGTAGAGATTTAGAATGTGCTAGCAATGAATTAAAATTTTCTAAAAAAGAAAAAGCTAGAATTCAGTCTGAGAAAAATATTTTGCAAGAGAAACTGGATAAAGAAGTAGCTAGGCATAAAGAATGGCTAGTTTCAGGTGATAAATTATCTAGGTTGCTCTACAGTAGTAAGTCTGTTACTTCTGAGATAGGTCTAGGATTTAAGAAGTATGTAGGTCCAGAAGCTAATCACTATTTAGATAAGAAGAACCATAATTATTCTATCCCCATTAATTATCTAAAAGAAGGTGAGATGCATGCTGTACCAGGACCTATCAGAGGTGTTTTTATGCCTACCACCAAAACTTCTGACTTTGATGGTTCACACCATCTCTTTGGCGAAAAGTCTAAAGACTTGCCAAATAAGTCTGAAGACTGTCCATCCATAGGAACCCCTCAACCCACATCCCATAAGTTTGACTCACCAGAATCAAAGGAAACCACTGGCATTAGGATCAATGACTCCCCTGACACTAGAAGTACATCTAGTAATGATTCTAACACTTATGTCTCTTGTTCTTCCAGGGACAAGACCTCAGAGACCTCTAGTTATGCCAGCTGTGATTCCAAGACCAAGTCAGACTCACCCAAGTCCTCAACAAAGATTTCTGACAAGTCAACATACAAGTCTGTGGACTCTGAAGTTGCTGCTGATGAAGCTTTTTATCAACCAGCCTCCTCTGAAGACTTGTTATTTACTTCTTATGAAAACAATTCCTTTCAGTGTTTACAAAACAATTCTGTTTCTGATGTTTGTTTGAATAATTCTATGTTTAATAAGACATCTTTTGGATTTAATAAATCTTATAAGAAAAAGAAGTGTTTTGTTTGTGGTAGCAAGTTGCATTTAATTAAGGATTGTGATTTTCATGAAAAGAGGATGGGTGATGCGTGGGAATCGCAACAGGCTTTACCTCTCGAGGGATCTCGAGAAGCTTACAACCCCCACCAGGTAGTGTACCTGATCGTTGTAGTATAGTATAGTGACAAGTACCGGGGGATTGATCGTTCAGCTTAGGAATAGTGTCGCTAGGATTAGAAAGCCTAATTACTAGTTCTAAAGGTGAGGGATGATTATTTTTGTGTTTTTATATTTTATGGAAAGCAAGTTAAAATCTCGGGTTTTGAAAGAGTGGGCGGAATTAGTTGCTATTCAACTAACCCAAAACTAAGATGCAATCAAAATAAAATACTAAAAATGAAAATAAACTAATTAAACTAAAGTTGTGAGCAGTAATTGGAGAAAATGTGTTTACTTAGATTTCACTACTCCCTAGATATCTTTTACACGTTAATTACTTGTTATAATCGCATGGATGACGGATCGTATTCCTTAATACCATTCATGGGGTGGCATACATAACTCCCCAATTCTATGGGCTCTTATCTCCTCCTACACCATGCCCATCACAACTATAGGGATTGTAAACAGTGGCTCATGCATTAAATACAACCAATAAAGACCTAGTACGCCTCTGTTCATGTTTCTTAAGACGTTCAAGCATGTTACCATTTGGAGATCTGCCAGTTTTCTTAAGCCTAACATATAAATCATTCATCCAAGACAAGAATAAACAAGCAATCAACACATAATCAATATCTAGGTTTCATTAGATCTAAGCAAACACAAAAGAGATCTAGCCTAGCATGATAGAATTAAGACAAGAACAAGATATAGACAACCAACACATAGACATATTGATTGAATTAGAAGAACACTTATCTTAATTAATCATGCAAGGTATCAAGGGGTTGGAACCCTTGAAAAACCTGTAAAGTTACACCAAAATTGTCTTTAGGGTTTCTCCCAAAACTTCCCTCCTTAAATGTGAAAAACTAGAAAACTATATATAGGAAAATAGGGATGACGGCGTCAAGAACAAAGGTGTGACGCCGTCATCTCGCCGCCAAATACTTCCTCGGACGGCCTTGATCTACTTCTGACGCCGTCAAGTCCTAGGCCGTCACACAAATTATTCTTGACGCCCTGTGTGTGACGCCGTCATCAACTACGGATTTTAATTCTTGGGGTTTTGACGCCGTCAGGAAAACTCTTGAAGCCTTCATGAACTCTCGGATTTTATTATTGAGGTTTGACGCCATCAGGAAATTACTCTTGACGCCGTCACCTACTGTTCCCAGCATGGAAAATTGAGACTTTGCCGTTTTCTTCACTTTTATGCTCCAAAAACGTCCTAAATGGCTTCTTTTCCAGAATTCACTCTCCAAGTACCTAAAATCTCAAAAGGAACGATTTAGGGAAATATTTGATCAAATAAATTCGGATTCGGGCTTAAATGACCCCCTAAAAACGGATCATTTTTCGCCTCATCATATACCCTTACACTTGAGATTTGCTTGTCCTCAAGCAAATGCGCTTTTATTCTACTCAAAAGACAAGTTAGGGGTCATTTAACACTAATATAAAAGTAATTACAACAAATAATCGTTCCACTAAAGACCAAAGACAAGCACGGAGGTCATACACAAGCACCTCACAAATAGTGTTTAGATACTCACATCTCTCGGGTGTAATAAAGTGTAAATTACAATATGAAAACGGAAGATATCTCTCACTACCTGTCATAGCAAAATAGATTACCATAGGCTTGGGAAAGGATCAAACCTCCACCACATGGCGTAAGCACCTAGTATAAACTATCAAAGAGGTCTTTTAAAGGGTTGTAACGTTAGGTATAGGGATATGAATTACACGGTTTTGTTGGATAAAGGAAGTTTTACTGGTGGCGAGTTAACAATCTTGGTTAATTACATGTACAATATGGCGTTGCTAAGCCAAGACTAGACTCGACTTAAGCTAATAAATGAAAAATGACAAAAACATAAAACAAACATAGAATAAAAAGGGATGGTAGTCCGTATGTTTTTCTCTTTTTCTTTTTCTATATTTTTTTTTTCTTTTTCTTGATTTTTTCGATTTTTTTTTTTTTTTTTTTTTTTTTTTTTTTTTTTTTTTTTTCATACACTCTTACCCTACCATCCAAAATAATACATCATAGGGAATGAACATTCCCCTTACACTTGAATCTTTACATACTTTACAATTAACTAAACTAATGACTCGAATTAAGAAAATCAAAACACTTGGAGCACTTTTAAGATTAACGTACATATGGGGGTAATATTATTATGTTCTTCCCCATTACTCCATAAAATAAGTACTTGCCCATGAGTCCCAATCGTCCCAAAACAATATGTACAAGGATATGACTCGACTTAGCAACCATGTAATCAATTAGAAAGTTAACTTAGGGTTTAACAAATAACAATAATGCACTAAAGATGAGCGCATACACGGAAGGCTAAGGCGATTTGGGTGTACATTTAAGTGGGGTGTAACAAATTCTTCCTTTAAGTAAGATGCTTAAAGTTAGAAACGAAAAGATAGGCTCGGAGGGGTGTACTAGGGGTTTCGTGTACTAAAAATGAGTACAACGCTAAGGGTGTGGGAAAAATTAGTTGACTTAACTAGCCAAGTAATATGACTTAAATGGTCAAGTAATTATGATACGGGTTTAACACAAGGGTGATCCTAATGCCTCTTATCATGTAGTAAATCCTACCACACGAATGTAGTCTCACTAGCGGTCTCGGGATGCATCACTAACGCAAGTTCTAGAATCTAAATGCTACCGGTACACTCATAAGCACTAATAATGAATGCTTTTCCTATCAAATCTAAAGGCGAACCTCACATATTTGGGTGGAAATTTTTTCTGAATATACGGTTATGTGCTAGTCATACAATCTCCTATCCATGAGACGCTTGCTATGGCTAAAGTTTCACTCCTAAATGTTGTAAAAAAATTTAAATTTGGCGCTAAAATTACACTAACAAGTATTTCTCATAGTTTTATTACACATCTACTATCAAACAAAACAAACTCAAGCGAAAGTGCATATGTAAGGTATCATCTTTTTACCCTCCCCTTACACTTAAGATGAACATTGTCCCCAATGTTCAAGTAAAGAATGTAAAAGTGAAAAAGTAAAGAGAATGAAATCAAATACTCCCCTGATTCGCTCGGTATGGATTATAGGTTGGCCAGATTAGATATTCCTCCAAGAAAATGAACAATCAAAGCTTCCCTTCCAGAATACAAATCATCTCCTTGTCGAACATAACCTGTAAATCCTGACAAAAATAGACAAGACAACCGCGCGTAAAATCGGCGGCATCCTATATAAGTTACTAAATCCTAGAAAACAAAGTAAGATATAATGCTTGTGGAATGAAGTTTGCAGATCTCCTGGAGATTATAAAACTTAATAACTCACAAAAAACCATAAGACTCCGTTAGAAAAACAAAACCGGTAAAATTTCCAGATTTTAACTCCTGACGCCGTCAAGAGTAAACCTCTGACGCCGTCAGAATGGACCTGCAGAAATTCTTATGTTAAGTTTCCGGAAAATTTCTGGAAAAACTTGGTCCTACTTCCTGGAAAATCTTGCAAAACTTCATTATGACTCAATATAAGCATTTGACTCTAACAAATACGAATATACATGTTCATTTAATATTGTGGAGAATCATGATCGGTTTGTTTCTTAAAAAAAAAATATTTGGGGTTTCCCCTTACACTTATCTTTTGCAAAAATACTTCTAGGTGGAGTTAAGACTAGGCCAAACAACAAAGTAAAGTATTTCCACATTTTAATTGAGAAACATGATCAACCAACAATAAAAACTAAACATGCATACGGAAGCAAATAACAATCAAACAAATAAAATCACACAAAACATGGGTTGCCTCCCAAGAAGCGCTTTTCTTTATTTACGAGTCTTGTAGCTAGACTCAAGGTCATGGGTTACTACGTGATTCGGGTGAGTTCCCCGTTGAGGACATCTTTGGGATCAAACTTAGGTTTCAACTTTCTATCGGTTTCCTTAGTATGGTATGACCTTTCAAACTTTTCTCCATCCGGATCATACAAGGTCATTCTAATATGCCATGACCCGTCACCTTCTTTAGGTGGCTTGTCCCACATCCATTTACACTTGTTTCCTTCTCTTTTCCATTTATTCCTTTCTATGTTGATGGGCATTACGCTTAATAACTCAATCATCTTCCTAAAGACTAAGGGGTCCTCAAAGGGGTCTAGCTCTTCATCTCTAGCTATGAGTTGTTCTACCGAATGTGTCTTTTCAACGAAATCTTTCTCTAGATAAAATGGGCATTGAGGTCCTATAAAGTTCCTTTCTATCCAAGGTCCATTTCTAGACGGTCTCCTATTCATCTCTACCCAATGCGGTGTCGGTTCATCATCACAATCATAACTATGCTTCTTAACATCATACACCGACCAAGTATCACCTTCACCTACCGCTATCTTGGATTCCTTGCAATCTATCATGGCACTAGCGGTTGCTAAAAATCCTCTTCCTACCAATAATGGGCATGTAGTGTCACTAACCATGTCTAGGACGTGAAAATCCGCTAATATAGTTAACCTTCCTACGTGAACAACTACATCCTTAATCATTCCAACCGGGTGGGCAATACTCCCATCCGCTAGCCCTATCAATACCTCCGTTTCCTCTAACCTTCCTAGCTTAAGAGTGGTGAATAAGGATAAGGGAATCAAGTTGAGGCTTGACCCTAAATCGGCTAGTGTGTCGAAAGCTTCGGATCTTCCAATCTTACAAGGCAAAACAAATATACCCGGATCATCGAGCTTTTTAGGCAACTTGTTTTGAACGAAAGTGGTCCCATTTTTACCTAGCTTACACTTCTCATATTTTTATAGGAGGGCACTATAGTAAGGAGCACGCGCTAAGACATCAATGACGGGGCGTTCAAGGTGAAGTTCTTTGAATTCATCGTCAAGGTCTTGCGTAAGAGGTGTTTCAACTATACTTTTGACCGGTTCTATATTGGGTGTCTTGTTTGATTGGTCCTTTGGTAGAACTTGGTTTTGTTTGAAACACGTGCTCGTTGATTTGACCGAGTAGTATTGTGAACATGAAGTGGGTGACGAAACTGAAGATATGGAATTAACGTTTAGTTTCGGATTCTTGATTGTGTCGCTTGGGAGTGCTCCCATTTCTCGGTCATTGAGAACTTTCAACAATGCATCAATTCTAGTGGTCATCTCGCTTTGCTTTTGTTTGAAATCGGCTTCAAACTTAGATATGCGAGCTTCTTGAGATGCCATAAACTTTGACATCAATCCTTCAAGATTGTTGGTACTACCATAGTTGTTAGAAGGATTGTTGTTGAAAGTATGGTTGGATGGTGGACTGTTTGGTTGGTAACGATTAGGCGGATTGGAAGAATTGGTTTGATTTTGTTTCCACCTAAGGTTTGGGTGATTTTTCCATGAGGGGTTGTATGAATCACCGTAAGTGTTTGGCTCGGGCTTGAAAGTGTACCACTTATCTCCCGCTTCGTCGGTACGCATGGATGCGTAGTCCGCAAAAGCTGTTCCGGGGAGTTCCACACAATCACGAATGTCATGGGGACTACTACATAATTCGCATGAAGAAGTGATTTTGTTCACTTGGCTTGAAGGTTTAGGAGCATCGTAAGATTTCATGAGAAACTTGACTTGGTCCTCAAGTTCCATGATCCTACGGTCGGGAGTGCTAGAATTGTTCGAAGGCAAAGATATTGCCTTGACCGTTTTGTTCAAATCACGGGGATCATTCCAACTTTCGTTGTCATAGAGAGCAAGATCTTCTATGAGTTCCCATGATTGTTCCACACTAAGATCACGTAGCTTACCACCGGCCGATTGGTCAATGGCTCGCCTCGTGGAGATGTCGATATGGTCATAAAAGATTTGGACTTGGAGCCAAAGATCTATGCCATGATGAGGGACTTTTTGGAGTAAGTCCTTGAAACGAGTCCATGCTTCATAAAGAGATTCATTTTGACTTTGTTGGAACATCAAGATGTCATTCCTAAGCTTAGTAGTTCTCCCTGGTGGGAAAAATTGAGCAAGGAAACGAGTGGTGAGATCATCCCATGTGGTGATGGATCCCGCGTGTAAACGCTCAAGCCATTGACTAGCTTGATCCCGTAGAGAGAATTGGAATAGGCGTAAACGGGTAGTCTCTCTAGTTTCAACACCTAGGTCTATGGAATCTACGATTTTGAGAAAGTCCTTAAGATGTTGGTTTGGATCTTCGGAACGAAGTCCATGGAATGCACATCCGCTTTGCTCCAACCGGATGGTGTAGGATCGCAAGGGGGTCACATTGGCTCCGGTGAGCTCAATGGTGTTTCGGTAGCATTGGTGGCTAGGTCGGGAATACTCTCCTAAGGTTCGGGGCCTAAGGGGTTCTAGTGGTGGGTTTTGTTGTGGTGGGATGACGGGTTCAAAGATGTTACCACCTTCTATGATGTCGGATGGTAAAGAGTTACGAACAAAATCACGAAGAAATAAGATAGACTAAAGAAGACCTAAAAATAAAAATAAAATCTTACTAGAAAGGAATCTAGCAAGTAGACCTAATAAAAAGAAATCCTAACCTAGACAATAACTATTCCCCGGGCTGCGGCGCCAAAAACTTGATGCGTGGGAATCGCAACAGGCTTTACCTCTCGAGGGATCTCGAGAAGCTTACAACCCCCACCAGGCAGTGTACCTGATCGTTGTAGTATAGTATAGTGACAAGTACCGGGGGATTGATCGTTCAGCTTAGGAATAGTGTCGCTAGGATTAGAAAGCCTAATTACTAGTTCTAAAGGTGAGGGATGATTATTTTTGTGTTTTTATATTTTATGGAAAGCAAGTTAAAATCTCGGGTTTTGAAAGAGTGGGCGGAATTAGTTTCTATTCAACTAACCCAAAACTAAGATGCAATCAAAATAAAATACTAAAAATGAAAATAAACTAATTAAACTAAAGTTGTGAGCAGTAATTGGAGAAAGTGTGTTTACTTAGATTTCACTACTCCCTAGATATCTTTTACACGTTAATTACTTGTTATAATTGCATGGATGACAGATCGTATTCCTTAATACCATTCATGGGGTGGCATACATAACTCCCCAATTCTACGAGCTCTTATCTCCTCCTACACCATGCCCAGCACAACTATAGGGATTGTAAACAGTGGCTCATGCATTAAATACAACCAATAAAGACCTAGTACGCCTCGGTTCATGTTTCTTAAGACGTTCAAGCATGTTACCATTTGGAGATCTGCCAGTTTTCTTAAGCCTAACATATAAATCATTCATCCAAGACAAGAATAAACAAGCAATCAACACATAATCAATATCTAGGTTTCATTAGATCTAAGCAAACACAAAAGAGATCTAGCCTAGCATGATAGAATTAAGACAAGAACAAGATATAGACAACCAACACATAGACATATTGATTGAATTAGAAGAACACTTATCTTAATTAATCATGCAAGGTATCAAGGGGTTGGAACCCTTGAAAAACCTATAAAGTTACACCAAAATCGTCTTTAGGGTTTCTCCCAAAACTTCCCTCCTTAAATGTGAAAAACTAGAAAACTATATATAGGAAAATAGGGATGACGGCGTCAAGAACAAAGGTGTGACGCCGTCATCTCGCCGCCAAATACTTCCTCAGACGGCCTTGATCTACTTCTGACGCCGTCAAGGCCTAGGCCGTCACACAAATTATTCTTGACGCCCTGTGTGTGACGCCGTCATCAACTACGGATTTTAATTCTTGGGGTTTTGACGCCGTCAGGAAAACTCTTGACGCCTTCATGAACTCTCGGATTTTATTATTGAGGTTTGACGCCGTCAGGAAATTACTCTTGACGCCGTCACCTACTGTTCCCAGCATGGAAAATTGAGACTTTGCCGTTTTCTTCACTTTTATGCTCCAAAAACGTCCAAAATGGCTTCTTTTCCAGAATTCACTCTCCAAGTACCTAAAATCACAAAAGGAACGATTTAGGGCAATATTTGATCAAATAAATTCGGATTCGGGCTTAAATGACCCCCTAAAAACGGATCATTTTTCGCCTCATAAATGGGTATTTCTGTTGTTAACAATAGACCTAGACATAAGTGGACTAATACCAAACCCTCTCTAGCTCCACAGGCCAATTCTCATGTCAGCAGAATGTATTCCACTCCTGCTGATTGGCCTGTTTATTCCAATAGGTCTGTTTTTAATAATAGATATATGAATACCAATCGAAATAGATATGGATCTCAACCATTTAATGGTATTAATAATTGGTATGAATATACTGACCAAATGTGTATGGGAAAGGGTACTTGGGATTCTGCTGAAAAGTCCTCAGCAGATTGTTCTTGGACATATAGAAGACCATTTAACTACAGGGAATCCAGGAACAATTGTGGATCTAACTCATCATCTTGGGTTCATCCACAAGGCAGGCTCAAGTCTTTCATGACTTAAGTCTCTATATATTTGTTGTTGTTGTATATTGACTTTCTTTGTTGTAGGAACATCCTCTTCTTAATAAAGACTTAGGTATTGTTGATAGTGGCTGTTCAAGAAACATGTCTGGTAATGAAGAGAAGCTGGATGACTTTGTGCCTTTTAATGGAGGCATTGTGAGGTTTGGAAGTGGAGTAGGAAGGATTACTGGCAAAGGAACCATTAGAACTCCAAAGGTGGATTTTGAGAATGTCTATTATGTGAAGGAGCTTCAAGGATTCAATTTGTTTTTAGTCTCACAAATTTGTGACAAAAAGCTTCCTGTGCTTTTCACTGAAGATGGTTGTTTCATTCTTTCACCTGAATTCCAAATGCCTGATGATAATCTTGTGTTACTTAAGGCTCCAAGAAACCATAATCTGTATACCTTTGACTTGAATGATGTCAAGCCAGAAGGTGATCTTACTTGCTTGGTGGCTAAAGCATCCTTGGATGAATCTACAAAATGGCATAGGAGGATGGCACATGTTAATTTTAAAGTCATCAACAAACTTGCTAAAGATGGACTTGTTCATGGACTTCCTTCCAAGATCTTCACCAATGAGCATAATTGTGTGGCTTGTAACAAGGGAAAGCAACACAAAGCTTCTTATAAGGCCATTACCACTGTGAGCATAATCTCAGAACCATTGCAGCTGCTTCACATGGATCTTTTTGGTCCTACATCCATCAGGAGTATTGATCATAAGTACTTCTGTTTGGTGATCACTGATGCTTTTAGTAGATTCAGTTGGACATTTTTCTTAGTGACTAAAGATCAAACCTTTCAGGCACTCAAAGAATTTATGGCTCTAGCTGAAAATCAACTTAACAAGAAGATTAAAGGTATTAGGTGTGACAGTGGGACAGAGTTCAAAAATGCCAATCTTATTGAACTTTGTGGTTTAAAGGGTATTAAAAGAGATTATAGCACTCCTAGGACTCCACAACAGAATGGAGTTGCTGAAAGGAAGAATAGAACCCTTATTAAGGCTGCAAGATCTATGCTTGCTGACTCTAAGCTTCCCACCATGTTTTGGACTGAGGCAGTTGGTACTGCCTGTTATGTATTGAATAGGGTGTTGATTACTAGACCTCACAATAAGACACCCTATGAACTCTTGACAAGGAAGAAGCCTACCATTGAACACTTGAAACCTTTTGGGTGTCAGGTGACCATTCTGAATACAAGTGATCACCTAGGCAAATTTGAAGCTAAAGCTGCTGAAGGATATATAGTTGGTTACTCAACTCATAGCAAGGCTTATAGGGTTTATAATTTGGCTGCAAAGAAGATAGAAGAGACTCTTAACCTGAAATTTCTGGAAGAGAATGTTAATATTCAAGGAAAAGGTCATGAATGGTATTTTGACCTTGATTATCTTACAGATTATTTAGGTTATACTAGGCACAAAACTAACCCCTCTGCAGGTGTACAAGTGTCATCTTCTAACAATGCAGGTACCCTACAGGATGATTCAGAAAGTGATTCAGAATGTGATGAACCCACTATTGTCGTAACAACTTTACCAATCCAGCTAGCAGATCCTCCTACCAAAGAAGCCTCTAATGCCAAATCTGCTGATGATGTGGAAAATTCAACCTATGCAGAAGATCTTGCTAGACTCAAAAAGCAAGAACATGCAGCTGCTGAGGAAGCTAAGAGACTTGGTCTTGAATTTGCTCAAGACACTGAAGCCCTCTTAAAACAAGCTACTGTTGAAGAAAGCAGACAATCTAATTCTGCTGATGCATCTGTTGATTCTGCTGATGGAGATTCTGCTGAAGCAATTTCTGCTGCAGTCCCTGTTTCCACTGAAATTTCCACAAGTTTAGATGAACCTTATGGCAGGTTTCCAACTCCCTCAGATCTAGCTAATGTTGAGCAAAGTGATGGCATTTTTCAATCAGCTTCCTATGATCAAGACTTTGCTCCCACCTTAACCAATCTTGATACCTCCATTGATGTTAATCCTGTTCCCATTAAAAGGATCAACACCATACATCCACCAGATAATATAATTGGTGATCCAAATGCAATGGTACTCACCAGGAGTGCCATTAAGAATACCAAGTTTGGGCAATGTGCATTTTTGACTTATGTATCCACTCAGAAGAGAGACAATCACACAGATCAGAAGCATTGTTTGTTTGCTTGTTTCTTGTCTCAAGTTGAACCCACAAGCATTAAACAGGCTTTAAGTGAGCCTAGTTGGGTTGAAGCTATGCAGGAAGAGATGCAACAATTCAAGAATCAAGATGTTTGGGTACTTGTTGATCTGCCTGCAGGGAAGATTGCAATTGGGACCAAGTGGATCTTAAAATGCAAGAGGGATGCCAGAGGTATTGTGATTAGAAATAAAGCAAGATTGGTGGCTCAAGGTTTCAGACAAGAAGAAGGGATTGACTACACTGAGGTCTTTGCACCAGTGGCTAGGATTAAAGCCATTAGACTATTTTTAGCCTTTGCCTCATATATGGGCTTTAAGGTCTATCAGATGGATGTCAAAAGTGCCTTCCTTTATGGCAAAATTGAAGAGGAAGTGTATGTTACTCAACCACAGGGCTTTGAAGACCCCCATCATCCCAAAAAGGTGTACAAAGTTGTCAAAGCACTTTATGGACTTCACCAAGCACCAAGAGCATGGTATGCTAGATTGTCTACATTTCTATTCGAGCATGGATACAGAAGAGGAGCTATTGATAAGACCCTCTTTATTAAGAAGAACTCCAGGGATATCATTCTAGTACAGGTATATGTGAATGACATCATTTTTGGATCCACAAAGGAAGCATGGTGCAGGGAATTTGAAGATTTGATGAAAGGTGAATTTCAAATGAGTGCAATGGGTGAGTTAACCTTTTTCCTAGGGCTACAAGTCAAACAACACCCTGAAGGGATTTTTATTCATCAAGAGAAATATGTTAAAGATATCTTGAAAAAGTTTGACTTTGACCTTTTGAGGACTGCTACCACTCCATATGAACCACCCAAGCTTAAAAATCCAAATGAGCAAGATGAGGCTGTTAATGTTCATCTTTATAGATCCATGATTGGCTCACTCATGTATCTCACAGCCTCTAGGCCTGACATTACTTTTGCTGTCAGTGCTTGCTCAAGGCATCAAGTCACTCCCTTGACTTCTCATCTAAATGCAGTAAAGAAAATTTTCAAGTACATCAAGGGCCAACCCAAACTAGGCCTTTGGTATCCAAGGGATTCACCATTTGTGTTGGAAGCTTACAGTGATAGTGACTATGCTGGAGCTAATTTGGATAGGAAATCCACAACAGGAGGTTGTCAATTTCTTAGAAGAAGACTCATCTCTTGGCAGTGCAAGAAACAAACCATTGTGGCCACTTCTACCACTGAAGCAGAATATGTGGCTGCTGCCAATTACTGTGGTCAGGTACTTTGGATTCAAAATCAGATGTTGGATTATGGGTATAATTTTATGAACACTAAAATCTACATTGACAATCAAAGTACTATTTCCATTGTTAAAAATCCTGTTTTTCATCAGAGAACTAAACACATAGAAATTAGGCACCATTTTATAAGAGATGCAAATGAGAAGCATCTAATTCAAGTGCTTAAGATTCACACTGATGATAATGTGGCTGATTTGTTAACAAAAGCTTTTGATGGACCTAGGTTTAATCACCTAGTTGTCAACATTGGGATGGTTAACCATTGAATGCTATGTTTGAGGGGAGGCATAAGCCTCAGGGGAGGCATATGCCTCAGGGGAGGATTGTATATGTTGTATTTATATATATTATTATGTTTACTAACTTTCTTTTGCAGGTTTTTATTAATATTGTACAATATTCTGGTTGTTCTTTTGTGCTTTTGTGTTTTGTGTGAATATCTGGTTTCAGGTCATGTTCCTGCTGATGTTCAATGGTCTACAATCAGTGGAATAAGATGTAAAGACATTAAAGTAAATTTTATTCATAAGTGGCAAGCTTGGTACATCAAGATCAGTCATCAGAAGTAACACAGAATACATAAAACATCAACAAAATAACCAACCACCATCCTACCACCACATCCCTTAACTACATTCATCAACCAACATACCAACACACCCCCAAGTAACAACCTAATCCATTTTTATTTTCCCTTTACCCAAGTCCTTTGGGTCTGGCATCTTCTTATGGATTCCTCTGGATTGCATGTTCTCGTTCCAGAGTTTGGGAGCTGCAAGACCAAGCACCACCTTCAATGGACTCTTCTTTCTGACTGAGGACTGTGGTTCTTCAGGGATAGAGATTCTTCTCATATCTGCACAAACTCTTTCCATTTCACTAGTTAAGAATGCAGTGACAGGGGTGAAGTCAGGGACAACCATAGCTAGAGGAGCTGGTGCTTCCTCAGCTTCAGTGGTCTCCTCTGATGAGGTTGGAGATGGACATAACTCTGAAGGACCTTCATTCAAATAGTAGTATGATCTTTGTATTTGAGGTATGTCAAAGGTAGAGTCTGATGAATCAGAATAAATTTCAATGACATTGGGGGATGGCTTCATGGTGTAAATGTGTGAAAGATTTTGGAATATGTTATTTGTGGGATGGTGAGTTGATTATGACTTGAAGACTTCTTTTTAAAGAATTGATTTGGGTTTACTGGGAGTTAATGTATATACTGGGAGTTAATGTAAGTTAATGGGAGGTAGTTGAGTCAGTAGCAATTACTAAGTGTGCAAGTTGTCCATTTAATTGGATACTTCGGATGAAAGTCAATGGTTTGACCAACATGCTGCTGATACTAGTTATCTTGGTGTTAAGTATGTTCCTGCTGATGGATTAGACTAGTTCAAATTGTTCAGGAGAATGCTAATCAGAAGAATTAAAACAAGTCAAATTTTATTAATTCTTCAGAGGAACAATACAAGATAATGCAAGTAAAAGATCAACAACAAAGCTCCTATTCTACTTTGCTCTTGCCCTTGCCTTCCACAGTCTTCTTTTTGCCTTTGTTGTTGATGTTGAAGAGTCCTTGCCACTGAGGACAGGGCAAACCTAACACAACTTTTCTTGTCTTTGGCAATGGGGAATTCACTTTTCTTTTTCTTGGACGAGATGACTGAGGTTTCTCAGGGGTTGTAGGGTTGTAAAGTTCATCATTCTCATCATCCTCTTCATCAGAAGATGTAAAGAAGATGAGAGACTCATCAGGACTGGGAACTCGGTTTACACTCTCCAATTCATTCCACTTTCTCTCCAACTCTCTCTGATACTCAGGATCATCAATCTCAGAGGGATAGGGTGGAAGATCTTCAGATGATGATGAACATGGTGTAGGCACATCATGTTTCTTCTTCTTAGCTTGTTCCTTTGTGAGACCACGAGGACGAGTTGGCATATTCCATGGTGGTGGAGATGTTAATGAGTCAGAAGTATCTGATGAGTCAGAAGCAAGGTTGATGATGGGTTGATTGGAAGCCATGAATGTATTTTTGGCTGGTGATATGAAAATTAGGGATTTGATTTGAAGATGGAGAGATTTGGGGATAATTAGTCTTTATTTATAAGATCCCCCAACCGCGTGTCTTTATTACCATTAATGCGAGGCAGTTTGGAGATAATTAAGGGTTCCTTGAATTTTGAATTTAAAAGATCTTTGTTAAAGATATTTGGTTTCCACTGAAAGGTAGATTCTGCTGAGTGATCCAGCGGATGGATCTGTTGACCATAGTCAATGTTTGACTATTTTTTGCAGATTGACCATTTGTTTTCAGCCGTTTGATTTGGTTTCTACGGATGAGTCAGTTAATTGGGATTTGCCTTAGTTGATTATTGGTCAAGGATTTCGTTCCAATAATTCACATCAGTTTCATTCCACGTTTGGTAACTTCCATATTTACCAAAGACGTGCATATCCCACTCCCAAATTAACTGATTCCCTCTCACTATATAATTTCAAAAACCAACTCAACATTTTTCAGAACACCCAACCCTAATTTGATATTCACATTCAATGGCTGAACTTTATTTCAAAGGAGATCATAACAAACATGCCTTTCTTGGTCGTGGAAAGGGTGATGAAGATTATTTGGGCATGATGGAATTTCTTCAAAGGTCCAGGATTCGGTATGCTCTGCTCCAATACCCGAAGGTTATTCATGAGTCCCTTGTTGTACAATTTTGGGAAACGGCACAAACTAGGACTATTGAAGATGGACCACCAGAGATTGTTGCTGTCATAGATGGGGAAGAATATGTGGTTACTGAGTCTTTGGTCAGGACCAAATTACAGTTGGATGATGAAGGAGGAATGATTGATTTGCCTAAGAGTGAGATCCTTAGAGGGCTTCAGGCTGCTGGTTATAGTGGTGATGGGAAAACATGGTACAAGAATCTGTTTTGTCCAAAATGGAGGTTCTTGACACACACATTGCTTCAGTGCATGGGTTCTAAGTCTGGTGGATTGGATCAATTCTCTTCAGACATTGCTCTTGCTATTGTGTGTCTATCTCAAGGAAGAACATTTAACTTTTCTAGGTATATCTTTAATGCTATGCTTGAAAATGTTAAGGATACCAAACTTAAATATTTAATGTATCCTAGGTTTCTTCAAATCATTTTAGACATTGAGACCAATGACTCCACTCACTTGCCTGTTAAGGGTTTATCTAAAAAGTTGTTTTCCCAAATGAAAAATAAATTTACTGGTGAACAAAGACCCTTACTTCCAGCTATGTTGCCTGGTGGCATTGCTCCTGATGGAGTAGCTGCTGATGCCCCGGTGGGCAATCCCCCTGATGGAGATGCAGCTGATATAGCTGCTGGTGGTCAGGATTCCCCTGATGCTCAAGCACCAGAGGATTCTCCTGAAAGAACTGAAGATGCTCCTGATGCAAATGCTTCAGTTGCTTCTGATGTTCAGCCTCCACTCTCTCCAAGGTTACCCACACCTGTACATTCACCAATGGATATCAATTCTCCTGAGCATGTGCTCCATGAGAATTTAGGCTTTGACCAACCTGTAAACTCACCACAATTTACAAGACTTCCTTCACTCAGTCCTTTGAGACCTCACTTTGAGGATCATGTACATGTAGATATAGATGTAAATTTAGATAATTCCACTCACAGGACCAATGATACTTCCAATACCACAGATATCCCTGTTGGTGGAGCTGAAGGTCCTGTTACTCTCACTTCTGTATCAGATTTGTTGAACAGGTATGTATTAAAGGTGGACAAATTGGAGAATGATCTGAACTTCGCCAAAAAGAATCTTAGCAGTGCTGTTCTGACTCTAATTGGAAGAGTTAAGAAGTTGGAGGGTAAGCTGAGGCAAAGAAAGAGACAAGGTGTAGTGTATGATTCAGATGAGGATTCTACTAAAGCATCTGACAACATTGATTTAGAAGGCCTTGAACTTCTTGCTGCTACTACTTTGGAGAGTGTTCAGAAGAGTGCTGACATCAGACCTGAACCATCTGTTGCTCCAACTGCTGATGTTGCTCATGCTACTGATGCAAGTGTTTCCAAGGAATTTAGAGAACAGAAGTCTGCTGGTGTTGCTCATTATGTCAGAAGGAAGCATTCTGCTGATAAGAAGTCTGCTGATGTTCCTAGCAACAAGACTTCTGCTGATGTTTCTAGAAAGGAATCATTTCCTAATCCTTTGCCAGAAGTGTGCACTCCTGGTCCATCAGTAGATATTCCAGCTGATCTTTCTCATGATTCTCCTGATAAGACTTTTGTCCAGCCTAAGAAGCAAAATAAAGACAAGTCTATTTTGATTGATCAAGATATTCCTTCTAGGGTCAAATCCAAGGAGGAACTTGCCTATGAAAAACTTAGTGAGAATGTTGCTGCACATATGCAAGCTAAAGAGGATGCTGCAGGTACTAAAGTTCAGTTGGATTTGAAAGCCTCAGAAGCGTTGGCTAGGAAAATTCAAGATGACTTGGACAAGATGGGACCTCAGTATACTACCACCTTGCCTGCTGAAAGAAAGAAGGAGCTTGATGAGATAGCTAAGAATCTTACTGCTGAACAATGGGAGAATTTGGCTGAACAGGTTGCTTCCAAGCCTAATTTGGATGAATCTGAGCTTGGAGTTGATAATCCTGATTTTGCTCAGCTGATGGTTGAAAGTGGAAGATTACTGAGAAAACAAGCGGCAGAGATTAAAGCTAAGCATAAAAAAGAAAGACCTTGGACAAAGAATGAAATCAAGAAATATATGAGGAATTTTGTGAAGAATCAGAGTTGTTCTATGTTTGGGTCAGGTTGGACTCAAAAGAGGGTCTGGGGATTTTCAGATCAGCAGTTGACCTACTATTATGACAAGATCATTTCCAATCATCATTCTTCTGGTATAATGGTTCCAGATGTGTTGGAGTTTAGAGGAAGACTTTTGGATGAGCCTCAAGCTAAGAAAGCAAAGATTCATGATTCTGCTGCTCAACCTGCTGAGTCTATTGGGTCTTTTCATGGTGGTCAGGAGAATGTGCAACTTCCTTCAGTTTTGCCTCAAAAGAATGATACTTCTGATGCTCAGAATTATGATACTCCTGATGCTCAGATGGATGATCTTCATTTTGGTTCTCATCATGATACTGCTGAATCTCATCATGATACCACTGAAGCTCCACATGATGTTACCAATGATGCTTCAGAAGATACTCCAATTGAAGTACCTGATGATGATGATTCTGCAGATGTTTCTGCTAATACTTCCACACAAGTGCCTAAAGAAGAACCTGCTGATGGTCCTTCTATTCCTGTTAATACTGGCACTAGGAGAAAGACTAAAGCCATCAAGAGAAAGGCTACAAAAGATATTCCTTTAGAGGATAGTACTACTTTCTTTGATTATGCTTCTGATGATGGTCAAGACCCTGTTGTATGGGAGAAAATTGTGAAGTGGGAACTGGTTGATTCTGAGCTTGGTCAAGGTAAAGTGAATGTCATAACTAGACAAGATGGAACTACTAAGACATTCTTGTTTCTGAGTCAGATCTTACATATGGTGGATAAGCAAGATCTTCTCTCACTTTATGATTGGGTTACCAAGTACTATCAAACTCATTCCCCTGATGACATTGGAATGTATTTGATGGGTGATTTGCAGATTTTGTGTGATTCTTATAAAGGTGATTCTGGTGTGAGGTTTCAAGTATGGAAAGGTCAAAAGACATGGGTGGTTGAATATTGGAAGTTCTTTCCACTTCCTAATGTTCATATGATTGTTACAACCACTGGTAAGACCTTGTATTGCTGGGCTGATGTTCTTTACCCTATCACAAAGGAAGTAATGCATCTCATGCTGGAGACGAAGTTATCCGTTCCTCTGGATATGACTGAAAATGATCTTCATCTTGCTGAACAATTGGTAAGGTTCATCAGAAGAAGCATCTTGACAAAGAAGGAACTAGCAACCAAGCATGGCATTCAAATGGATTCATATCTGCAATAAGTTGATCTTGGTATTGTGTTGTATATTTTTTATTTTTCTTTTCCAGTTTAAAAAAAAAAAAAAAAACATTTTGTTGTATAGTATTGTATCTATTGACTGCAGGTTTGGTTATCAACTTACCTGATGTTGACTATTCTATCATAAAGTTGGCTAGTCCAAAGGGTACAGCTTTGGTAAAGACTCATCAAATCTGTTGATAGCTGTAATGGTTTGCTCAAAATCATAGGGTTTTCAACTCACCCATGCTTTATTGTTGAGTAGTTGAAATGGTTGTCAATTGACCATGGATTTTTCCTTTATGGATTCCAAATAATTGGCTAGCCCACATGTATATGGCTTGTGGTAAAGGCAGTGGAAAACCATATTTGGTATTCAATTGACCAAGATGATTATTCATCAATAATTGACTAGTCCTGAGCAAACGGCTATAGGTAAAGACATCTCAAATCCGTTTATAGCTGATGATTTGCTAAAAATCATGTGGTTATCAGTGTACCTTTGAACACTTGGCTACTCCAGTAGTGATGGCTATTGGTAAAGAGACATCAAATCCATTATTTTCAATGATTCACCTCTCACAGGAGTTAACACACCTGGATGTGATGAGAATAGTATGAAACTTATATGTTTTGATGTACATTTAGTCTTGTGTTGCTGCAAAGAATGGTGTTTTTCACTTGGTTGCTGATCATAGAGATTCTGCTTATGAAGATTCTTTGCTGCTGATGTTTATTCACAATCCTCTGATTTATGTTATTAGTGCTATACAAAGAAATCTTGAACTTAACTATGTCAAATTCAAGATTAGGGGAGGATTGTAAGGAATTATTGAAGATACTACTGATAGATACTGCTGACAGGTTCCTGCGGAAGGCTTAGTGACTTTCTGCTGATGACTGGTTCCTGCGGACATCTAGAGATCCTACGGATAGAGTTTAACCGTGGATATAACTTATGTATTTTAGAACAAGATATGTAGAATATCTTTTATTAGTTTTTCATTATTCTTTTCTTGTAAGAAAGGTTAGGGTTTCCACTAGTATATAACGAACCCTAGGTCATTGTAATAGCAACAAGTTTTTAGGACGAAGGTTTATGAATATTATAGATCCATAGAGGATCAAGTTTAGTATACGTTTGTTTTTATATTCCGCATAATTACAAGCTCACAGAGATTATCTAATTTAGTCTAGCTAGTGATTACATTAGTTAGCTAACGATCTATTGGCTCGTGATCTATCAAGGAATAGATCCCTACAGCATTACACCGTTTAAGCAAATTATATACCTTGATAGTGATATTAATGCAACTTTTTTGCATGATGGAAATTTGTGAACTTTATACTATTTTTGTAATATACATAACATTTTGTGAACTTTATACATTTTTTGCAAAAATTAATTTTAGTTAACTTTTACACAATGTTTATGTATATTATACTAATTTTGTGAATTTTATTCACATTATTTTGAATTTATACCCATTATTGAAGTGTGCATTATTTAAGGGAGTTATTTTCAAGTTTCGTACTCATGTACTTAGTTCTCAAAATTGAGGTTTACTTGAGCAATTATGATATATGTGTCTAAACTCTCTCGGTCAATTCCGAATATAGAAGATACATATATCATTTTTCTTATCTCAAACCAAACATATTAATCAAAACTAAGGGGAGACCGCAACACCGCAACAACACATGACCGAAAAAGACAACTATTGTGCCTAACGGGTGTCATTTTTGAAGGTTGAAAACTTTACTTCATGAAGAAACTAAGCTATATATGTAAACTAACTGCATTACTATAACACAAACATAAGCCCAATAACTCTAAGTAAATTTTTTAGCAACCTATTATCGGATGTTTAAAGTCAATTATATTAAGAATCAATTCTCAAAAAATAAGAAGTATTTAAATTTTAAGAATACACCAAAAAACCAATACTGTACCCTCTTTTATGGAATTCACTAGCTATTTTATAAGCATTACACCGTTTAAGCAAATTTTATACCTTGATAGTGATATTAATGCAACTTTTTTGCATGATGGAAATTTGTGAACTTTATACTATTTTTGTAATATACATAACATTTTGTGAACTTTATACATTTTTTGCAAAAATTAATTTTAGTTAACTTTTACACAATCTTTATGTATATTATACTAATTTTGTGAATTTTATTCACATTATTTTGAATTTATACCCATTATTGAAGTGTGCATTATTTAAGTGAGTTATTTTCAAGTTTCGTACTCATGTACTTAGTTCTCAAAATTGAGGTTTACTTGAGCAATTATGATATATGTGTCTAAACTCTCTCGGTCAATTCCGAATATAGAAGATACATATATCATTTTTCTTATCTCAAACCAAACATATTAATCAAAACTAAGGGGAGACCGCAACACCGCAACAACACATGACCGAAAAAGACAACTATTGTGCCTAACGGGTGTCATTTTTGAAGGTTGAAAACTTTACTTCATGAAGAAACTAAGCTATATATGTAAACCAACTGCATTACTATAACACAAACATAAGCCCAATAGCTCTAAGTAAATTTTTTAGCAAACTATTATCGGATGTTTAAAGTCAATTATATTAAGAATCAATTCTCAAAAAATAAGAAGTATTTAAATTTTAAGAATACACCAAAAAACCAATACTGTACCCTCTTTTATGGAATTCACTAGCTATTTTATAAGAATTACACCGTTTAAGCAAATTTTATACCTTGATAGTGATATTAATGCAACTTTTTTGCATGATGGAAATTTGTGAACTTTATACTATTTTTGTAATATACATAACATTTTGTGAACTTTATACATTTTTTGCAAAAATTAATTTTAGTTAACTTTTACACAATCTTTATGTATATTATACTAATTTTCTGAATTTTATTCACATTATTTTGAATTTATACCCATTATTGAAGTGTGCATTATTTAAGTGAGTTATTTTCAAGTTTCGTACTCATGTACTTAGTTCTCAAAATTGAGGTTTACTTGAGCAATTATGATATATGTGACTAAACTCTCTCGATCAATTTCGAATATAGAAGATACAAATATCATTTTTCTTATCTCAAACTAAACATATTAAACAAAACTAAGCGGAGACCGCAACACCGCAACAACACATGGCCGAAAAAGACAACTATTGTGCCTCACGGGTGTCATTTTCGAAGGTTGAAAATTTTACTTCATGAAGAAACTAAGCTATATATGTAAACCCAATACATTACTATAACACAAACATAAGCCCAATAGGTCTAAGTAAATTTTTTAGCAACCTATTATCGGATGTTTAAAGTCAATTATATTAATAATCAATTCTCCAAAAATAAGACGTATTTAAATTTTATGAACACACCGAAAAACCAGTACTGTACCCTCTTTTACGGAATTCATTAGCCGTTTTATAAGCATTACACTGTTTAAGCAAATTATATTTAGGGTTTGGGTTTTCGGGTTTGAGGTTTCAGGTTTCGGGTTACGGGTTTTGTGCGGGTTTGGTCTTTGGGGTTCTGGGTTTGGGGTTTTGGGTTACGGGTTTGGGGTTTGGGGTTTGGGGTTTGGGGTTTGGGGTTTTGGTTTTGGGGTTTGGGGTTTCGGGTTTCGGGTTTCGAGTTTCGGGTTTCGGGTTTCGGGTTTTTGGTTTGGGTTTTGGGGTTTAGGGTTTGGGGTTTGGGGTTTAGGATTTACAAACAGAAGCTCAATAGATCTAAATAAAATTTTAAGTAACCTATTCTCGGATGTCTAAAGTCAATTATATTAAGAATCAATAATCAAACAACAAGATGTATTTTAATTTTATGAACACATCGAAAAACCAATATTGTACCCTCTTTTATGGAATTCACTAGCTATTTTATACACATTACACCGTTTAAGCAAATTATATACCTTGATAGTGATATTAATGCAACTCTTTTGCATGATGCAAATTTGTGAACTTTATACTATTTTTGTAATATACATAACATTTTGTGAACTTTATACATTTTTTGCAAAAATTAATTTTAGTTAACTTTTACACAATGTTTATGTATATTATACTAATTTTGTGAATTTTATTCACATTATTTTGAATTTATACCCATTATTTAAATGTGCATTATTTAAGTGAGTTATTTTCAAGTTTCGTACTCATGTACTTAGTTCTCAAAATTGAGGTTTACTTGAGCAATTATGATATATGTGACTAAACTCTCTCGATCAATTCCGAATATAGAAGATACAAATATCATTTTTCTTATCTCAAACCAAACATATTAAACAAAATCAAGGGGAGACCGCAACACCGCAACAACACATGACCGAAAAAGACAACTATTGTGCCTAACGGGTGTCATTTTTGAAGGTTGAAAATTTTACTTCATGAAGAAACTAAGCTATATATGTAAACCAACTACATTACTATAACACAAACATAAGCCAAATAGATCTAAGTAAATTTTTTAGCAACCTATTATCGGATGTTTAAAGTCAATTATATTAAGAATCAATTCTCCAAAAATAAGACGTATTTAAATTTTATGAACACACCGGAAAACCAATATTGTACCCTCTTTTACGGAATTCATTAGCCGTTTTATAAGCATTACACTGTTTAAGCAAATTATATACCTTGATAGTGATAGTAATGCAACTTTGTTGCATGATGCAAATTTGTGAACTTTAATATTATTTTTGTAATATACATAACATTTTGTGAACTTTATACATTTTTTGCAAAAATTAATTTTAGTTAACTTTTACACAATGTTTATGTATATTATACTACTTTTGTGACTTTTATTCACATTAATTTGAATTTATACCCATTATTGAAGTGTGCATTATTTAAGTGAGTTATTTTCAAGTTTCGTACTCATGTACTTAGTTTTCAAAATTGAGGTTTACTTGAGCAATTATGATATATGTGACTAAAATATCTCGATCAATTCCGAATATAGAAGATACAAATATCATTTTTCTTATCTCAAACCAAACATATTAAACAAAACTAAGGGGAGACCGCAACACCGCAACAACACATGGCCGAAAAAGACAACTATTGTGCCTCACGGGTGTCATTTTTGAAGGTTGAAAATTTTACTTCATGAAGAAACTAACTATACATGTAAACCCAATACATTACTATAACACAAACATAAGCCCAATAGGTCTAAGTAAATTTTTTAGAAACTTATTATCGGATATTTAAAGTCGATTATATTAAGAATCAATTCTCCAAAAATAAGACGTATTTAAATTTTATGAACACACCGAAAAACCAATACTGTACCCTATTTTACGGAATTCATTAGCCGTTTTATAAGCATTACACCATTTAAGCAAATTATATTTAGGGTTTGGGGTTTCGGGTTTGGGGTTTCAGGTTTCGGGATACGGGTTTTGGGTTTCAGGTTTCGCGTTTGGTGTTTGGGATTCGGGGTTTGGGGTTTTGGGGTACGGCCGTACGGGTTTGGGGTTCTGGTTTTGGGGTTTGTGGTTTTGGGTTTCGGTTTTGGGGTTCGGGTTTGGGGTTTGGTGTTTCGGGTTTCGGGTGGTTTGGGGCTGGGGGATGGGGTTGGGGGTTGGGGGTTTGGGATTTCGGGTTTCGGATTTGGGTTTTTGGGTTTGGGGTTTGGGTTGGGGGTTGTGGGTCGGGGGTTTCGGGTTTCGGATTTCGTGTTTCGAGCTTCAGGTTTTGGTTTTCGGGTTTCGTATTTTGGATTAGTGGTTTCGGGTTTCGGGATTCGGGTTTGGGGTTTCAGGTTTGGGGTTTGGGGTTTCGGGTTTCATGTTTTAGCTTTTGGGTTTCGGGTTTCGGGTATCGGGTTTGGTGTTTGGGGTTCGGGGTTTGGGGTTTTGGGTTACGGGTTTGGGGTTTTGGTTTTAGGGTTTGGGGTTTGTGGTTTCGAATTTCGGTTTTGGGGTTTTGGGTTTGAGGTTTGGAGTTTGGTGTTTCGGGTTTCGGGTTGGGGGATGGAGTTGGGGGTTGGGGGTTTCGGGTTTCGAATTTGGGGTTTGGGGTCGGGGGTTTCGGGTTTCGGATTTCATGTTTCGAGCTTTGGGTTTCGGTTTTTGGGTTTCGTGTTATGGATCCGGGGTTTTGGGTTTGGGGTTTCGGGTTAGGGGTTTCGGGATTGGGGTTTCGGGTTTGGAGTTTCAGGTTTCGGGTTTGGTGTTTCGGGTTTCATGTTTTAGGTTTTGGGTTTCTGGTTTCGGATATCGGGTTTGGGGTTTGGGGTTTCGTGTTTGGGGTTTCGGGCTTCGTGTTTGGGGTTTGGGGTTTGGGGTTTCGGGTTTTGAGTTTCGGGTTTCGGGTTTCAGGTTTCGGGTTTGGGGTTTCGGGTTTGAAGTTTGGGGTTTCGGGTTTCAGGTTTCGGGTTTTGGGTATCGGGTTTGGGGTTTGGAGTTTAGGGTTTTCAAACAGAAGCCCAATAGATCTAAATAAAATTTTAAGCAACCTATTCTCGGATGTTTAAAATCAATTATATTAAGAATCAATAATCTAAAAACAAGATGTATTTTAATTTTATGAACACATCGAAAAACCAATACTGTACCCTCTTTTATGGAATTCACTAGCTATTTTATACACATTACACCGTTTAAGCAAATTATATACCTTGATAGTGATACTAATGCAACTTTTTTGCATGGTGCAAATTTGTGAACTTTATACTATTCTTGTAATATACATAACATTTTGTGAACTTTATACATTTTTTGCAAAAATTAATTTTAGTTAACTTTTACACAATGTTTATGTATATTATACTAATTTTGTGAATTTTATTCACATTATTTTGAATTTATACCCATTATTGAAGTGTGCATTATTTAAGTGAGTTATTTTCAAGTTTCGTACTCATGTACTTAGTTCTCAAAATTGAGGTTTACTTGAGCAATTATGATATATGTGACTAAACTCTCTCGATCAATTCCGAATATAGAAGATACAAATATCATTTTGCTTATTTCAAATCAAACATATTAAACAAAACTAAGGGGAGACCGCAACACCGCAACAACACATGACCGAAAAAGACAACTATTGTGCCTAACGGGTGTCATTTTTGAAGGTTGAAAATTTTACTTCATGAAGAAACTAAGCTATATATGTAAACCAACTACATTACTATAACACAAACATAAGCCCAATAGATCTAAGTAAATTTTTTAGCAACCTATTATCGGATGTTTAAAGTCAATTATATTAAGAATCAATTCTCAAAAAATAAGACGTATTTAAATTTTAAGAATACACCGAGAAACCAATACTGTACCCTCTTTTATGGAATTCACTAGCTATTTTATAAGCATTACACCGTTTAAGCAAATTATATACCTTGATAGTGATATTAAGGCAACTTTGTTGCATGATGCAAATTTGTGAACTTTATATTATTATTTTTTTTTTACTTAAAGGTAAATTTATTAAGTAAAGGAAGCCAAACGGCCGAACAAGACAAAACAAGCGCAAAGTGTTAATAAAAGACTAGGACACATCCCTAGCTTTCACACTTATGCACCACAAAACAAGATGGCATAGGACATATCCCTAGCTCAATACCAAACAATAAAAAACATCAACTAATACTAAAAATCCATACAAATAGCAGAAATAGCAAGATGAAAGTAATGAAACAACATTCAAACTAGAAACCCAAGTATACTTCTGCATCATCAGAGATCAAAGGGACCAACCAATGACCTCCAAACCAGCACAATACACATAGGCTACTAGAAATCTAAGCCTCACCACTCATCAAAGCCAAAAACAGAAAACCAACCCATGCCATCTAATATATCAGAAACCACCCAGCATCCAACCAATAGAAACTCCACCAGAAATCCAGCAAATCAACCAAAGACCAATTACATCAACATCAAATAAGCAAAGAAGTGCCAGAAAAGCTGTTTAGAAGAATTTTCCTCCTTAAAAACCTTATAATGTAAAACCCAAAGGGTAAAACCATTAATAAGGACAAAAAGAGTAAAACATTCTCCCAAACCTTCCCAAATATACCATCAATCTCCCACAAATTCCATACCTTGTTACACTCCCAAAAACCAGTTCCAGCATGAAACCAGTTAACCCAAGCACCATCCATAGCATTAATCATTATCATAATTATGCTTCGAGATCTCTTCCACCATTCTTCTATAGTATTCATCTTTAATAATCTTTAAATCCCAAATATTAGCAGCTTCAATGGAGTTAGGAGAATACCTAATATTAAGACCCAGAAGCTTTAATCTCACAGTCCCAACCACAGTCTTGAGTAAATTGTCCACATCTCTAAACTCCTTCCTGAAACATCTGAAGTTTCTTTCCTGCCAAACAAAATAAACACAAGCACCCAACACTAACCTCTGGATCACACTCCAGATAGAATTAGTAGCAGGTTTATTAGAGATAAAAGAAATAATACTAGCCCAATCATTTGAGATATCCTCAAGTTTCGCCATAAGCTTACACTTTTCCCAAAGTCTCTTCGAAAACGGGCATGAGAAGAACAGATGAGTGTGAGATTCAAGTTCATGATTACATAGATGACACATCATACTCTGAACATCCACCCACTTAGAAATTCTATCAAGAGTTTTCAACCTGCCCTTAATAGCAACCCAAAGAATAAACGCGTGCCTTGGGATACATTGTGAATACCAAACATGTCTATACCACATCACTTTTGGGCCATCCTCTCTAACAGCTTTCCATACCTCTTTAACAGAAAATTCTTTATCCTTTCCATTTTTATCAACCCAAATAACTTTATCATCCAACTCATTAATCAACTTAGGAACCGGAACATTAGTAACTTCACTAAACCTATCACTCCAATCAATAGGCCAATCCCACTCATTCTCCTTCACCATATCCCTGACATTAGCTTTTAAACTCAAATTAGCTTCAACAATAATACTGTGATTAATAAATCTAATAAGCGGACCAGAATGATGCCACTTATCAAACCATAAGTTACAATCCCTCCCATTACCAACTTTAACATACACAAAACTCTTAACTTTGTCTCTAAGATCCAATAAACTATTCCAACTCCATGAATAACCTCTATATATCTCCGGATCCCAAATATTTCCACCCTTTAACCAATAAATATTAATCCAACTAACCCATATAGATTTCTTTCTACTAGCAATGTTCCAAAGGTGTTTGGCCATAAGAGCAACATTCCACTGATGAGCAGATCTCAAGCCCAACCCCCCTTGACACTTGGGTTTACAAACCTCTTTCCACGCAACACTCGCCATTCCCCTAACCGATTCCCCTCTAGTCCACAGAAATTTCTTAAGAATTCTATCAATATCATTACAAGTCTCCTTAGGTAACATGAATAGGGAAGACCAATAGACTTGAAGTGAGTTAAGAATAGAAGAAATCAGTTGTAGTCTACCAGCGAAAGAAAGTACCTTGTTTCTCCAATCCCCAATTCTTTTCTTAATCACTTCAATTATACACTTACAATCATTAGCAGACAATCTTTTAGACACCAACGGTACACCCAAATATCTAATAGGCAAGACTCCTTCCTTGAACGGCATAACCAAACTAATATCAGCTTTCACAGGTTCTGCAACATTACCAAAAAAAACCTCACTTTTCGCCAAACTAGGGAGCAAACCAGAACTTAGACAGAATTCATCCAACCCTCTTCTTAAAACTGACGCAGAAATAAGGTCACCATGACAAAGCATCAACAAGTCATCCGCAAAACACAAGCTACTAATCTTTAATTCTTTACACCCCCAGTGGTATTTAAAAAGTTTCTCAGCCCTTATTTGCCTCATAACCATCAGATTTAGCACCTCCATAACTAACGTAAAAAGATACGGGGAAATGGGGTCCCCTTGTCTCAAACCTCTACCAGCTTTAAAGTATCCGTTGGGCTCACCATTAATACAAACAGAGAACGAAGCAGTTGTTAGACACACCATGATCCAGTGTACCATAACAGGGTGGAATCCAAAACATTTAAGAATGAATTCCAGAAACTGCCAATTAACGGTATCATACGCTTTTTGTATATCTATTTTAAAGGCACACCTACTAGACCCACTCCAAGACTTCCAATTATATCCCCTCATAAACTCTTGAGCTAAAAGCACATTATCACTAATTTGCCTCCCCGGGATAAACGCACTTTGGTTCTCACCAACCAGCTCACTTAAAACACCTTTAATCCTATTAGTAATAATTTTACTAATAGTTTTATAAACCACATTACAACAACTAATAGGCCTGTAATCCGAGACATACTTAGGGGCAACGACTTTAGGAATTAAAGATATAATGGAAGCATTAACCTCACCAAGAAGTTTACCACTACTGAAGAACTCCTTGATAGCAGCACATGTATCATGACCAACAACCTTCCAAGCCGCCTTGAAGAACTTGGAAGTATATCCATCCGGACCTGAAGCTTTATTATCCTCGATGTCAAAAAGTGCAACCTTCACTTCCTCATCAGAAACAGGTTTGATAAGATCAACCGCAATCTCAGCATCCAACTTATTAGTGAATAATGTGTGAGGCTCTTCAATCGGATAAATTTCACCACAGGTACCAAAGAAACTTTTGAAATGATTAACAAACTTGTTAACCATGTCAGCACCATGAAGAACATTACCATCCATATCATGAACATCTTCAATCCTACTCTTAATAACTCTACTCTTCACCACATTATGGAAATACGCACTGTTGAAGTCCCCCTCTTTCAACCACTGAATCTTAGACTTCTGTTTCAAAAGCAATTCATCATCTAATAACGCTCTCTTATAGGCAGCAGCATATAACGACTCTTCTTCCCTTAAAAAGCTATTAGAAGGATCATTACCCAAAGAACTTTGAACCCTATCCAACTCTTCTTTTAACAGCTTAACCTTAACACAAACATCCCCATTTTTCTTATTAAGATCTCTCATATGTTTTTTCAAGAATTTCAACCTCTTAGTAAGAATATACATAGCATATCCTTCCACTGGGACATTCCACTTACTCTCAACAACATCCAAAAACCCTTTCTTCTCAGTTAAATAATTCATGAATCTAAACGCTTTATTTTTCTTACCTTCAACCTCTGGAATAATCAATACAGCCGGAGAATGATCGGAAACATTGAATGGCAGAAAGTTAGAAAAGGAAGCCGGATAATCATCCATAAATATATTATTAGCCATAACTCTATCAAGCTTTTTAAGGACACCACTACTAGGATCATTCCGTTTTTGGATCCAAGTAAAAAATATCCCAGTAATCTTGACATCTTCAATACCTAAAAAGTCTACACAATTTCCAAAGTCTTGAACACCAAAACTTTTGACCCCAATACCATTTGAATTTTCGTTATAGTTAAGAATAACATTAAAGTCGCCAAGCAAAACCCACGAACAACTACCAGCCAAACTATAGTGATCCCGAAGATTCTCCCAAAGCAACTTCCTATCCTTAACATTAGTCTCCCCGTATACAAAAGAGACGTATATCAATTTATCATCACACAACCTTCTAACTAGAAAGTGCATCACTTGGCTACTCTGAGAAATCAGTTGTGCGCTAAAAATAGTATGATCCCACCCAACAACTATTCTACATCCCTTTTTACTATCCACTGAATTCGACACCCAAACCCAATTACCAAAAACCTCATCACAAACTTTATTCACAAACTTGTTCCTTAATTGTGTTTCTATAATACCACACATACTAATATTATTACTAAAAATAAATTTCTTGACTTCATTTTGCTTCAGGGAATTACACATTCCCTGAACATTCCATGAAGCAATTTTAATCACCATATTAAACTTGGGATGAAACAGATGCCATATCACCTAGCATCTGAGAATCCACACCAACAACCCCATTTGAAACCTCATCCTTAGTAATGAAATCTGCAGTACCATGGGTTTCCGCTGCAACTTCATCTTTAATACCATCCATAACATCTTCATAAAACTGGTCCTGCATCATTTTATCCACCTTCTTACCCATAATAGACTCATAATATTGGATCATTTCCTCTGTCCAATTTTCCTTGACTGCATCAGTTAATTCAAGTTCATTCAAACAGAATAAATCAACCTCTGCAATCTATTTTAATTTCACCCATTGCATTATCTCGGACAACTTATCTCTATATATATCATCATAAACCTGTATAAATGCTTGGTTCTTAGTAAGATCATTACCTTTCATTAATTCCACACTTTTCTTTTCTGCTTCCTCCTTAGCAATCATCGCCACATTCCTATTTCCATAAACTATATCTTTTTGTAGTTTTGCAATCCTCCCCTTAAGTTCCCCAATTTTAGTAGCCTTTACCTTCGCAACCTGAGATTCTTCCCACAACAATATCAAATCCTCAGTCCATCTATTCCTATCATCATCAGAAATCCTCATATCTAACTTACAAGCCAAATCAATTTTCTTCTTCATATCCTCCCACTCCTGACTTCCTACTTCAATTTTATCACTTGCCAATACATCAAACTTATTACTTGTTTTGATAACTTCCTTTTCCATTTTCTTATTCTTACCATCCCCAATAACTCCAACAGCATCCTTCTTCTTCTCAGTTTCAGTCACATTTCTTTCATTCTTCGTATCATCAACAACAGCCTTCTTCTCACCATTACTTTTAACCGGTACCTCTCTAAAACTAGACCTTTGAGACATTCCTCCCCTACCATACAAACCACCTCTTCCCCTATTATTATATCCACCTCTATAACCATAATTCTGAACCCCCACAGGCCTGCTGGTACTAGCACCATTCTTATCCACTTTCCTCGTTTCATGCCATACTTCCTTCTCCTTATTCTTCTCAGTTACACTAGAAACCTTGGGTGTCTTCTCTGCCACTTCCTTAGCCAACTCCTCTTCAGTCCATACCCTCACCTTACACACTTTATAATCATGCCCAAACACTTTGCAATGCGTACATAACGGTGGCTTCCAATCATATCCAACCCTTAAAATCATAGACTTACCCAACTTACTATAACAAATCTCAATAGACTCGGCAAGTTCCTTAGACGCATCCACCTCCACAAGCACTCTAGCAAACTCGCTCTCCCATACGCTCTTAAACACATCGACTCTGTAATCCTATCCATGATAATAGGATTTCCAACACTACTAGCTATCCTGCTAATACCCTCAGTATTCCATGCTTCTAACGGCACATTATAAATCTTCACCCAAATAGGAACTTTAGACGGCTCAGGTTTCACCATACACAACCCCGCTTCCCATTTCTGAACAAAAAACGGCTTGCCATCCACTAACCATGGACCATTCTCTAGCACATAATTCAACCCTTCATCAGATTTAAACTTAATAAAATGAAGCCCACTCTCATTGACTAAAATTTCATCAACCTGAAATTGCCTCCACATCCTTCTAAGATGCCCTGATATCTCCCTATAGCTCATATTCACACCCACAAAATACCCCACTAAAGTCATGCACCAATTCTTGCTACCTATCTCAATTACCGGATCCATATCAACCACTTTTCTACCAAACTCATTCACTCTTAAAGGAATTTCAGACAATTTATTTCCCAATCCTCCAATAGTACCCTGAAAAGCATTAATAAAAGACACTGGTTTCTTTCCATTCACACTATCTATCATTTCAGTATCCTTACCAATCACATTACCACCACCATTGCTACCACTTTCTTTACCAACAACTTCACTTAAACTAGGCCATTTACTCCCACTATTCTCACCACTCTTACTAGCCAAATTCCCATTATTCAAACGAGCCTTACCAACATTACTAGTACTACCAACATTCTTCAAACCAGGGTTAATTATTGGGTTTTCATGAACAGGAACTGGTATTTCAGAAGGAACATAACTAGTCTTACAAACATTGTTTTCAATATTCTTAACCATATCATTAACAATACCATTTCCCACATTAACAGCCCCCTGCTTTAGAGAACTACCTTGCACTCCAACCATAGAACTCATACCAATATTATTACCCTTAGACCCATCATTACCCTGCCCATTTACAACCTTCATACCCTGACTACCCACCCCTGTATCAGACTCCATAGCAACCTTCTTCAAGCTTTGAGACCCACTAACAAACTCACCCTCAGTACCTTCCTCCTTAACCTCCAACTCCTCATCATTAGCTTCCATATCTTCAGTACCATCATCCCCATACTCTAAACCATCCATATCTTTCATTAATTTCCTATTCCTAGCACTACCCTTCTTAGAACCCTTCTTAGACACCTTCGAAATCACATTAAAACCCTTCATAGCTATTTTAACATCACTAATAGAATTCCTCGTAGTCCTTTTGGGACGAACAACATCATTCAACTGAATAGGGGGAGGTACGAGATTAGGGTTTTTAGGATCTGGTTCATTCATGGTGGAATTGATGTAAGGTGGACACGAAATCAGTAAACAAAACTACATAATCAAAGGTTTGATTAGCAGAAATGAAATTGGGGAAAAGGATGGATGAGTAGTTTTTGAAGCGGATGGATAACAGAAAAAACGAAAAAATGAATGGTATTAAATGGAGAGATCTGGTTACTGTATCAAGGGGATTATTATATCAAAACATAGATCTTGAACAGTAGATACATAAACAAAAAACAATAATAAAATTCAATGGTTGGATTAAAAATAGATGATGAATTACTTAATAAAATTGCTTAGAGTTTTTAGGGTTTTTAGAGAGAGAAAGTAAACTTTATACTATTTTTGTTTACATCATTCAATAGTTTGAAAACTTTGTAATGTTTACATCATTCTGTAATATCCACTCTTTGAAAACTTTGTTATTTTGATTCAATAGTTTGTTTACACTAATTAAGCACAACATCAAAGGCTTATAATCTATGTGAATTGTTTTATACATTTACATAGACCCAACAATGAGGACAGTAGTAATAAGGATGAACCCTATAACTAATTGAAGTTATATTTATAGCATACGGTAAATTAATTGAGATAGGCTATGACATAGAATTTACAATTTAATGTCAATGGTAATTTTACATATTAAATACAAAAGCTTTTGTCTATGCAAACAGACCATCTAATTTATAGCATACACCAAAGTTGATTTATATGAATGAATACCCAAGACTCTTGATATAGAATAACACCTAATATTTACGGAGTATTTGTCAAAGTTCAGCATGTTTATTTATGTTGTGCATATAAGCTTCTCGAAAAGGAATCAACTTTTGTGAAATACTAATTATGTGGAAGTTTATTTGTACTTTAATGTTAACTTATTTGTAACAATTGTAAAGCAGCTTTGATAAAACCTTTGTAGGTATATAGACCCATGTGGTATCGGACAATGGCTAGTGCCAAAATGTATATAAGCCATTCAATTAAAATCGCTCAAATATCTGTTTTGTTTATTATATTAGTCCAGTGGTATCAATGTTATTACAAATTTACCTGTTGGATCTAAATAATACACATTACTAATTTACAAAATTTTCCTTTGTCCAGTATTGTTGATATTTAGTAAATGGGTCTAGGTCATAACCTTTGGTGTAAATGCATAGAAATTAATTTGAGATTATGTCAATTGTTCATACTAATTACTTATTCTTATAGTTTATAAATTAGTATAGAGTATTAGTCACTTTAAAACGGTTATTTGACTATTTTATATAGGTAAGAATTAATAGATTTCATATATTACGTATAATTAAGATATGAATATATGGTCCAATTTTCTTTAATAGGTATTTAGAGTTAAGGAATAGATTAACTATGCGATTAACTAAGGAATTGTATGTTACACGTTAGTGATAATTTTATTATCTGTCAGTCTCCATGCCCATATACAGTTCATACAAAGGCATAAACCCGTTGATTAAAGATATCATATTCTTATCACTTATCTCTTGCCTATATGTTCATTATTCAAACGTATAGGCACTTATAATCCATGGTGATAGCAATAATCCTAACGTGTAACAATTCATAAATACCTTATATGAAACTATTCAATCATGTTAATGTTAATTACATACCTTATATATGCATGTTAATGCTTAAGATTACAATGCCATCATTGGTATATAAGTGGATGAATTATTTAACTGATATAAAGTGTATTTATCAAATTAACCCTTCTAAAATATCAATGCCATTAAAATGGATTTGAAGATATTAAAATTTTTGGATGAACAATTCCAACATGTGTAACATATTTATACCGTAATTATAGATGTTTCAATATCCTAGTAATTCTAGTACATATATATAGTCACGCAATAAAAACCATTATAATCATTTAAAAAGTGTTTAACGAATATCATGGACCGCCGGAAAACTCCTATTCCGGTAGAGGTTCAACGTCGCATTACAAAGTTATTTGTTACCAATCTTCCGGATGGCTGCAGCGGGCTAGATTTAGCATCTCAGGTCAGGTTGCACGGAAAGATATTTGATCTGTACATTGCAAGGAAAAGAGACAAGGGAGGGAATCGATTCGGCTTTATTTCGATGCTAGATGTCAAGGATAAAGGAGAATTATTGAAGAACCTTCGGGGTATTCGTTTGGGGGATAACAAACTTTGGTTCAACATAGCAAGGTATGTTCTAGAGGATGGTGAAATCAAGACAGGTGTTCCAAAGCAGAAGCCTATCAGGATACCGGACCCTAAAGGTAATGTTGGGGAAGGTTCGACTGCAAATGTTGGACACACTGTGACAGGGGAATGGTCTTTTAAAGACTTGTTAGTAGGAAAAACAATCAACGTAGATGACAAGGTTAATGCTTTTTCTTCTTTGCATGGAATAGCCGTGGTGACGAGGATGGTTGATGTCACGAGTTTGAAGAACATTTACGTGTATCTCAATGAAATATGTCCAGGCCTCTATGTAGCACCGAAACGGGAACGGCAAAGGGATACGGGAACGATACGGGAACGGGAAACGGCAAAAATAAAAATTCAAGATACGGGAACGGCATAGATACGGCAATAAAAAATATAAAAAAATTAAGAATATATTAAAAAAAAATCCAAATTAGATATAGGTTGATGTAAATTATAAACTTCAAAAATACTACATGTTCCAAAAATACCAAAAATAATTAATTATGATAAGACATATTAAAAGTGAAAAACTATGTAACAATAAACAATTAATAAGTTCAATAATAGAAGAGAAAAATGTAAACTACTTAAGAACCATATTTGTTTATTTTAAAAGAAGGAAAATGCTCTTAAAAGAAATCCCAGCCTTTTTGTTCACGTGGGTGGGTTGGGACTTGTTATGTAACATTCATATTTAATAGATATTTAATAGCATGTACTTTTTTCCTTTTTTCTATACTCATATCATCTCTTTCTCTTTCCCTTAACTAGCATCTTCTTCTTCATGCTTCATCTTCCATTTTCAGATCTGCCTCTTCATTTTTTTTTCTTATTCCAATATGACACAAATCTATTCAGATCTGCCTCCGTCTCTACCCATCATTGAAATGCTTGTTAAAAAAGCCCATTAAAATCCAAAAGAAATAGCTTGGAATTCCAGAAACGGTAAGGATACGGCGTGGAATCCAGAAACGGCTAGGGATACGTCTGAGAAACGTTTCGGGGACGTTTCGTTCGCGTTTCCGTTCCCAAGCCGTTCCCAAACGGGCACGTGGGCCTTCCAGGCGTTTCGGTGCAACAGAGCCAGGCCTAGGTAAGGTGCAGTACTTAGGAGGTCTGGATCTCTTGGTTTCTTTTGAAGATGCAGAGACGGCCCAAACGTTTCGCTTTGCTGCGGAAACAATGAAGGAGATTTTTTCTTTAGTCAGTTTGTGGGAAGGCCAATCCTTGGGCTTCGAACGACTGGCGTGGTTGAAGGTACAAGGCATTCCTCTACATTTGGTTTCGAATGAGGTTATTGATGCCGCCGGAGGAATGATTGGCAAGGTGGTGCATAAAGCTAACAGGTCTGAATCCGACCATGATCTATCCTTCGAATACGTGGGTGTCTTGGTCGGAGATGGTAAGAGAATATCTGAGGAGATTATGCTTGCTTGGAGGAACCGGAAGTTTCGCGTATGGATTATGGAAGAAGCAGGTGACTGGGTGCCCGATTTCACTACGGTTCCTAAAAATCAAGCAGACGAAAATATGGCAACTGAGGAGTCGACTGAGGATGACACGACGGAAAATCAGTCGGAACATTCGTCGAAAGAGTCTGACAGCGAAGATGATAGCGATTCGGAAGTAGATCCGGATGTTGATCACTCGAAGGACCCGGTTGAACCGGTTGAACCGGTTGTTGACCAGGTTCAAAAGGAATGTTATGAATGCCCATTAAATGAGATTAATAATGAGCAATCACTGATTTTTAAGGATAGGAATGTTTTGGAGGATTTTTCGGATGACTGTTTCATTCCAGCTACAGAGTTTGACTTTGATCACCCAATTCAAAATGTCCAAAATAGCCCTTTGTGTTCAAATGTCATCAAACGTAAGAAATGTAAAAAAGCTGATGTGGGCCGGACCAGTTTTAATTATATTAGTAGCAATGAGAGTCAAAAGTTGGGCAAGAAGCCCAAAAACACTGTAGATGAATACATGGAAGAAGATATCTTTGGGTTAAATCCTCTATTGGGCTTGGTTAACAACATTCCAAATCCATTGGACGACAACTTAATTGCAGCTACTAACAATTTGTTTGACCTTAACTCTCAACCTATCCCTCCCTTTGAAGAATCTCCTGCTACTGAACCGGGTGATCATGAAGAAGCCGAACCAGCTATGTTACCCAACGAAGCTCCTGTCCTAAATGAGATTGATGCAACCAAGTTGTTGGGGGGAAAATTGGGAGTATCTTTGGAAGAGCATGAATCGCTAGTTCAAAAGTCAATCATCCAAGAAGGGTTACAAAATGGTAAGCAATGAATTGTCTTTCGGTCAATATTCGGGGGATTGGGTCTAAGGGTAAATCGGACTGGATAAATCGCTTAAAGAATGAACACGGTGTGGCGTTTATTGGGTTACAAGAGACTATGTCGAGTAATATTTCGTCGGGGTTGGTTTCCAATTATTGGGGTGGTCTGGGTCATGATTTTGATAGTGTTGATGCTGACGGTAATTCAGGAGGGATCCTTAGCATATGGGACCCAAAATTCTTCTCTAAAGATTCGGTTGTTAAAGACCCCAATTTTTTACTTGTTTCTGGGTTTCTATCTGATGGTAAAAGTCGGTTTAATTTTCTGAACGTTTATGCCCCGCAAAATAATATTTTGAAGAGAAATCTTTGGGATAGACTGCTTCGGGTTATTCAAATGGGTTCTGGCTGGTGGATTATTTTCGGAGATTTTAATGCGGTTAGAGACCAAGGTGAAAGAAAAAATTCGGTTTTCGACCCTGTTTGTGCCCGGGATTTTAATTATTTTGTGGATGAAGCTGGTCTCAGGGAATATGAATTGAAAGGCATGAATTATACTTATATGGTCAATCGGCGCGGCGGTTGTAAACTAAGCCGAATTGATAGAGTTTTCGTTTGTGAAAATATTTTTAATGAGTGGTCGAATGGGTATGTTCGGGCTCTTAAAAGAGAAAAGTCGGATCACTCTCCGTTACTCCTTTCTCTTGTTGACACAAATTTCGGTCCGAAACCTTTTAGATGGTATGATTCTTGGATTGATAGACCGGGTTGCTTGGAGGTGATAAATTCGGTGTTAGGTGACTGGATTAACACGGGCCCGGCCGATGTGAATTTGACCAACAAATTGAAAGTTTTAAGGGATAAATTAAAGGTTTGGTTTAAAGACAGTAGACTAAAAGAAAGGCAAGATGAAAGCAATTTGAGACAAGAGAAGGAAAGCCTAGAAGTTCTAATGGAGCACCAAGATTTGGAAGAATCGGATGTTTGGGTGTGGACTGATTGTGTTAAACGCCTAGAAGATATTGAGCTCATGAAATCTCGTGACATTAGACAAAAGTCGCGGATTAAATGGGCTACTCTTGGCGACGAAAACTCGAGTTTTTTTCACAATATTGTTAAGGGTAGATATGCGAGAAACTCGATTCCGGATCTACAAATCAAAGACGAGTGGATCTCTAAACCGGCTTTGGTCAAGCGTGAAGTCCTCAGATTTTATAGAGATCATTTCAGGGAAGATACTCCTTTTCGGCCTACTATTAATTGTATCGGTTTGAAGCGCTTAACTGATCTGGATGGCTTATTTTTGACGGGTCCTTTTTCCAAGCGAGAAATTCGAGATGCGGCTTTCAACTGTGGTTCAAATAAGGCGCCCGGTCCAGATGGCTTTAATTTTCGCTTTGTCAAACGCTTCTGGAACCTGCTCGAAGATGATTTTTACAAAATTTTGAAGGAATTCCATGACTCAGGTACCATAAATTCGGGTTGCGCCTCGGCTTTCATAACATTGATACCTAAGGTTAAATCGCCGGTGGGTCTCAAAGACTATCGTCCTATTACTCTTATTGGGATGATAAGTAAGGTTATTTCTAAAATCCTTACTAATCGTCTCAAAAAGGTTTTAGGTAAAGTGATCTCGGAATCTCAAACGGAGTTTTTATCTGATTGTTTTATTTTAGACGGTCCGCTTGTGGTGAATGAAATTATGGATTGGTTGAAAAAACGCAAGAAAAAGGCTTTCCTTTTAAAAATAGATTTCGAAAAAGCTTATGCCAATGTCAATTGGCATTTTTTGATCTCTATGATGTCTCAAATGGGTTTTCCGGTTAGATGGTGCACGTGGATCAAAGGCATTCTCGTCTCAAGTCGGGCTTCTATCCTAGTCAATGGTTCTCCCACTTTCCAGTTTACTAGCGGAAAGGGTCTTCGCCAAGGTGATCCTTTATCGCCATTCTTATTCTTAATTGTAATGGAGTGCCTTTCTTGGATGTTGGATAGAGCAAAAATAATTGGTGTTCATGAAGGCATTACTCTTCCGGCAAATGGAGTGAATATCAACCATCTTTTCTACGCGGATGACGCCCTCATTATGGGTGTTTGGTCTCGTGATAATCTCCAATGCACGGCTCGAATTCTTAGAGTTTTTTATCTATGCTCGGGTCTTCGCATAAACATCCATAAATCTAACCTTTTCGGGGTTGGTACGGAAGATTTTGAGGTTGATAACATGATGGAGGTCTTGGGATGTAAGCGTGGGAATTTTCCTTTCTCCTATTTGGGCATTAAAGTGGGAGCCAAGATGTCTAAAATTGGGAATTGGAACTCGGTGATTGAAGTCGTGAGGAATCGGTTGATTTCTTGGAAAGCTAGACATCTTTCCATTGGGGGCCGCTTAATTCTTATTAAGGCTGTTCTAGAGAACTTGCCTATATACTATCTCTCACTGTACAAAGCCCCTAAGAAGGTTATTGACACTATTGAGGCGATTATGCGCCGTTTTCTTTGGGCCGGTTCTAGTGACGATAAAAAGATAAGTTGGGTTGCGTGGGATGTTGTTACTACTCCTAAAAAGTCTGGGGGTTTGGGTCTCTCAAAAATGCTTCACGTAAATGATGCTCTTTTACTCAAATGGTCTTGGCGTTTCAAGAAAGAAGGAACAAGCCTTTGGAAAAAAATAGTGATGGGCTGCCATGGGTCGAACAGGTCCTGGTCTTTCCTTCCTTATTCGCCATCCTCAAGTGGTTGTTGGAAGTTCATTGCTAGAGCCGGGGAAAAACTATGGAATGGCAAACCGTTAAATAGTTATTTTAGCGGAACAGTGGGCGATGGCAAGAGTTTAAACTTCTTGATAGATGCTTGGATTTTTGATGAACCACTTCGTATCATCTACCCGCAGTTGTTTAGAATCGAAAAGAACAAGTGGGCAACCATTTCGGACAGACTGCGGGTGGATAACGGCTGCAAAATTCTATCGTGGGATTGGTCTGCAGCCCCAGATTCGCCTCAGCAGGTGTCCGAGCTGTTCAGTTTATTATCGGACATATATGATTTTGAGTGGAAGGGAGGTGCAGACACTTGGAATTGGACCGCTGACTCCAGTGGTGTTTTTTCGGTTAATAAAGCTAAGAAGCTGCTGTCAAACGGGTCGATTGATACTAACAGCTGGAAGATGAACTGGTCCGGTTGGGTTCCGCTGAAATGTAAAATTATGGCGTGGAGAGCTACCCTTAATCGCTTGCCAACGAAGATGGAATTGTTCAAACGGGGTGTCCCTCTTCAAAATAAAGCATGCGCTTTTTGTAATTCGGATAAAGAGACGGCGCTCCACCTCTTTACTGGATGTTTTTACACGGCCGAGATATGGACCAGAGTTCAGACTTGGTGTAAAATAGCTCCTTTGCTGGTGTTCGAGGTCTCGGACATTCTAAAAACAGTAGAATCACAACAGTTCTCGAGCCAGGCCTCATACATTCTGAAAGGGATCCTTATTACTACTATGTGGGCGATTTGGAACGAAAGGAATAAGAGGATCTTTGAAGGAAAAAGCCGGAGACCGATTGAAGTCGTGGAGATTATTAAAACTACTTCGTATTTCTGGATCCGTAATAGGTCCAAGATGAAAGATATAGAGTGGAATGTTTGGTGTATTTCTCCTTTAAACTCTCGTTTGTAATGTCGGTTGTTTGTGCCCTTGGGTCCTCGCTTTGAGGACTCCTTTGTGGCGTTTTTGAATGAAATTTACCTTTAAAAAAAAATAAAAACCATTATAACATTAGCGTAGTTTTCTCAAAAGATTCTTATTCCATATATTAAGAAGTATGTGGCTTTTGTAATGTGCTAATTAATTAATGGTTGTATTTGAAAAAGGTAATGGCTATTTAGTTCCAACTTAATATTAGTAATTAATTATCAAAATATGGTCCAAATAATTTGGAAGACTTCTTTAGTAATGGAAGATTCCTTTAGTAATCAAGTTGAACAGTTATGATATGTTACATAATTAACATAGAAGAACTAAAGGACCTAAGTCTAAGAATAAATAGCTCTAAAGGGGTATTCTCTTAACTGGTCTAAGTTCTTCTATGTTCTCAATCAAATCTTGATCAATGCGCAAAAAATTAAAGCCTTATATCACTTCAACAGGTTAATAACATAGCATAATATCATTCACCTTTGTTTGTTGACTCAAAGGGGCATGATTCAAGGATAATGAATTAAACCAAAGGATTAAACTTCAGGGAGTCTGCAATATTTACTTTTATACAGAATATAAATGGGCTTCGTTTGAAAAACCACAATTTAATAATTCAAATAGTGATATTATACATAGTACCCATGATAATCTTGTTATGAACATATATACTGCCTACAAAAAATGGAGTCAAGAAAAAATAGAGATCCGAGAAAAAATGTTCGTGGATCAAGAGGTGGATCGAGACTTTGGCTATGAAGATATCATCTCATCCACATTGTTCAGCTTTGCAGATAATAGCCGATGACCGAAGGACAACTATTTTGTGGAGGGTTGTACCTATATACGTAAGCATTGAATAGGAGTTATTTAATAGCTTGCAATATTTCAACCATTTGTTTTCAAATCTTAATTAATATTTTCTTTTTGTTAAATGACAAACTTAATAGTAAGTCCTCATAAGGATGTTTATTTAGTATGCTAGTTTATAGCAATGGTATGTATCATATACTTTGCACCCTTTACATAATAATTTAAATGTTGACACATATATAAATTCAACAATTAGTAAGGAAATAATCTCCATGTTATTGAATGATACTTTGAGCGTTATAATATTACATTTTAATGGACTCATCCAACTGATTTACGTATAAAAACTTTTCAAGTCATATAAATGGTTTGATATATGATTATTTAACAATGGAAAAAGTGAGCCTAAATAGGGAAAAGGAATATTTGAGTTGGATAGTGAACATATATGTCATCCAGTAGTTTACTTGTATCTCAAGTTGAATATTTAACAATGGCTTTGATTTATCTTTAATGGGCTAATTAACCTAATATATCCATTGTTGAAAATACGATTTACCAGTTGACCAATAGTAACAGTTTACTAGTATCCATTTTCAACATAAATGCTGCCATTAGTACATTCCTTTATTAAACAAGGAAGCATATCTATCAATGGATTGTCTATCATTATGCTCCATTATTGGAGAAAAGACACATTAATTTAAACAAAGAATATGTGTAAAAAATTAACAAAGTACTGATTTTATTTGTTTTTTGTGGTAAATTGCAAGGTTTATAGTAATTGTTCACCTAGTATAAAAATTACTTGGATTTCAATACAGTGGTATAACATCAAATGATTCTTGGCCTATGTTATCATAGTGTAATACAGTGGTTAATTAATCCGTTTTATGATTTTATAACAAAGTTTTGATTCTTACATATGATTAACGCACTATGTACAAGGGTTTCATCCATATAATTATATTCAATATCTTGTTCTGTTTATACAATTTAGATAATAACATTGTCATACGGATATTAAATGCCTCAAAAGACTCATATAAAAATTAGCCCATTTGTTAGTTTCATAGGAGTTTTCAATTGGATTCCTTATATTCAATGACCTAAATAAGAATTTATTATTTCTATGGTTTAGGAATTAATCCAATAGGAACTCTTATACTGCTTTTGGATACAATGGCATGAATATACTAATGACTATTTGATATAAAAAAAAAACAATTATATACTAGGACTCGTACTCGTCGGTCATATGGGTGGTTTTGAAATATTTAAATCATTGTTAATATTAATTTCCTAATCATAGTTCCAAAGCATCGTGTTATTTCCCATAGGCTTGACATAAATGTTCAAGGAATTAAAGCCCAAGATTACACTTTAGATGTATATATGGTTACTAAAATTATATGTATATATACTTTGTATAATTTCATATATCAATTTAAGAGGCATTAATTTCAATTTTCATAATATATCATTCAAGCTGGTTTAATCCACGAACGCCATCTAGATTCCGCTTTAATATTTACTGTTAAGATATCATGTCCAATATCTTACGATGTGAACCAATAATAGGTATTCTAATCAGCAACAAATTCGCCAATGGTACAATGGTTTATTACATGATATTTATAGGTGAAACAAATGTTGAAATTGCTGTTAGATCATTATAAGTTGCCATAGTCATTTCTGGTTTGTAATTTTCAAAAAATAAGCAACATATTAGAACTGATGCTTCCTTATATCAAGCTATTCAATGAAATCTTATAGGAATTAACAAAGAATATGAAATCTAGAAAACCAATTTGAGCCCAAGATTAAATTAGTAAGTCTTCAATATTTTTGTTTGGATTGAAGGCTTAAACAATCCCAAGAAAAAATCAATTACTTATTTATAAGCAAAACATACAAACTTTGTAACACTTCCGAAAACAACCCTTATGACCACTAGTTACGGATAGCATTAAGTTGTTCCACAAAAATGTACTACATTTATGACCGTTATCTTGTATCTCAAGTCTGAGGATAACTTCTTATGATTTACTTAATGACAAGATCCATAAAGTAATATCATATAGTCGGGATAAGTCATTTCATAGTTATTTAATAAATATCCTCATAACAAGAATATGCTTCAAATTAGTAAAAATGTCAAGTATTAACCTTTTTAATCCGACACTCTAAATTTTCTGAAATAATATGAATGAACATATTTTCGACAATAATTAGGCTAAGGGCTGATTAATACTATTTTATATGCACCGAATCATTATCGAGAAATATTTGATATTTGGACCATTGTAATGCTTATGAAACTAGAAAAGCGTTACCAAAGAATATGATTTACAAGGTATGATTGGTAGTCTATAAACTTAAGTTAATTCCAACGTTTAGTTAAAACACTGATTGTAGTTTACATTTCCAAATGAAACACTTGTTTTTGAGCGTATATTAATATTGTTTGAAATGTCAAATTTTGGAATCCCGATTTACACCCTATTTGTATTGTTAATAAACAACTTTATCATAATTACTATCATAAGATTTCGTTGAATGTTCTCAAAAAGAAACATTGTTGGTTCCTTAAACAATGAATTACAGTGTTTACGAAATTGTTAGACACTTGATCATCTCCAATGTGTAATATAATTAAACAATAATATGCATCAATGTAGACATATAATTTGGTAACACATCTAGGGATTTTTCAGCTCATTAAACTAATCTACATAAGTTGAAGGATATTTTGAAAAACATTTTACTAACCATGATGTACAATATGAAATATATAAGGGATTTCATCTTTACGAGCATGTTGTTAATAGAAGTTATGTACAATGTAACCATTGATACTTAGTCATATACGTAATATATTAAATGAATATATCACAGTAAGGTGTTCATATTCCCAAGGTTTTATTTATTACATTAAGCGATAATTTGTTATATGCACCAAATATATCCCCTCTAGATTTCATTAGAGGATTTACTAACAAATGACCATTTCTAGATTTCAACCCAAGATTCAAGAATATTTAAAACCCATTGTATAATTACATAACATCTTATAAAAACAATGCTTCCTTATATGAAAAACCAATCATATGCCCTACATAAGTTGATATTAGCAAACATACAAAACATACATATGTAGGGCATATGATTGGTTTTTCATATAAGGAAGCATTGTTTTTATAAGATGTTATGTAATTATACAATGGGTTTTAAATATTCTTGAATCTTGGGTTGAAATCATATGCCCTACATAAGTTGAGTATCCTTATAAATATCCCCAATGCTTAACCAGGATGGTCCCATACCGTGATGGTTTGACTCGACTATGATTGTTGGTTCTTTCTACCGAATTACTTTTGGTACTACTTAATATGTTGCATTGTTTGTTGACCATATGTTCATCAAGAAACTTTCAGTAACATACAATAAACACTTGCTATGACTTTTCCTTGTCGTTTTTCTCAGTACGCTTTAATCCAAGATAAATATTCTGCAGGCAACTGGAGGAACCCTCAGGATACACAGGCGGAACCCATTTGAGAGTACCGTCTGGTCCGTTGGGCCAATTCTGGGTTGCCCAGAAAATACGCTGGCGGAACCCAATTTTGGGTACCGCCAGATCCGCCAGGGCTGAAAAAATTGGCAGTCCACGATTTTGACCAGCGAGACGATTTTCAAAATTTTCGAAAACTTCTAAAATAAAAAAGATAATGCATTTCTGGTTAGGCAATGCAAAAAATAGACACGTAAACACACATATCATAGGACTTTGACCTTGAGGTCGAGAATTTCACTATACTTAGTGAAAATTCGATAAGCATGAAAATTTGACAACTTGCCAAAAGTTGTCTACCTGCACCATAGTTAGATAATACATGTTTCAAATTGTATCAAACATTGTACTAACACACAAATACATCACAAATATTGTTTAAACGACCAAAATTGTTCAAATAGCACCTAGTGCCAAACACTCCTACACACCCGCACTCATTGACGGTCAATCTTGTTCTTGAGCTTTCCAAGGAATCTTCCAAGATTCTTAAACATCCCCTTTGTTTGCTTGAACTCTGCCGACTCATTAGGAATATCTGGAAGTTGGGATAGGTATTCGAGAGGTGGGAGCCTAGAGTTTGGCAAATTGTCATCTTCACTCATTGAGGAAGATGAAGATGAGGTAGGAGGATGTGGACGTTTTCCTTGGGCTTTGTACACTCTCTTATCACTTAGTGGGACAAAGGTGTGTGGAATGAGAGAGTAGTCAAGGCGAAGACCGTTTGGAGTTGGTGGAACATGTACCTAGTCATACTAGTAATTCCACTGAACTTTTGATACACGATTAAGGGTATGTATGTACATATTAATCTTATTTCAAAAATACTGTGAGAATATTAGTAAAAGTGATCTTTAAAAACATATTATGTGGTAATATACTTCTTGTAATAGTTTTAATATACTCAATGTAAACTACATGATGCTGTATCATATACCCTTATATGTAGGCAAACATGTGTAAGTCGAATATAATTATATTGTAATGGATATAATTTTCACGTAGTGTATTAATTGGTAAGCTGTTTTGGCAAAAGATTTCCGATTGCTGAGCCAAACATGACCCACCACATTAATAGTATTGATATCAAATGATTGTGACAATGAACACCATATTATGTTGAATCAATAACGAATATAAATTTGATGTTGATATAGATGCCTTACACTAGTTATCGAAATCCAATTACATTTTCTTGAGGACCATTCCTAAATTCTTGCTATGATAGAAATTCACTAGTTGTCGATCTTAAGACTTTCTAATTTTAGTTTACATCAAGAGTATCCATATTAACTTTCATAAACTGATTTAAGGATCCCCAAGCCCATTGTTCATTACAATCCGATATGTGATGGCTTAATATCAAAACCATGAACTACCTAAGCATATGTTTAAAGAATTACTCTTGGGCTCAAAATGGACTTTTCCTCTTATGGATACTAATCAAACGTATAGTAATTTGACCTTATGTGTTTATTCATATGGTGAAAGTCTCAAATGTTTGCTAACAATTAAGATTTCAAGACTGTTGGGCTCAAACTGGTTTTCTAGATTTCATATTAATAGAAAACCGTGCTTTTCAACAGTAATATTACGACCGTTTTCATTATACTAATATGATTATAGAGAGTTTAAATGGGCTCAAACTGATGCTTTATTCACTAATGGGCTCAAACTGGATTTCGAGAATTTCACCTTTAGTCTTCACATTTTAAATATCTTAACATACAATGATTAAATATTATGTTTTGGTACACCATTGAATAATATACCAACGAAACTATTATTCTTACGTCTTTGAATATATTCTGTGCCATCAATAACAATATTCGTTTTCATTATACTAATATGATTATAGAGAGTTTAAATGGGCTCAAACTGATGCTTTATTCACTAATGGGCTCAAACTGGATTTCGAGAATTCCACCTTTAGTCTTCACATTTTAAATATCTTAACATACAATGATTAAATATTATGTTTTGGTACACCATTGAATAATATACCAACGAAACTATTATTCTTACGTCTTTGAATATATTTCGTGTTGTTAAGAAAAACCCATATCTAATTAGAATCAGTTCTAATAAAGTAAAATGCCACTCAGTCCAGTTCATATGAAATCTTATTGACCACTAAACTAATATTGTGTTCCCATCAATTTTAGGAATATTTGAAGAACCATAATTACACCCAAGTATATTCGAAAATAGAAAGCTAGGTCAAGCCTTTGGCTAGGACTTATTATTTGGATACTTCTCAGCTGTCATTATGGTGATTTAATATATCGTGATAAACGATATATTAGAACTTTTGATATTAGAATCTCTATTGAGGATGTTTATTTAGACACTACATCGTATTTTTGCTCTAAATACCAAAATTATACATTGGTTTACGTATGCTACGCTATTATTTTTGATAGGGCCAAAGGATTTTCTGATACTCAAACGCTAGTCATTTATAAAAATAACATTTATGTCTTCAATATTAGTTTCAATTGAGCTTGGTGAACACTATAGTACCCATATGGGGATCAAAGCAATTACCATTTAAGAGCAATTAAACTATACCAATCAACGATTTGATATATACTCAAATTAAAATATTTCTAAGGCTTTAGCAAAACACCTTTTTCAAAATTAGAAATGTACTAATGGAAAAGGAAGCACAAATATTCTTATATGATTTTAAGGATTGAAAGTATAGGAATATACCATCATCTTATAGATATGTGTTTTGAAACAATAAGCACATGTATCTTGGGATTACTTTTGACAAAGCTTATGTTTATAATATGAATATAGTTTAATTTAGAGTGGTGTTATTGAAACTTTTGTTGACAATGAGTAACAGAGAAATGCATAATAATAAGCCTTTGTGAGGGGTAGAATGATTTATTATATTCAATTTATTGGGTACCATTTGTAAATTAATCTACTTGGTGACATAAATTTTATAAATCGTACTAAAATTATTACGATTAGAAACCCATTACTAGTCAATGGATACCCTATTATGTTCAACCTATTTAACACTAATGTCTACACAATAATTGAATATTCAAACGTACACAAATGGTAATTTTAATGTTTTATTAATTATGTTTAAAATATGGATTCCAACAGTAGCAATATTCTTAGTTAAATAAGCGAGATAATATTTATGGGTGTTAAATTACATTTAAATTGTATGTAAATATGTCAAACTTTGTAATATATTAAAAAATTATGAAGATACATATATATTAAAAAATTATGGTTACAATTATACGGAGTATGTCTTTATCCGCTCTAATTGGGATGTAATTTAACACCCATAAATATCAAACTTTTGTATATAGATTGAATATTAGGGTTTGATTAGATGGTTAATGTAGTACCCAATCATTATCATTTAGGTGTAAACTACGGAATAAGCCCAAGATAAAATATCCGTATATTTACAAATGATTCTCATTTCAAAATAAACCACCCTTATGGTTTACATAAGGGTGAACTTTATATGGATTAATTAGCTCATGATTTATAATCTCATTTAACAGTGTTATGAGCTTAAATATAATACTCATGTTTATGATAATATTGATATTCCACATTAGAGAATGGGCCTAAAAATATTAGGTGTTTTGCGAAACTTATCCACATATAATTACATTTACAATTTCATTCGAGTTCACAGCAACAAAACACTCGTGAGTTATAATCTTTAGGATTAACCACGTTTTATATAACCATCATAAAATACCTTGGTCAAACACGTGAATCTGATTTAGAGTAAAATGTATCTATAGGACTAAGATTTCAATGAATAGTGTTCCATTTTGTACAGGAGCATGTAATAGTTTCGTTAGTGTAAAGGTATAAAGGATTAATATTAAAAATAGTCCATGATAATTGTATCTCTTGGTTATTACCTGTGAATTACAAAATATCCATAGGGGTAAATGATTATGATGTAAACATTACATATTAGGTTAATATACAGTTAGGGCTCATATTTATAATGAACAAATATGAAAGAATGTATTTTTGTCAAAAGGCTAATGATGTTTGAAAAATATGGTAAACTTTCATCAAGGAATATGTCAAGTCAAAGATGATCAATTTGATCTTACATATGAATTAGAAGCTTTAGAAAAACTAATTGATAGAAACTTAGTAGAAGTTAATACATGTGCTACTAGTTTAAATGTTTTAAATGAAGGTACAAGTGAAGATGAGTACGTGTGTTTTGATGAACCTGCTTACGTATCTTGGAATGTAATGGATGTTGACGAAGACAATGATCCGGTAGTCAATTGTCAATTTATTGAAACAACAAGCAAGGTGTTAGTAGAGGTGATTACTCGTGTCAAGCTCGTAGTAGTCTTGTCCGCGATTCATGGAATAACTCGGATGAAGATGAAGTTAATCACCCGGTTTGTGATTCTTAACTAGATAAAACATCAAGCAAGGTACACTTTGAAACCAAACTCTTTTGCTTTGATTAATTTATCCTAGAGTTTTCTAAACTAGAAAATGAGTCTAAACGTTTATGCAACATAGACCTAAAAACTATCTTCAAGAATGAGTCTTCAAAATCTCTTAAGAATATCTTTGAAAAGGAAATCTTATTAGAAGATAAAATGTCTAGAATTGAGAGTAATGTTGAAATTAATCTAGAATGTAAATTATGTCTAGATTACAAACATGAGATTAAAATGCAAAATGATAAAGGAAAAATTATTAGTTAAATTTGATGAAAGCTCAAAATCTTTTGAAAGATTGTTGAGGAGTCAAAGGTTGTTTAAAGATAAAACCGGATTAGGATTTAACTCATAAGCATCATCAACTAATAAAACAAAGCATGTAAAATTTGTCAAACCTAGAAGAAAAATTTAGAGTTAATTCAATCTCTAATAGAAACTCATGATAAAAGGATTAAGACTATCATTCTCTATGCCTTTATATGATTATCTAACCTTCTTGGATACATGAGTTATTGAGTTTCAAAGCGTGTCGTCAAACCAAGTTTTTACGCATAATGCTTATCCGCTTGATAGCATCTCTATGCAATTTAAAAGGTACGCATTACTTCAACTTGACTTTGATTGTATCTTGTCTCTAGCATTATATGTTCGAATATGTGTTATTTGTAATACTCTAGAGTGTCTACCTGCTATTTGTAAATAACTAAGATTAGATTCTATGCAACAAGGAATTTAGTCTTTAGTACTAGTAGGAGATATAAGGTGTTTTGGTTCTTTAACCATCAAGAGATAAACACGAAAAACTCTTGAGTATGTCTCACTCAACTCTTGCTTACAAGTGAGCTAACTAAGAATTTCCTAAGTGTTAAAATGTCTAACACTTTTGTGATGCTTGCAAAACAAACCTTTGTTAAACAATTTTCTCAAACTCCATACTTTGAGTCTTTAATTGTGTTTTTCTTCAATCACTCCTTTATGATACTCTCACATAAAACACACAAGGCTTGAAGGATGACTTTACAAATTGCCATATTCGAACAAACATATAAGACATTGTGTTGGCTATCCCACAATGTATTTTCAACCAACCTCTTGTTGTAAGCAAGTCCGATGGCTCTCTTTGAAAAATTAGGATCTTTTACTTATTACTTTGAATTATATGTTATAAACGTTAAAATAATTTTTTGAACATATAAATTAATGCCTTACGTATTTATATATGGACTTAAATGCATGATCAAGGTTAAACAATATTTTGTATGAGGAGTATGGGGTATTGGGTGTTTTTGTATTTTTTATTATTTTTCAGATTGACATGTTTCTTACGCTAATATACATGTTTTTGGGACATATTGTACAATGGCGTAAGGTTAGGGTTTCCTTAATGTACCTCAAACTAAAATTAATGTTGTAATATGAATCATACTCCTCATTTTAGAACTCTATAATTCAACTATCTTTTGTATAGTATGAATAAATGTTAGCCTCAAAAGATAGTTGATGTATATTTATTAGTAATATCTTCAAATCCATTCAAATGTTTGGAAACAAATTACTATATTTTTAAAATTACTAATAAATATACATCAACTATCTTTTGAGGCTAACATTTATTCATACTATACAAAACGTTAGTGTAAGTTTTTTTTTTTTTTTCTTTTTTTTTTTTTTTTTTTTTTTGCGCGTGATGTTTCCTTATGTCAAATTATTCAATGAAATCTTATATGAATTATTAGATAAAAGGTCCAGTATGAGCAGACAGTTATTAATTACAACCAATGATAGTTTTCAAATTCATGATATAAGACTTACCAAAGGTGATATATTTATAACCAGCCTATCGCGTATTATTGAATGGGTTTGACATTATAAGACTTTTCCTGGGATGACCTACGTATCTATATAGGTGCTCATAACATAATTACATAAAAGAAATTAAGTAACTCTAAGCCCAAACTGGATTTCGAGAATTCATATTTTTTGTTAATGCGTAACATTAAATTAGTACTTCCAATGAGTAATATGTGAATTATGTAGTGGTCCCCATGACACTCGTGATTGCGTGGAACTCTCCGGAACAGCTTTTGCGGACTACGCATCCTCGCGTACCAACGAAGCGGGAGACAAGTGGTACACTTTCAAACCCGAGCCAAACCCTTACGGTGATTCCTACAACCCTTCTTTGAAAAATCAAGTATGATTTCTATAAACATCTTTAACAATCTTATAGGATTCCTATAAGATTGTATGGATTGAATATAGATACATTTAGTTAATCAACACCATATAGGATGTTATTGATATAAATGAATGATTAAATGTTCTTACTTCATATAATAATGTGTAATGAGTTTGTTCCAATTACTTTATCCCTATGTTTGCATTCCATGAATACCCACCAGAATATATATCGAAATTATTGAGGAGTAAAACTGATCTATAAGGTCACATTGCATATACCGAGGAAATATGGAAAGCCTTGGGACATTGTTTCAAGGATATACTTAATATTAATTACATGTCACAATTTAAAAACATAAAAGTTAAGGAACACCCTAACTTAATTCCTAAGTATTTATAATAATACCCATAAATGGTTTGATAAATGTCATATTTAGTATGCTTCCAAAGTTTCAAACATCTTGGATATACTTAAATGAAAAACTATTATTTCCTGAAACTCTATTCCAATAGCCCGTGTGTACTGTTAGTGAAAATTATCGCAGTCTGACTAGAATAAAAATTATAATTTGCAGTTAAGTTCCTAATAGAATCACACAAGGATTCTAGTAGATGTGCAATAGTATGATAAACTTAGCAACTATTTATAAGTATATCACCATATTTTCAATAGTTTGACAAAGATACAACATGTATAATAATTGTGTTCTAATATGAATAAAGCATATTAAAAACCAAATATTCAATCACGGGGTAATATAAACATTTAGTTTAACAACATAATATTATAGCTTGTTTTGGAACTATTAGACATTTATGTATTAATCTTTTGCATACTAATTTTAATCCACCTATATAGTAAAATATTGAACTCTATTTAACACCATACTGAAGCATTGATATTGATCCATTTTGATATTATGCACCCATTATATCATGTAATGTGCCATACTAATATACTCATTTATATTTGGAATATTTCGTGGAAATCATATTCATTACGTGGAGCCCAAGAAACTTTGTGTTATGGAGATGTCATTGATGGTCAACGTAATTCTATTTAAATCAGCTTCCTATATAGTCTACTTATACTATGGTGTTAAAGTCTTCAATGGGGCCATGGTTTACCCACCAAGATTATTTTGACCATAATATCTATAAAGTAACCCAAATAGCGTAATATGCTAACAATTGAAAGGGGGGTTGTGTTAGAATTTAAGAATCATGACAATCATATAAACAGGTAAACACATATGCGGAAGCGTAGGATCATCTATAACACATAAGAGATTAACATAAATTAAATAGGAACGTACCGTGGTGATTCTAGCCCGAGCAAGAATCAAAAGCAATTGTCTTTAACAATATGAAGAACCCTAATTAGGGTTTATATGGATCAATAATTAACCCCTTACCGTTTTGTTAATCGATCCCTTGATAACAACAAAAGTATGTTGTTACCTCGTTCTTGTACACACGAATTAAACCGTATTAAGGTGATGCTAGTAACAACACAAGAAACAATTTTTGTTTTATAAAAATCAAAAGTCGACTCACCCTTATAGGGGTGTTCGGCCGATTAGCATACAAAGCGAGAAAACACAAATTTAGGGTTTAATGTTGTGTACAAAAGTTCCAAAAACTAATGACCCTTGATTTGTATTTATAGTGTTAATAACTTGGAGCTCAAGTTGGTGTGGGATTGGGTTTCCCCAAGCCCAACCGATCGGCCATATGATTCCAAAGGGGATCCGGAAGCTTCTTGACTTACCAATTATTATCACATAATTCTTTCCTTATATTCGTCTAACGGTCGTTAGTCATTAACGGTAAATACCAACGATCGTTACATACTTGTGTATAATAATAAATATATAAATATATTAATTATTATTTCTTAATACTCATTCGTAACGTGTGCAATCCCGAGGTCTCGAGTTCGATTCTAGACATACGTTTATTAATATATATCCATAAACTCCAACAGCTCCCACTTGGATATCTATTAATAACATAATGACATTGGTAAGCGTCTAGCAACACGCCAATGCCCCTAGATCAACTTGAGGAAGGTTTCCTGGAAAAACCTATAATGATTCATCATTATTATTATCATCCTTTTGTTTCTAATACCACGTTAATAAAGATATGGATCTTAGTCATTCTTTAATTAACTATTCTGTTTCTCGTTGTTTATAATTGAGCAAGATTACCAAAACATCTGAACGTATTCCAGATAGACTTTGGGCGTGCGCACGCAAACATCTTGTCAACCCTACGAGGGGCCCAGCAGTATTAAACTTCTAAACAAATCAGAAGGAACAAATTCTCTCTTGACTACAAGAATAACCCATGAACTTTGCAACACTTCTGAAAACAACCCTTATAACTCCCTGTTACGGTGAGCGGTAGATTGCTTCACAAAAATGCACTACATCCATGACACTTATCTGGTATCTCAAGTCTGAGGATAACAAATTCATGATTTACTTACTGACAAGATCCATAAAGTAAAATCATGTAGTTGGGATAAGTCCTATATTTAATTCATCGAATATCATGTGAAATTGGTATGTCAACGCATCAATATACTTTCAAGTATATTCTTAACCAATACTCAGATTTGTCTTAGTTTAATGATATTCCCATATCATTAATTGACAATGGACAATTTAGAATAATATTAGTTATTCACGGATTTTAAACATGCAAATATAAGACACAATTTATTATTAATGAAAACAAACGTACTAAGTACTTTAATTCATTATAAATAATAATTGCTTAATGTCCTTTATCCAAATACCAAAATAGATCAATGCATGATTATACTCGTTAATGAATTTTCCTCAAGTAATAACTTGAAGACAATTATGCCTCAAGTAATGACAATCATACTTGTTGACAAGGCATTATTTCATCTAACTATGATCTATCCGAATTTTGAGAATACTTCTTTCAAGAATTCAATAATTAAAATTCTTGTATGTGTAAATCCAACTATCTTGATATAGCCACATAATTTTTCATAAATGGTGTGATATCCTTAATCACCAACTTATGACAATTAAACTTTCAAACCTTTTAAAGTTTAAAGTATTCTTATTCTTTAATGTTTAATGCAACTATGCTCTTAGTTGAGCACAACTAGTTCTCATGAAATCCTTCATGACTAGTTATTGAGTGTCATCTCAATTAAACCAGCATCATTGTATATTAAACACAATATGCTCTTTAAAATTTTTTCGTAAACTTAATATCCATAGTGTAATGTTTAGGAGCTATTCCAGGTTGAGGATCATTATTCTAATTTCAAACATTTTCCATTAGAATATCTATTACACAAGTTATATAATAACCTTTAATTGGATATCAAATATTGTCAAATCATTTAAGCACTTAAGCATGATACAACAATAATACAATGCACATGAAAATCCTTCAGTCAAACTTAGATTTTATTAATGTACTATCTTTACAAATATGTATATCCATTTTCTAAATGATATATCATATTCTATTAGAATCATTTACCGCATATGTTTATTAAATAATAAACTTTTGTTCCAAGGTTGTATGTTTTATTTTCTAAATCTTTCACTTACAGTTTCATTCCAAACTAAGTCTTAACATTTCACTTATATGGAATGTAACTTCTTATATGTTATACAACATATATGATTTAGTAAATCAAACATAATACTCTCACTAGCTTTCAGGAATACTTAGAAATTACCTTATTTTAATTATAAACCTAAACATAGATTTAATAATGTATCATAAGAATAATTTCCTAGATGCATGCATTTATCCATTCATGGATTATTGCACTTTGTACACTTCCAAAGATTTTCTTGAATTCATAAACTCCTTTTGATTACTTATCGTCCTCGCTCAAGTAATTATTTAAGAAAGAGTTTTTGATATTCATTGTCAAATTTTATATTCATATAAATATGACAATTTGCCATCTTTGTATCTTTAATGTGCTTAGGAAAGAGTATTCAATCATAGTTAATTGCTTAAGTATGATTAATAATCTTGTCATAAGACATGTATTAAGATATGTGTACAATTTTGTCCATATGATTATTTCACAAAGATTTAAACCACTAGGCTTACATTATCTTTGAACAAACTCATCTTTATTCTCTAACCATTAAGAATTAAGATAAACCAAATTTGAATATCTTTATGAACAGCATCTACAACATTCATAATATGAGTAATTTACCCAATTCATTGTTCTTGGTAATACTACATCATATAATCATCAGCATATTATTTAAATACCTGAGATATCCAAGTGGATCTATGAATGATAATTCCATCATATTGAGGTTTATCATTTACATGTTTTGCCTCATCATGATTTTTACTAGTGTGTCTTTAGAAGATTATGTATCTTGTAATTCTATCTTATCAAGATAAAATACTCCCACTTGCCTTTAGTATTATATAGAATATAAGTACTTAGCAATTAGAGCAACAATCCAATTTTCTCTTTTAGGACTTTACAAATAAACATTGATAGCTCTTTGTTAATAACCTTCTCATAAGTAACTTAACAAATTTAGAACTTCAATTTAAGACTTAATGTGATTCATCACATTTCATAATGTCTTATTAATCTTCTAGGAGTCTAATTGAGTATATTCATTCCATACCCAATTTTCTAACCTTGATAACTTTCAGAAGAATAGAAGTCATAGTTATCTTCAATCAAACAATCTAACAAGAGTTTGATTCCCTAACTGAACATACCATTAATAAGTGGTATTTCAATTAGAATTAATATTGTAAGAAGATCTAACAATATATATAAGATAACCATATTCCTGTTGGCATACCTATTTACCAACTAAATCAATTTAATGATATAATAGTATTTCCAAACCAATTGCATGCTTTTTATATAACACAAGTACTTTTGACCAAGTCACTTCATGTTCATGTCTCTTCAAAACATGAACATGTTATATTCCCACTTTCCGTTATTAATCATTGATCATCTCAATGACTTCTTGTATATGTCTTAATTAAAAGACCATAACAAGCTAACGTCTTACTTTATTATAAGTCTTGTAATACTTAGAAGACTTCATGTTTATAAATATACAATAATGTATAAACATGTATAATTAAAGTAATCATGAACACCATCATTTGGTTTCATTAATATTTTCAAGTTAATACACTACTTTATTTATTTATGTCATTCTAAGAATACATAATTATTAAAGTAGTATTATATTACTTCATGCATTTATGTCATTCCAATAATACATAAATATTAAAGCTGAAGTAGTATTTTTATTTGACACATATGTTCTAATAGATGTCTAACTTAGAAACTGCAAATTCTCCATGTTGGTCTCACGCATACATGGAAATTCACATTGTTGTTAATATTTAGTCTGCGTCTCACGTTTACTAAATTTTAACACCAAGTGTTTCTTAGATTAGATGTATTAATCTAATTAGAATTATAATCTCTTACTTTGCAGTTAAGAGAATCTTTTAAATCATATTCTTATGTGTTGTACTTTGCACATAATGAAGATTTCTCCCACTTGTGCATGGTACAACATCATGTATCATATAAACAACACGCACGCGTTTGTTAATGTGAACAATATGATTTGTGTCATTAACATAACTTAGTAGATATAGAGTTTACTCAATCAATCAAGGAAACGTACATGACTATCCTTGAAAATATTAGTGTCTATATTTGGAAAGTAATTACCTTGAGATATTCAAAAGATAATCTAAGTTACAATCAAGACAATAAGTCTTGTAACTCTCACTAAATTAGAGAATATAGTAATAATCCCTTATTCAGTAATAAAAACACAATACTCCCACTGAATTTGACAACATTATAAATGTTTCATTAATCAGTGAAAGGAAATAGTGTACTTGTTTACTTTCCTACATCTTTTAAGAAAACTCATTCAAACAATTATATAGGTTATAAAAGGATGTATTCTACTACAAAAATGTGATTCATCACATTCCAAATTATTAACTTGAAAAGGCTCGGGCATGCAATTTCTTCCTTTATAGATCTACCATTCCAACAATTGTATGTAGTATCTTTAAATGGTCAAATCAAAACAACTAGATAAAATAATCTAATTTGTCTTTTACCATTATGCAGTAATCAGTCTAGCTTCTAATTGAATAACTCATAAAGTGCAAATAATCTTACTATTAAATTTTGCTATGAGTTATGTATTTAGAATTTAGACAATTCTAATCATCCTATTATACCTTTCTCATTCATGAAAAGGTTTAGGATTTAAGTCTCACACTTCTCCTAATGGAAAGAAGACTATATTTATTCTTTTTGTAATATTGACTCTAACCAAAAACCCTAACGGGTGTAGATCAATTAAAAGAATAACATACGTTTACGGTTTTGAGTTGCATTAATACATTTAAAGAATTTACAAAATTCAATTTTAGTATTTTCGATAATTTATATTTCCAAGAAAATATAATACCCAAGGTTATATTCATATAACCAACTAATTTCTTGAAAATCTAGGATCCAACTTTACATAGATTCCACCACATCAGTTGATCTGCTAGTGGTGAAAGTATAAAAGATGGTAATCTGTCGAACAATAATTGGCAAACACTTTTCCAATTCCTAGATCATTATGGGATTTACATCAAATTGATTCATCAATTTTTCATGTAAGCATGTTTCATCCCATCTCATGCCTTAAGCTCTAGGTCTCACGCATCAACTTAATTAAGTCGTCTAACTTAGAAACTGCAAATTCTCCATGTGTGGTCTCACGCACACTCGGAAATTTACCTTGTCATTAAAATTTAGCCTGCGTCTCACGTTTACTAAATAATAACTTCAAGTGTTTCTTATAGTTAGATGGCATGTAACTTAAATTTTAGGGTATAAATTTTTGATGTGAAAATCAAAACATGTATAAAGATGCATGCACTCATCTCTATAACATAAGTTTTCAAAACCTTTTTATTACCCATTCATGAAATTAATACACAAAGTTTTACTTGAGGTTTATGCCAAAACCCTAAGATGACTTTCTACAATATATGATTTTAAAAGTAATTCGTTTAAGACATATTCAAGATTGTGATAACCAAGGCAGACTCTAAGGCTCTTTTCTAAGCCTTCAAATCACGGTTATGAATATCGTCTTAAAGGACTTAATTGTAAAAGCATATTTGTACAAAACATCAATCAAGCAAAAGTTTATGGATTCAATCTCAAAATCATGTAATAAAGTATGAATTTTGCTAGTCTCGCCTGGGAGCTGATTACCGTGCGAATCGGACCACGATTGGCAATAAGACCTTGCAAGATTCTTACTTTATCACTTTAGGGTTTCACAATTATTAGTCCGTATTAATTTTCTTTATAAAAAACAACCCTTTTATTGCTTACAACAAGTCAAACTAAAACAATAAAACAAGTATCAAAGAAAATCAAAACAACCAATAATAAATAAGTGAACCAATTAGCCACATGCAATCCGTATTAGAAAAGATCCTAATAAAATCAATTCTAGGTATAATAATGCATGTAATCAACTAAGGCCTTCCCTTCTTAATGGAAGTGAGCCACATACATTGACAAGTCAATTGCGTAGGCCAAAGCTAATCACATACCACATAGCACATAATTGATTTTAATAGTTATGAGGTCTTCCCCAATATTTGTAACACCCCCAAAATACCGCAGCGGAAGACTGTGTCATTGGGATGCTACTTCAGGGCACAAAGTACAAGATATAGAAAACGAACTCTAAATGAGACGTTTTTGAAAAGTTACCATTCGAATAGATAAAAGTCATAGTTTACAAAACAAAGATCCCAAAGTAGAATAATACATAAGTTTTTAAAGTGTATCGAATGGTAAACGATAAAAGTGAAAGTCTCCAAAAGCATGCCCTAAGACTCTCAGCTCCACACACCTGCTATCGCCTTTCTAACCTGAGATAAACATGCTTAAAGTGTCAACACAAAGGTTGATGAGTTCATAGAGTTTGTCTTAATACAGTTGGAAAACCTATAAAGAATGTTCACACCGCAAAGGCATCGTAAATCCACTCAGTTGCAAGTCCCGCCATAAGAGACTTGTAACCTGTGTGTTCACAACCCACTGCTACCATATAATATGATTAAGATATGTATAAGTTCATAACAACAGTTAAGCAATTAGTAGTGAGTCTACACTTCATCTCCGAAGACCTCACGATTGTATGTATGTCTCAATGGTTGTGTCCAGCAACTAAATCTGGGGCCATTGGAAGTCTGTATGTATGTATGATTACTGGGTGCCATTTCCCAAAGTATAAAAGTAAGTATGTGTGCATGTATCAATCATGTATGTATGAAATCAAGTATAATGAAATCAAGTATAAGTGTAATCAAGTATAAGTGTTATGTAAATCTGTACAAGTAAGCAAGTAGTAGCATGTATCTCCCCCAAAGAGTTGATAGAACAATTAAAAGAGTAGGGGCTATGACTCACCTTAAGTGATGATACTTGAAATGAAATGAAGTGAACAACAATGATCGGTTAACTGCCGCAACCTAATATGAATGATGAACGATCTAATTTAGATCGTGAAATGATGTTATGAATGTCCATGCTCATGTTCCTATACCACTCATCTCTTTGGAAAAACACTTGTGTTATCAAAAATATATAATCCAAGAATTTGGAAAAATATTGCTATTAGAAAATATAATAAGCTAGTTGCAATATATATATACTTATATATATATATCGTATGTTTCCATGTTAGTGTTGAAATACTCGGGTTGTAATCCTTGAAATATCGCTTTGAAATGATGAAAATATACTTGTAATAACTAATACGTCATTAGTTATAAAATTGGGTACTTGGTATTATTTCTAGCTTATAAAAGTACTACGTAGTTTTAGTGCCAATTTTTATTAAAAGCTGTCAAAATAAAAATGGGTTTAGCCGATATTCAAACGTGAATATCTTTGTCGTTATAAGTCCGTTTTACTTGTTCTTTATATCCATGGTTACGTCTTAGTATGTAGTAATATATTTTGGAAAGCTCGGCTCCTCCGGGTTACGTCTAAAGTCTCTTTTTGACCGACGAAAAACGTCCAACAGCAACTATTTTCCAGAAAATACTTTTCGTCAACAATCTTGCAAAAATCATAACTTCTTCGTTATTAACTCTTTTTAATCCGTTCTTTCGCCTACGGATTCGTTTTTGAAAGTATTTTCTAAAAATTTTGCCAAAGTTTACTTTGTATTTATTGATTTTCCTGGATTTCACAAAATGGGACAGCATGTCTAAAACATGCTCCAAATCAAGTTTTCAAGGTTTATAACTAATTTCTAACATCACCAAACCTCTTGTAATCACCACATAGCTAATCTAATCCTACCATACACCTTCTTAGGGTGCCATGGGCTCCTAACCAAGTTATTATAGCAAGGGAATTTATAAATAAGAAGTTAGGGTTTGTATGTTCCATTTTTGACAAAATAAATGGTGGTATAGCTAGTTGTACATGGTTTTTAGCATGGAACTCATGCAATACAAGTAAATATAAGATGATTCATGTAAAAATAAAGTTGATAACTTACTTGATAAAATGAGATGATTGAATGACTATAAACCTTGGATTACTTGTATATTTCTTGATTGATTCTTGATTAGACAAGTATAATGAACAACTTTGTAGCTTTAACTTTTCAAAAATGATCACTTGTTCTTGGATTTTATTATGGATCGTGGGTTATGAGATGGAAATGATGAAGTGTTTGCTTTTTGATTCTAAAATATAAGTATCATAATGTTTAGGAAGTTTTGGTAAATAAGTAGTCAAGTATAATATATAATATGTACACATTAAGACTAGGGGTTAAGAAACTTAGTACATTTTGGTCTAGTGAGGACTTATGGGCTGATTTTCAAAGAGAAAAAGGGGGTAGGGGTACTTGTGATTTAATTAGAAATCTTATGTAGTTTAGGTGTTAGTTTGTGTTGTTTGTTAAAATCGGGTAACGGGTTTAATAGAAATAAATGTTCACGAAGTTATCCGGGTCTAAATAAAGTCATTATAATGATAAAAGTATGTTGAAAATATGTTGGGTACAATTACTGAGTGATCGGGTGATTATTGTTTAGTTTTCACGAAAACCGTCGTTATATTCATAAACGTACGTTATAAATAAAATAAATTTCCAAAATACTGGGTAACTGAATGTTATAACTTTTATGATGTTAAAATGGATATAAAAATATGTCGGGACCATTGTGGGAATATTTAGATATATTCGTCGTGTATAAACCGGGTGTTAACGTTTACTATAAATACTTATACGTAAAAACGTTAAATGTACTGAATATAGTAATTTGAAAATTCTGAGAGTGGTATAACATGAAAATGCTGTTATGATGATATGCAGACTATCCCCAGTCCGTATGCAGTGTTCTTAGCACTAATGAAATGAATTCGCACCTAAACCAATCCGGTTACGCGAATTTGAATACCCGTAAACTAAATTTACGATAAAATGAGTAATGCAAGTGAATGATGAAAACTTTTCCGGAAATGAATAGTGTTTAGTGAATAGTAAATTTCCCAAATGTTTCTCAGAATATCAAAATGACCTCGAAAATGATGAATAGTAAAACGATGAATAGTGTTTTGATGAATAGTGATTTATGAATAGTGTTTATCCAAAGTTCCCGAAATGACCTAAAATGACCTGAAATGATGAGTTGTGACAATATTAGATCTATCTAAACATGTTAAAAGCTTAACAATTAATAACCCATGACTAACATGCATGTTTCGTCACGGATCAAAGCATAACAATTACCAATTAGGTCAAGGATACGCCCAAATAACACATAAACATGTAGGCAACCTAGGGTTTCTAATCCAATTAATTAATAAAACCACAAACCCTAATTAGGGTTCATGGAATAAATCGACCCCCCCCCCAAAATTAGGGTTAGGGTAAAAAAAACAAAACCCTAGATCCAAAACATGTATCTAAAACAATCAAAATTCGTTTTTTATGTGTTTTATGTAATCAATTACATGTTATAGCAAGCTCGTGATACCACTGTTAGAATTTAAGAATCATGACAATCATATAAACAGGTAAACACATATGCGGAAGCGTAGGATCATCTATAACACATAAGAGATTAACATAAATTAAATAGGAACGTACCGTGGTGATTCTAGCCCGAACAAGAATCAAAAGCAATTGTCTTTAACAATATGAAGAACCCTAATTAGGGTTTATATGGATCAATAATTAACCCCTTACCGTTTTGTTAATCGATCCCTTGATAACAACAAAAGTATGTTGTTACCTCATTCTTGTACACACGAATTAAACCGTATTAAGGTGATGCTAGTAACAACACAAGAAACAATTTTTGTTTTATAAAAAACAAAAGTCGACTCACCCTTATAGGGGTGTTCGGCCGATTAGCATACAAAGCGAGAAAACACAAATTTAGGGTTTAATGTTGTGTACAAAAGTTCCAAAAACTAATGACCCTTGATTTGTATTTATAGTGTTAATAACTTGGAGCTCAAGTTGGTGTGGGATTGGGTTTCCCCAAGCCCAACCGATCGGCCATATGATTCCAAAGGGGATCCGGAAGCTTCTTGACTTACCAATTATTATCACATAATTCTTTCCTTATATTCGTCTAACGGTCGTTAGTCATTAACGGTAAATACCAACGATCGTTACATACTTGTGTATAATAATAAATATATAAATATATTAATTATTATTTCTTAATACTCATTCGTAACGTGTGCAATCCCGAGGTCTCGAGTTCGATTCTAGACATACGTTTATTAATATATATCCATAAACTCCAACAGGTTGAACTTAGTCTTAACTCCAACTAAGACTTATGATTTGAATAATCCATGGACTTTTCCATGACTTAATTTCCATAGTACATAAAAAGATGAAGGTCCCATTATAAGGTATTCATATGCCATTAAAGGAAAAGTCTTATATGGTTTAACAAAATTTCTAACAAGTTAACAATATATACAACACTCTTATCAATTAGATTTCCTATCCATGAGACTCAATTAGATTTGATTGAATAGTCTCAAAAACCATTCTTCTAGGCAACAGAAATTTAATGCCACTGATGTTCCTAACTTGTCTTATACACTCTTATCATGTAACACCATTAAAATTAGTATGCAAACCCATTGATAGCGTAGTTATAACTTAATTGTTAGGCCAAATGTTCTAATTAATAAAAATGTGAAAATAAGTCAACATTAGAGTTATTCACGATAGGCCTAAAAACTAGGTCTAGAGGTGAGAGATGATTCTTTTTGTATTTTTATGATTAAACTATTAGTTAGGTACAACCAAATCGCCTAAATTGGGTTCAATGTTCCATAAAAATAGTATGTTATATTAATTAAAAGCTCCCGATCAGTTTTCTTGGGCTCAAACTGGTTAGTAATATCTAGAAAACCAGCATTTATTAGTTTGATACTCTGGACAAGAACATTATAACCAACTTTCGAGAATTATGTTAAGAAAATGGAGGAAAATTGCTATGATCCAAATATGTGAAGCTCATACAAACAATGTCTTTGTTTAGATATAATGCATTACTATAGAGTATATTGACCAATAGTTTGCTTCAATGATATAGCTGATTATACAGGTTAAGGAAAAGGAGCCCGGTTAATCAAATTTCATATATCAATTTAAAAGGAACTATACATAACAATTGCGGTGAATAACAAATTCGTGGATTTAAAATCTTCAATATAAATGTGTTTCTACAGAACTTTTATATTCTTTCTAAACTTGCTATGCGTTATCTAGACCAAAATCGAATTTATACATGTTACTTAAGAATTTGTTCTAATAAGAATTTATTCTTTTCTAGAGTTAGGATTATGCTCTCAACCTTTTTGATGTAACTATTTGAATGTTAATCATGTGCTACTATCCAACGATACATAAATAGCATAATCCTAACTATGTTTAAATTCAAACTAAAATTTATAGAAGCTATACTGTCGTTTATAATGTTTCAGAATGCCCTTGTTAACCATACCATTTCACAAAGGTTATATAAAACACTTTGTATATACAGTTCCTATAAATTTAAATTAGGAAATAAGCAATATACAATGGGATGTTTTCAGAATTGCCTAATTATACTAGCCAACCTTGACATGCCCATAAGTAACTTACATAACGAATCATTAACCAATTTTCATGTCACCAACATACTAGAGGTTGAGCCCAACCTTGTCGAAGCTTGAGCTCTTCTTGGTTAAATTTATAAGGCTCAAGTGCTGTGACGTTCAAACTTAGTAATATGCTATGTTACAAACATATGTGATTTGTCATATTTGTGCTCTAGAATTAACCAAAGTGGAAGCATCAGTTTGATTGCCATCAAAGCATTTATATACTCCTTTGGCTAGGACATTTGCTATACTAGGAGATAATATTATCTTGTATTTTCAACGGGTGTTTATAGACTTAATATCCTCTGAGAATTATATTCCTTCTAATGATTGGTTCAATTTGTTTATTAGTTTGATCATTAACTATGAAAGTCATATTATTATTTCAGTGTAACTAATGACATAAGGATTATTTCATTGGTGACTAATGGGCATTAATATGAACCATTGAAGCTGGCTCAACATATTCTTATAATTGTTACTCATAAGGAAACCATTATGGTTTTTGTATACATCTCAATATATGTTGTTTAAAATGGGCAAACCCAATGGTTTATAAGGTTAATTCCAATAAAAATTGCAATTGTTGATGTTACAAATGCTCAACATAAACTTACGTTTAAAATTGTGTTTATAAAAAGAATCAATTGGGAATATACAAATATCATAAAACGTGTTACTACGTATATACTAACATTTGGATTTCTAGACTTCAAACAGAAATTATGGGATCGTTACAAACTATTGTAAAAATAAGGTATTAATGAATATGTAATTATGGCTATGAACTAAGTTTGAAGACTTGGTTAGTAATATATGTATCTAGTATATAAATGGTGTATTTTATGAACTATTGTATACATCTAGAAACGTACAATTAGTTTAGGACCTAACAATATTTTAATAGGTGTAAATCACTTTGGATATATCCCAATGAGGGTAATTGAATATGATAATTATTAATGGAGTGTAAATAGTATAAGTGAATACTAGTTATAATACCTGTGCACGCACAGGGTTTTTAAAATTTCGTTTTGATTATGTATTATTATCGATTAAGAAATGAACCACTTAACATGTTTCAAATAGTTTTAATTAGTGGACTAAAAATAAAAAATCACATGTATATATGTTATAATCAACCTATTATTTTAGGAGATTGGTTTTGGATTAAAAATTATATATTATTATTCAAGCAAAATAACATGATGATACTTGACTTGCATGAGATGTTAGTGATATATGTTTTTAGTTTTGCAATCCCGTGCTATCAATTTACGATGTGTTTTGTAATTCTGGTACTTCTTTTACTTATATTTTCGTTAATATATGTAGCATATTTAGATAGCTTTGAAGATTGATTCATTTCCTTGATTATGAATAACCATCATACCATGTTTACTAATGTACCTTTTTGTTTGAAAATTTGTATTTTCATAAGTTTGTGCTATTACTGCTCATGTTTGATCATAAAATTACCAAATTAACATAGATACTTACACTATAATTACTTTATTACATAAAGAGAAACCAAAAAAAAATGTAATTGGTAGAATTCAAATTTAATCTTACGATTATTTATAATGTATAAGAATAAGTTTTCTCTAAACCCGAACTATATAAGAAAATTGTTATTACTTGTATAAGTAAATTACAAATGCATAAAAAATGACAGAGTACATCCGCAAGTCTTTTAGGATTGTTTGAATCCTTACCGACCTTTCACTTTAATGCAACTTTCTTCACAATTGGCCTAAATCATCAAGGTAAAACACACCCATATTTTAGACCGTTGGTTGAAACACATAGTGTTATCAATGACGGCAAACACCCGCTAAGTTTTATTAATTCATTCAAAGATAAATTACACTCCGAAAAGAATTCCTACCATAAAATTCCCCACATAGGCACTAAAACACATCTTTGGTACATTAACCTTCCAAGACAATCATGTGTTGATACTTAATCCTCCTCTAAAAAGCGCAAACAACAAATTGCATTACACTTTAGTGTGTGCGATAAGATCATAAAACTGCAAAAACCACTAACATGTTGCATTATAGTGATGATAACAACAAAGTTAGTCATAACATCAAATTAGAAATCTTCAGATTAGAACTAAAGGGGTGTTTGGTTATGCTTATTAAAGGTGCTTATTGGCTTATTCAATTACCATAACACAATAAGTTTATGATAAAACTATAAGCTTTTTTGAGAAGCTTAATAAAAAACCCCTGAACTCCCAACTAATTTTATCATAGCTTAGTGTGTTTATAGTAAAAACACAAATATTAAGTGTAGAAATTTTCAATAAAACATAAAAAAAAAATTACTAAAAGTTGGTATGCATAACAAAAAAGTTAAACTATAAAAAATTTTACTATAAACTATCAGCTAGATAAAGCATAAGCCAAAGTGCTGTTGAGGTCTCTTTCAGATTCTATTCATAAGCAAAAAGGGGTTTACACATAAATCATAAGTATAGAATAATTGTTGTATCTCACATCCGTGATTAGCAAGTCAATAACATTATCGCACTATAGTAACGTAATAACCTAATTAAAAATTATATATTCTTGCTGAATAATTCTCATGTACATACTTTTAATTCCTTTACATCAACCAACTATTATTATTTATTTTTTTATTTTTATTATTATTATTTTTATTATTATTATTATTTTTTGAAACATTAAGTCAATGAATAAAGTTAGGTTATCACTTAAGTAGTTTTTCTTTTTTTGATTTAGGAGGTGATTCTTATCAAATTATGATTGTGATGCGTGTATATATTTTTTTTTTTTTTTTTAATTTAAAGAAAACACCTTCTATATTAAAGAATGACTATCTAGTCGATGTGTTTTTGTTTGTTTGTTTGTTTTTTTAATAATTAGCTTTGTATAACATTTTTAATTAACAGAGATGTTGAGTTTGAGGTTAATGTTGTTGTTTAACTTTAACTATTAATATCATATTGTACAAAATGTGCGAGTTTAGTGGCACATAATGAGCGTTGATAAAGTTAAAATATGTTCTGTAGAGTTTTTAAAATATTTTTATGGATATCCATATATAAATTTTAAATAACAATTTCATGAGTCGTTGTTATAAGTAGAATCACACATATTTATTTTATATCACAGTAACTCATGCTTACCATTTGATATTTATATTCCCGTTATTAATAATTTAACGGTATTTCAAACCCTTGTACGCATAAATTAAACTTTTAAATAGTAGCATGAGTCCTTATTTAAAAAAAATATTCTAATGGGTGAAAGTTTAAAACTAACATTAGTTTAAAAAGTATTTAACGTATATTAAAACTAATTCGCATATTTACCAAATTTATTTTAATAGATGAAAATCAAAAAAATTAATACTATTACTCATGTAATTTTAAACAACGTTAACATTATAAAGTATAAGGGGTATGGAGTGTAAGGGGTTATTTGTTTATTATTTAAAGTTAATAAAAAACATGGAGACTTATAATTTTACACTTAACCACTAAGGTTTTATTAATTACCTCCTCTTTTCTTAAGTTTTTATTTTCATAAATTTGACACCTATATTTTTATGTGTTTTTTTATCAATCAAATTCTCCACCAAATTTATTAAAGTTTGACCAAAATCAATTCAATTTTGACTTTTTATTGGCCAATCATATTGCTTGATTTTGCTTATGTGTCAAAATTGAGCTCTCCTATTGGTCCAATTTTTTTTTCAATGAGAAGGGTTTTGCAAAAACACTCCGAAATGATGTAATTCTTGTATTATATAAAAGATAATATCATTATCTGCTATGCCTACAAACCAAGTCATAGTAGCTATGAACATATAAACGTCACTTATAACATATTTGTATGGCATTTATATTTGAACATAATAAATTAACATAAACACAATTGCTATATGGCCTGGATAGACAGCTTTCGCTTCATATTCCATATCTAAAACTGTTCCCAGCAAGGAAAATTATGGGATATATATTATTAATAGGTGAAATATTGTAAGTACACAAAAATTTCATCTCTTTATAAAACTCCTAAGATTAGAGTGATGTATCAAAGAAAAAGCATAAAGTTTAAATCTTTGTGTAATCATATAGATTAATAACATTTTGTTGGTATAATATAAATTTTTACTTAAATTGGAACGTCGGGAGCCACACTACTTATAGATCTCATATTGCTTGAACAGTTTTCAAGTTGTATAATATTGGTTCTTGATACTTATCGCCATAATTGGACATATCTGTAGAATTTCTGAAACTCATACGCTCAAATTGGGTTTTAATAAAAATAATTGACAGAATAAAAACAATGCTTCCTTATATGAAACTATTCAATCAAATCTTATAGAAATTAACAAAGAATATGAACTCTAGAAATCCAATTTGAGCCCAAGAGTATATTAGTAAGTGTTCAACATTTATGTATTTGCTTTGAGATTAGTAATAACCAAATCAGTTACATTTATTGAACAAGGATCCAATTTTAACAGGTGCATATACTTCTATAGTACCCCGTGTTAATTGGATATAACTATTGTTAACCATAAATACTATGGTTTACATTAAAGAATGGTGCTTTTGTTAATCTATACAACTATGTTTAATTCAATATTTCTATACATTCTAGTGACGCCCAAAAAATGAGTTGTAACAATTAATGTGTCATCAAAAATATATTATAAAATTTAACGTGTCATTGCAATGTATCTGAAAAATTAAGTGATAAATATAGTGTGTCGTTACAATGTTCAAAAATTTTGTAATATGTCACTACAAATGTATTAAAACTTTAGTGTGTCACTACAAATGTATTAAAATTATAATGTGTCGTTATAAATATATTGTAAAATTTAATGTGTCACTCCATATGTATAAAAAAAATTAGGTGTCACTCCATATGTGCTATGTTTATAGGAACATGTTTTGTAGGAATTAACCCTATTAAAATATGTGGCATATAGTCTGTTAATACAAATATCGCCTAAAAACGTTATTTATATTTTACGATCTTTGCTAAGTTTTGTTAATGACAAAATATAAACTTTAGTTTATAGTAATAACATCACTTTAGTTTTAAATCTTGTATAACTAGGTTTACATTTCTTTTTAAACAAAACATTGTTTTTATTTCTTTATTTAGAAAGTGTCATTCATATTTTCAGTTTGATAATATATTGGGAAGACTTGACATAAATGCTGACATAAATGCTGAAATTTAAACGTGCTATTGGGGGTAATCATATTTATAGAAATGTGTAATATACTAATGGACGAACCATAATATGATAATTCCTAGAGCATATTTATTCGTTGGGTATATTCAACTTCAAAATTAATTTCAAAGAAAAGCCCACATCGTATAGGCTGCGTATACCTTATGGTGACAAACTGGGCACCATCACATGTGTAATGTTTATACGTTTGCGTAATGTGTAATGTGTAACGCATAATGTTCATATAAGATTTCATTGAATAGTTTGACATAAGGATTTTGCCGTGGTTCGTTAATTTAACCAGTTTCCATGTCTGATATTCACATAGAATTGAAACATTATCTTACACATTTATAGCATATTAATATGCTACAAAACATTTATAGCTGACGCTTCCTTTTTCTTAAATTGTAGCGTTTGACCGCCTTTATCACCTTCTCTCCTGAGCGATCTAATTCCACTTCCAGAATATCTTTCAAGGCTTCACAAAGATGATCAAGATCGGTCAAACCATAGAACCCATAGTGAAACATCCGCTTAAAGTGAGCGCAGTATGCATTCTGAAAAATACCGAACTTGATTTCACCATGATGGCTATTGACTAATGTTTGAACATCAGGCTTCAAATATAACCTTCGTCTGATTTCTACCACACTAGCAGACATCACACGTCGTTTCTCCTTGCTTTCTCGGTGTTCAACCCACAGCACCCTGTCGCCCATCTTAACAAGGAGCTCCTCAATACCAGTCACACCTAAGGACTTATAGTCCAGTGATCTGTCAAAGTGTGTCGAGTAACTTAGAGGTAAATCAGAAACTAAAAGTCCGTCCCAAGAGTCTCCAAGTAGCACTAGAAGCTCATGGTAGACAGAATTGACATCATAAAAGCTGGGCTTAGGATCATCTCTAAATTTGTCCTTTCCAACAAAATGACCGATACACCTCTTGGCCTTAACTCGAAGCATACAGCAGCTAGCTTTTTCATTCTTGCTAACTAATAGTATTGCTTTCAAGTAGGGCATAACTTGATCATAGTACTTTTGGAAGTGTTCCTGCGTTGAATTATCAGCAACTGATGCTAGAGCAGTCAAAGCGGCTTCTTGTACCGATTTATTACCACTCTGTAGCAGTAGACACAGTGTGGTCACTATTTGATCCAGGTAAGGCGTCAACATATCAGGTGTACAGTTCTTATTGAAATTTATGAGAGCAGAAGCAGCATGTGCCTGAAGTCGGGGATGACCCATGGCTGAAGCTAAAGCTGGCAGCACACGGGTGTAGTAGTCAAGCTGAAAGTGTGAATATAATTCAATAGACAAGCGGGCAATGGCAGTAATAGCAGCCCATCTGACACGTGGGTGAGGGTGATGGAATGAGTTCAACACCATGGTCACCACTTGGTGGGGATCTCTATTGATGGCCTTTGAGCATCCCCGGGAAATTTGTGCAAGTGCAATAAGAGCGGCATGATGTTTACGCCAGTCGGGCGAAGCCAAATACGCAGAAAAGTGGTGAGACGCAATGGGTAAAATAATATCGGCACCCATTGCCTCAGCCAACCTAAGCAAACACTCCTTCCCAAAGCGAGAATTGGAATCCTCCTCCTCAAAATCAAAATCTTCTTGTTGAATATCCAATACTAACATCCTCATCAAAACAGCAAAGATCCTATTAGTATAAAAGTGCGGCGGATCCTCATAATTATGCGCCGCCCAATAAGTCAAATACTCAATCGCAGTATGACTCATCTCCGATTCCGCAACCAGCAACTCACTCTCTAACGATCTTCTTTGTGCTGTTTCCATTATTGATGTTGTGTAGGTACGTAGCCGGTGATATCAAAACTCACGTACCTCTCCCCCTTTTATTTATAGACATGGAAACCGACTTGTGTCCAATTTTGCCGCCTAATAAATATCTAAAAAGTCAAAAAAGCCCTTTTACAATAATATCATTCCAGTTTTGGTTTTTTCAAATTTGGTACATAACACAAGTTGCGTTGAGATATACTTCTTGTATAAGATGGTTTAATGTTATAAAAGTTTTTGGTAGTAAAAGTGTTGCAGCCTTCACTTTTTATTATTTATGCTCCTTTTAGAGCATACACAAGTTAAGATTTAACTCAGTGTCACGTTAACGCTACATCAGCTTTAACATTTTTATCTTAAAAAAAAAAAAAAAAAAAAAAAAAAAAAAGCTATCGTCACTCAATCTTAACTCAACATTTTGAGCCCCACTTAATAAGGAACTAAATTGAGCTTAAATAAACTGAAATAACAACAATTAACAAGACTTTTCACTTGAAATTGCTAATTATGGTTTTTAATCCATGACTATGGTATTCTTTTCTTTCTAAACATATACAAGTACTATTTGTAGTATAAAAAGAAAAGAAACATATACATCCTTTTAAAAATCTTTGTACTTATTCTCCTAATATCATATAATCTATTTGAGCGTTCGGAAAACTAGCCCCTTACGTTGATGTATGAATGTAATGAGCAATTTGATCATTTGATAAAGCTAAAATATTAGTAGTACATAAAGTCAAAAGTAGTGTTGCATGACTAGCTGGGCGTCCCGTTGATTTTGAGGGTCATGTGACATTTTTACAATACAAATCTTGCGAGTACGAAAAGAATTAAATATGTAAAATTATATCCTGAAAAAGGTACGTATACGTAAACATAAAATATAAGAGTGTATAACATGTATTTATCATATTAATATTATAGAACCACGTTTAAAGCTTAAAAGTACAAAATGTTTTAAAAAACCGTCAAGTTTAAAAATAAATTGGACTGATTCCAACAGTTTTATTCAGACATAGAGTGAAGTGTAACATCGGGAGTCTCAAAAATTTCGAAGCCCTGTTCGGTTGTGTACTCTACACACCTTAAAATCCGCCCATGATGACTAGTATATCATTAAAACATATTACATTTCTATAAATTAATTTAATGACAATTGGTATTATTATATTATTGTATTAGCATTCATAAGATGGCCATAACTGTATATAACTGGTAATGATCTAGAGAGGAAAAAGAGGGAAATAACAACATTAAAAAACTAAGATAAGGAAAATTTAGACACGAAAGAATAAAAAACGTCTACCTTCTAGCATCAAGGCTGAGTATTGAACTTGGGACCTCCCCTTCAAGTGTAAACACTTCGGCCATGATGCTATCAGATAGCATATCATTTAGTTGGCTTTTTTTAATAGTTAACATAAAATTGACTTTTCACTGAAAAGCACAAAACTATATATTTAATTTGTATACACTACAAACCATTTTATATTAAAAACCTGATAACTTATGTTCTAATTATTTTCTATATGTCACCACATTTTCCATAATGAACGATTTTGTAATTTGATGAATCAATCAGTATGGTCAAAATATGGCTACCACTTATAGCATAGCTTCTTTGCCGTTGAGTTGTACTCACGAGATTATATTAAACGGCGGTGTTCCAAATTGTGTGACTGTATGGATAACTCAATATGTACTTCTTATTTGTTTTTGTTCCAAAGCACTGAATATATTGAAGGATCTTTTTATGATGGTAGCAGTGGACACTGTCAAGAAAGAAAAAAAAAATGAACAATATCATAATTTTCATGTTATGGCATTCAGTCACTTTGAGAGAAGCAATAATATTTGCAATTGAGCAACAATACATCCGACCGTAACGAAGACAAATTGCATCCACCATCCCTAACTTATTACGGAGTATAATTATTATTATTATTATTATTATTTGATCCACTCCTTAGAGCACTCGATAACATGACCTCAGGTTATGCCATAACTCAACGCCACATCAGCACAATATTAGCTTTAACATTTCAACTTTCACTCACAAAAAACACTCCTTATCATAACTCAACCATAACACTACCTCTTGAGACTCACTTTTATTTAAATACTTACAAACTACACACATAAACATCAATTTTTTGTCCAATAGCAACCATAACTCAAAGTTACCATAGTAACGCAAAGTTATAACTCAACCATAACTTGAGGAGGCGGTATCATAACTTGATCATAACTCAAGTTAAAGCAAGTCAACGTAGGCCATAACGCAAGCCTTGCGTTAACATACTGAGGGCTCTTACGTTTTTTGACCCATTACGTTTTTATACATGTTGAATCTACGTTTTTAGATACGTTTTCGATCGTTTTTATAATATTTTCTTTCGTTTTTTTACGTTTTCGTATGTTTTTTTATGTCTTCGTCCGTTCTTTTACGTTTTTGTCTTTTTCTTTTACGTATTAGTCTGTTTTTTACGTTACGTATTAGTCTGTTTTTTACGTTTTAGTCCGTTTTTTACGTTTGCGCCTATTTTTTTACGTTTTTGTCTGATTTTTACGTTTTCGACCATTTTTTTGCGTTTTTGACTGTTTTTTTAATGTTTTTGGTCTTTTTTTACGTTTTCGTATGTTTTTTTTTTTTTTTTTTTTTTTTTACTATTTTCTCATTTTTTACGTTTTAGTCTGTTTTCGTCTGTTTTTTACATTGTTGTCCGTTTTCGTTCGTTTTTTACATTTACGTATGCTTTTTTTCGTTTTTGTGTTTTACGTAAGAAAACGGACGAAAACGTAAAAAATGGACGAAAACATAAAAAAGCGGACGAAAACGTAAGAAAAAGGCGAAAACGTAAAAAATGATTATGAGTGTTATTTATTGCAAAGATAAGGACGATTGGTGGAACTTTAAAATTTCAAGGATGGTTGATGCAATATTTTCCAGTCACAGGGACCATTTATGTAATTTACTCTAAAAAGGTAAAATGGTAATCACAGTCCAAAAATGCCCAAAAAAGACCGAAATTGAAAGATAAGTACCCACATAATAATAATAATAATAATAATAATAATAATAATAATAATAATAATAATGGATACCCATATCAAGTAACGATTACAAGTTGGATATCTTTACGAATGATTTGCCATTTTTAATACTAGTTAATCTTTATATAAATATGCTTTAATTAAATATTTTTTCCACCACCAAGAATTTGGTTTCTTACGTACAAATGCAAGTTATGAATAGAACATACATTACCAAATCTAAAGCCGTAAAATTATGCAAGCTCAAACATATCACATTGATCGATTGTCATAATCGTTTATCGGGTCTAAATGAAAATTTACATTTTTAAAGGAAAATTTGCATTTACGTGACTTATATCAAAACAGACTAAGAAAGATTTATTTAGGATGTGAAAATTTTCTATTCGGTTTCACTAGAAATCTTTTCAGGAATAATTGAAACGTTGAACCTTATTTTGAAGGATTGATAAAATTGGTTCACATCCTTCCTACTAAGTACTCTATGTCCTAATTAATGCTATAGTTGTTTTTTTAAGATGTCCCATAATAATTGACCATTACTAAATATGCTAGTTGGAACTGTTTAAGTTTACCGTATTGCTTCAAATCAAAATTAACAGTGTATTTAACAATTTGAAGAAAACATAGTTAAATGTCGAAGGGTAAAATTGTATTTTTTATTCTTTTGCAGATATCAAAGTAGTAATAAATTTAATTTTCTAAAATAGTATGATTTACCTGATGAAAAATTATTTTAAGACCGAGGAAACACTAATATAAGTTTGATTTAAGATCATTTGATGAATAATTTTTTTTACATACCAAGGGATTAATTTTCACCCTCTATTTTTAGATGAAATTAATCCAACAATTTAAAAACTGATATCTTTCATCTTTTTTTTCAAATACTGATATCTTTCAAACCGTTAATCGTTAATAAAAAAAATATATACCGTTACAAAGAGCATTTAATTATCTTTCTATAGATAGGCACTTTGATATACTTTCGAAAAAAAAAATCGCTTTTTTTTTACGTTTTTTCATTACTGAAATTTGCATGAAAAAATCATATGAGATTTAACACTAATATCACATGTGATATTACATATTATATGTGATTTAACACTAATATCACATGTGACATTATATATCATATATGATTTAACACTAATATCACATGTGATTTTTTTCATGCAAATTTCATTAACGAAAAAAAAAAACGTGAATAAAACGATTTTTTTTTTTTTTTTTTTTTTTTTTTTTTTTTTTTTGTCGAAAGTATATCAAAGTGCCCGTCTATAGAAAAGTAATTAAATGCTCGTCGCGATGGTGTAATTATTTTCGCTTAACGATTAAAGATAATTAAATGTCCGTCTATAGAAAGATAATTAAATGCTCGTCGCGATAGATGAAATATTAAAATAATTTTAATCTCAATCATTGATTTCTTTTTAAATGAATAGTGAGAATGAGTCTCTTGTTATGTAGAAAAAGTTTGGTACGTAAAATAACTCTTTTCTATAAGTTTATGTTTGGAGGTTTTGATGATTACTGAGAATGAGTTTACGAAACCTACACCTCTCATTGGTTTTTAATCCGTGACTATGGTTAATAATAAAATAAAGGTATTAATTTTCTTTCGAGGAAACTGCAAAATACATCCATGTAGTTTACACATTTTGGCATCTTACATCCCTGTCAGAAACTTTTGGCAATATACATACCCGTTAGGTAAACGTTTGCCACAATACATCCCTCGTTAACAATGAGGACTAACGGTGCAAATTTTTTATCCGTTATCTCTTAACGAGACTGTAAATATTACACCGTTAGCCTTCGTTAGCCAAACATTTGCACCGTTAGTCCTCTTTTTTAGGAAAAAAAAAAGGTTAATAAAAAATTTAAAATTTAAAAAAAAAGAGTTAAAATTAATAAAAAAAAAAAAGGAAAAAATTTTTTAAAATTAATTTTTTTTAAAGTTAATATTTAACAAAAAATCAAATTTTTTTTTAAAAAAATACGCATTTTTTAAAAAAATACGCATTTTTTTTGATAAAAATTAATTTTTAAAAAAATACGCATTTTTTAAAAAATTAATTATTATTTATAAAAAAAATTTATTTAGTTTTTCGCAAATATTATTTTTTTTAAAAAATTTTGATTTTTTTTTAAATATTAACTTTAAAAAAAAATTAATTTTTAAAATTTTTTTCCTTTTTTTTTTTAATTTTAAATTTTTTTAACTTTTTTTTTTCAAAAAAAGAGGACTAACGGTGCAAATGTTTGGCTAACGAAGGTTAACGGTGTAATATTTTCAGTCTCGTTAAGATATAACGGAGGAAAAATTTGCAACGTTAGTCCTCATTGTTAACGAGGGATGTATTGTGGCAAACGTTTGCCTAACGGGGGATGTATATTGCCAAAAGTTTCTGACAGTGATGTAAGATGCCAAAATATGTAAACCACGGGAATGTATTTTGCAGTTCTCTCATTTCTTTCTAAACATATACTAGTACTATTTTGTATAAAAAGAAAAGAAATATGCATCTTTAAAAAAAAAATCTTTGTACTTATTCTCCTAATATCATCTAATCTATTTGAGTGTTGGAAGACGAGTCCCTTGTGTTGATGTATGAACGAGGTTAGTGTCTCCGCGCGTTGCAGCGAGAAGTTAAAACGTGTACTTTTATGTCAATAACCCGTTTACGCTACTTTGATCTATTAGATTTATTTTCACTACGAAAGACTTGTGTGAGTTCATATATATGAGTTAACCGTTTAAATAAATGAAAGTTTTATATAAATAACATGTTATTGAAACTTTTATATAAACTCACAAGTTGTTGTTAAGAACTTTTAAAAAACTCAGAGTAGATGGTCAATTTGATCATTTGATAAAGCTAAAATATTAGGACATAAAGTCAAAAGTAGTGTTGCATGAGTAGCAGGGTCGTCCCCGTTGATTTTGAGGGCCCTATGCCATTTTTACAATACAAATTTTGCGAGTACGAAAAAATTAAATATGTAAAATTATATACTAAAAAAGGTACGTATACGTAAACATAAAATATAAGAGTGTATAACATATATTTATCATATTAATATTATAGAACCACGTTTAATACATAAAAAGTACAAAATGTTTTTAAAAAAACGTCAAGTTTAAAAATAAATTGGACTGATTCCAACAGTTTTATTTAGACATGGAGTGAAGTGAAACATCGGGGCCCCAAAAATTTCGAGACCCTGTTCGGTTGTGCACTCTGCACACCTTAAAATCCGGCCATGATGACTAGTATATCACTATAACATATTACATTTTTATAAATTAATTTAATGACACTTAGAAGGTGTTTGATTGCTACTTAATTGACTTAATATGAAAAAAAACTGAATTAATTAAATCATATAAAAACTGTTTGTTTATAACTTAATAGAGAGATGACTGAAAATATTAAGTAATAAAACTGATGTCTACATTAAGTCATTTGTGACTTAATGAAAAAATCAAACAAACATGCCTTTAGTATTATTATATTATTGTGTTGGTATTCATAAGATGGCCATAATTGTATATATAATTGGTAATGATCTAAAGAGGAAAAAAAAGGGAAATAACAACATTAAAAAACTAAGATATGGAAAAATTTAGACACAAGAATAAAAATGCTACTAATTGAAACATGGCTGAGTATTGAACTTGTGACCTCCCTTTCAAGTGTAAACACTTCGGCCATGATGCTATCAGATAGCACATGACTTAACTTGACAAAACAATATATCTAAAGAAGTGGTAGCAGTGGAGAATGTCAAGAAAAAAATGAACAATTTCAAAAAATTTCATGTTATGGCATTCAGTCACTTTGAGAGAAGCAATAATATTTGCAATTGAGCAACAATACATCGATCATAACGAAGACAAACTGATTTCCAGGTGATGAATACTTGACAGCGTACCACGATGAGTTGTATTCTAACCATGCGACTTTTAGTATCAAGTCAAATTCATATGGACAACACAATGCAGTAACAAAAATGTGTAAATATGATGAAAAACCAATCCCAGTTTAGCAGCCTATAGACCATTTTCCACGATAATCCTGCAATCAAACGACTAGAAGAATAACAAGTCTTTCAGCATACTAGCCTATTCCAGAAACACAGAACCTTAAATGTTTTGAAAATATTACATAAATTAACTATGCAATTTAAACAAAGACACGTAAAAAGATAAAAGCAGTATCCACCACCCGCGATAATATTTGCGGAAGAACATGGCATCATCATCATGACACTAGTCCAAAATACACGGAAAAAAACAACAATTTTCCATTACCCAATTTTTCTTATTAGTCCATATCAAGAAATTCCATCCTTTTTCTCATTGTACCCTTCAAATCCATAGCGTCCCTCTCCACCTTCTGAGCCTGGACAACATGGTAACAACATTAAGGTTCGATAATTTTAGACATTATTTGAAATCAATCACAATGTACAAAGTAATTGAGTACTAAGCCATACTAAGACATCAAAACATAAAATCCCATATAATACATAGATTGCGCTAACGATAGCCCACATATTAAACTATCTGGATTATTTAACCGTGTACTTGTCATGTTCAGCATTATAGAAAGCGCATTTCACACGTCCTAGTAAAATAGTTGTGTGACACGTAATAGACATACTTTACTCACAGAATGAATATCATGAAAACATTATCTACTTGCCACAGCTGGCAAACACAAACTTTGCAGCACTTAACAATCACATCAGCAAAAAGCTTCAAGGTTGTTAACAATTTCACGTGTTATCTTGTTAAATAATATGGCTTAAAAATTTAAAAGTCGGTTGTTGTTAATAGTACATGCTCGTGGACCCAAAAAAGGCTTAACAGATTAACACAAGGCAAGTTCCTTTTAGATTACAGTAGTCAGTACAATGCAGTTGGGTCCAAGAGTGGCTTTCCATTGTATTTGTCTAAAACTGGATGTATCGAATTCAGAGTGTGTTATAATCTAATACTAACAATCTTTGAAAAAGAGTGCCACTATAAACAAGAGCTAAGACATAGGCGAAGAATAGGGTCCTAACAATAATGAGTTCAAGACGGTACAGTAGAATTTAAGAGAGAAAAACTAAAACATGACTCAGAAAAACCATAAACATCACTAAATCATCAAATATATGCTTTTCTTTAGAAGAAATAACTTGGTCGTTGGAACTTTCTTTCATAAGTTTAACCAGTCAAAGTATCAATGTTGCAATTTTTTGTTGAAAATTTGACATGCATCATGTACCAGTTTGATTTGTTGACTTGGCACGCCAATTCGCCAAACAAGCAATTGTGCAACAGAGTTCACATAGCGTCGGAATGGCTTTTGTTGCTGATATGGCATCCCACCAACTATTTTACACAGTTGTCAACCACATCATTAATCAAATACCACTCAAATGCCACATAAACTATTTTACACAATTGGAACGCCGCACGCCATATCAATATATGTAACAAGGTAAACAGGTTACAAGCCAATATTTCAAAAAAAAAATCACAACAAAGCAAACTGAAACTTAAGTGGCTAATACTCTTACTGGTAAGTTTGAGGAAAACCTAGGTGGAACAACGGTGAAGCCTGATTACTAGTATTTAAAGACATTTTCCCTTGTGGTTTTGATATCACACTGGTACATTTAGACACAAAATAATTGCGCAAATTGCAACATTTACCGTTTTTATCTCAGTTTCAGAAACACGGGTCATATGAGGGGGAAGTTCCTCCTTCTCCAATTCCTAAGAATTCAAGGTGAAATAATCAGAATCAAATTAACACGAATTCTTTATTAACAATATGTTCTTCAAACGGAAAGTCAAGTGTAAAGATGTTGTACCAGCTCGCCAATTAAAACGACATTCTCGCCACGTATAACATATAGACCTAATGGGATGTCACAATATAGATCACCAACGATTACTCGCTCACAAGCACCTTCAAGGACAGCATTGGCTGCATACAACCATTTCTCAATACTAACAAAAAGATTATTACTGCAGACTAAGTTTAATAAGTAGGGAGAACTCCGGTACCAAATTGATCAAAAGAGCGAAGTATCCCCAACAGCTTCCTCCCATCTCGTAGCAATACAAGAAGCTTCTCTGCACAAGACAAATATATTTGCCCATCAAACTCAGTAAGAAGTATATGCAAGGAGAAAAAACGGCATTTCCAGCAATGGAGCAAATTTAGATAGACTACTCATAGTTTCTCCACAGTGACTGTGATACTGTGCTAGCACTCTAGCAATGTAGTAAACTAGTAATATCAAAATGTATGCTTTAACAACAAAAGCAAAAAAAAAATATTCCATGCGTATGACATCAAGATATGAGATGCAACTAGCAGATCTTGTTCAAAACTTCAAACTCTTAATCGCATTTGGCAATCAAGGTAAATTTTTGTTTTTGTTTATCACTTCAGTTCTTTTGCTACAATACTATAAAAAACAGAAACAATGTGCCTGATTGAATCATAACTTCATTTAAAGACATACTCCTTAAAGTATGGGCTTTGTTTAAGTCGAAAATATGTCCACCAACATAGCAATCTCAAATTCTAAAGTTCATTATTATCTGTTTGATCAGAGTAGTGTTCTAAAAAGCACTGGCAGAGCTAGACAGTTTAGCAAATGTACATCACTCGATAATTTAAGCATGTATCAGTTAGATCATTATAATTGAAGAGAATACATATGTCCTATGATTATATATTGTAAGCTGTTTCTAAAGAGAACAATAAGTTACTCGCATAATAGATTCATTAAAAAAAATAGTTTCAGAAATAGTTAAAGGCAAAGTATTTGAATAAACATTTAGTTTTGGTTATAACAAGCGTTCAAAAACAACAGAGTATTGGGTCAAATGATCTATAAAGGAATATGTATTCAAAACTCAACGTTTATCTATGCGTGAAAGTCATCAAACTTACATGTATTTTAAACGGTTAAACCAATAACCAATGGCAACATACTCCTAAAGACTAAAAAGGGCAATAGTGTGAAACGGGAATGTACAAGGTTTTGTACCAATTAACGTGTTCTGGACCAATGGCTAATGCTAGCACGATGTTCATGGGAACTTATACATGACAATATCAATACGCAAATCTCCCTTTTACTACTAAGCTAACCAATAGACCCAAATGCCCAAATCCACAATGTGGCCGGTTTCTAATAACACAATCATTAACAACCAATAGTGACACATTTGACACGGACTTCCTCTCCAACAGACATACAAATAACGGGCTCACAAGCATCACGCTGATGACAATTAGTTCAAAAAGCCCTTACAGTAACTTAACCCCAATTCCCATGTTTTTAGAAGTCTTAATCGCACAAACTACTAAATCATAGGAACTATTGCTTATATCATTATTCCAATCCCTAATCTAAAGTAGTAAGTCCCTATATCTAGTGTTGTTCGCAACACGTTCTACATAAACTTAAGTGAGTGTGTGTTTAAGCTTATTAGTGGCTTATGAGATTTCGGCTTATTTTTCATTAGCTCAAACTTTTTGACTTATCTATTTATATAAGCTCAGCTTATACAAGCCCATAAGTCTGAAAATAAGCCAAAAACTTGAGCTTGTGAAAATAAAGCCAAAATCACTTAAGAGGGTGTTTGTTTAAGCTTATTTGTGGGCTTATGAGCTTATGTGATTTCGGCTTATTTTTCATAAGCTCAAATTTTTTGAACTATTTTGAGACTTATTTATTGTATATAAGCTTATTATTATATAATAAGCTTACATAAGCCCATTAAGTCTCAAAATAAGCCTAAAATACTTGAGCTTATGAAAAATAAGCAGAAATCACATAAACTCAAAACCCACAAATAAGATTAAACAAACACCCCATTAAGCAATCAAATTGTTCATATAACAACTATCAACATACATTATAATATAATTCTATAACATATAACAAACATAAGTAAATAAAAATCGAAACTTTAAATAAAAAAAAGCTTACTGTCAAGATAGCTAGAATCCGGCTCTTCTAAACGGACCTCGCGGAATCTGGTACCCAAACACAAGCGAAGTGTAACGGACGGTAACTTGTCCGATTCAGACCAAATGGCGGACTTAAAACGGCCGCCAATAACAGGGTATGGCGGCTGTATTCTGTAAACATTTACATCTGGAAACATCAGTTAAGCATCAATCGACCATTTACTTGTGATTGTGTTTATACCTAACATGTCAAATAGGAAACAAATTCATAAAACAGAAAACAGAAAGAAGAAAAAAAAAAAAAAAAAGGAAACGGATCAAATAGGTCAAAGAGGAAGAAGATGACCAAAGTATAATTTATAATCATAAAAACTCTAGTATTTATTCCTGAAATAAAATATTTGACACACTATAAACTTAAAAAAGTTTTAACATTTTGGACATTATTTTTAAGTCGACCAACACATTGCAACTTTCTAACCATACCAAAAGATACAGTTTGACACGCTACCTAAACAGTCCAACCCACTTTAAATGCTTCTTCAACTAATGATGCAAGTTTAAACTGAGCCACCACAATGGCACAATTTCTCTTAATTATCGAAGTACCTCCATCAATTTTGGCACAATCCTGGGTAGACATTGAGAAAGGTGTTGTGGAGCACAAAACGCCATAGATCCTAAAAGTTGAACACTACTCTGCATTGTCCACCAAGCTTTATCTTCAAGACCCTGAGAATAAAATGCACATAAAGCACAATAGAAATAGAGGTGGAGGATGATGAATCAGTTCACTTAACATAGAGACAATAAACTATAAGTTTTCAAAACAAAGATTTCAAAAAAATAAGAACCTTTAGAAGTGATGGAAGAACAAGCTTCACCCCCTGTGCTGTAAGTTGAGACATCACAGCACGTGCAGCACCTTCAGCAGCTTCCCGAACAGCAATAACATGGTCAGAGAATGATACCAAAGGCAATGGTAATAAGTATATTACATACCTGCAACAAATAAACATAATATAAAAATAATATTAAAAAGCTCTAAACAGACTGACAAATTAACACTTACGGTTCGAACAAGTTGCAAGCTTTTCACAAAGGCACTCAAATGCCAGCAAGGATCCTTCGCGACATTTAGCAGAATTCCTAAATATATAGCAATTACACTTGTGAGAACAAAATATTTGATCAATTTCAAGAACAGACCTATTTGCAAGCCCTTCCTGCAGCACAGTCGAGACCCCATACTTTTTCAAACTAGATATTCCAAACCCTTTGATAACACTAGCAAGTCCAAAAGCTGCCCCACGCCGCTCCCCATATTTCTCACTGCATAGAAACAAGTGACATTGCATCTTCCTAATGACCATGTACAAAACATCAATGAGAAATATAAGCCCAACCTTAATTAAGAATCAGAAAATAAACTTACAAAACTAGGAATTTTACTAAAATTGAGTTGGTCAGGTAATGTGAGAAAACGGGTATTTCTTGGTGTGCTTTAAAATAGGTAGAGTCAAAACACTTAATGTCTAAATTATTAAAATTTGATGAAGAATTTGTTTCAAAAAATGTGTACAAATTATATCATATCCGTAAATATCTTATTAAGAAAATATATTTTATATTATGTTGGACCTTAGGATCGTCCTGTTCTGTAATAAAATGTTATAATGCGAAAAAAATATATATTAAAAAAGGCCTTTTAAAATTATTTATCAGAGATAAACAAAGAAATTAGATCAAACCTGGGACAAATATGTTGCTAATGCTCCAGTAAAGATGACAACACCTCAAGTACCAAATCGTATTTCTCTTCATCCGATACCTTTAGTCAGATTACCGCAATTGTTAGTGGAACTGTAACAGGTAGTAAAATTACCGAGTTTAAGTATTCAATCTGGTAAAAGAATTTCAATCTATACATACGCTAGCCTTCTTGTTTAAGTAGTTTTTGAATATAGGAAATAGCAGCGAGACGTTATCTTTTCCATGTTTGTCAATGAGCAATCTCTACAAACGGCACTCATCCTGACATAAGCAACTGATCCTAAAACATCCACCTATGTGCAAGCTAATAAGCAATAGCAACACGCTTTATTAATTATGTATTATTGCCAAATTAAAAAATAAGTTTGTGACTCACAGTTCCTGAAGTTCTGGTTCTTTTTGGAGTATAACATACAATATTGATGATTTTCCAGCACCAACGGGCCCACAAATTACGAATTTCTGTCCTTCGTTAACTTCTATATTTGTGCCATTGAGAGTCAGAAGAGGTACTTCTGAATTCCATCTTAAATCACCATGTTGTAGTCTGATTTTGCAGCATCTCCTCACTTTTAAGCTCATTCTCAAAGAAAAACAATTGGTTCTATCAAAGGAGACTTTAGTTTGGATCAAAACCGAAACAGCTTGTGGAAAGTATTTGACTGGCTCGGACATTGTTCTCAGTGTTGCCAAAATAGTGAAATTTGTGCCAGCATTTGAAAGAGCACTCTTGAATAATGCACACCCGAAAAGCACCACTGAAGAAATGATCACCGGTTACATCCAATACAAGATCGAGCCATACGCTTTTTGATACAGACATCTCACTTGGCCATTTGAATTCGTTTTCTTTACAACATATTTACAATCAGAACATGATGTTTGTTTCTTGTAAGAGTCTTGCAATTACAACAAATGGCCAGATGTGTTTAACTCAATGACAATCATATGTACAACTGTTTTGGTGGATGGCAAAAACAAAGTCAAGTTTTCATTGAGCAGAGCTTGGAAGGATTTAAGAGTTAATAACCAGAAGGTAAAATGGCCTAGTACAGTTTGGTTCTCCCAAGCATGCTTTCATAACATGGTCAGCTGTTCAAGGAAAGGCTCAACACTCAAGACAGACTGTTAAGGTGGAACCCCAATAGACAGATGCAATGTGCTTTTTGTAAAAAGGAGGCAGATTCCCATGATCACCTTTTTTTCAGCCGTGAGGTCACAAGCAAAATATGGAAGGAATTGGTGGCATATAGTAAGCTGAATTTGCACACTAACAGGTGGAAAGACATTGTTCTAAATATGGAAAGCACTCCAACAGGCAACAATATTTGGAGTGTAGTAAGAAGGTTATGGAGAGAAAGGAATCTAAGGTTGTTCCAAAACTGCAGTAGAAGTTGGGATGAAATTCTTGCTGAGATTAAGAACAATGTGAGGATGAAGCTTACTTGTTTGAAAGTAAAAGAATCAGCAAATGTTAAAAACATTGCAAAGATATGGAATCTTAAGATGAATATTGATGCAGGGGAAATAAAGGAGTGTTTGGAAGAACACCTATAATATGAAAACATAAGATTCCTGTTTGCAGATTTAACAAGTCTGTGAGGATGTAGCTGCAAGTTAATTGATAGTCTGAGTTTAGTAAAGTTAGTAAGGTCCAAAAGGTAGTTTCCTGCTTTGGTGTGGTGTATGCTTTAATTATAGGCCTGTGAGAGGCTACATGGTGGAATGCCAAATGAAGACTGATCATAAGTCTACTCCATTACCAATATGTGAGGATGAAGCTACAGTTGGTCGTGGTATGGACTGTGACTCAGGAAATGTAGTCAAGGTGGGATGACTCCTTGGGTAAACTCTTTACACATAACTGATGCCACTTATCTGGAAATGTAGCTTTGTGTTCTTGAGCCCCAATGGATCAGAAGTTTTGCTCTCTGCTTGATGATGCCTCTTACAAGAGCCTCTGTATGCGTAAGTATCTCATGCTTACAGGCAGGGTGTTTGTAAGGGGAAATGTAGTCATAGCAGTGAGATTTCTTCATGGTTTGCCTAGGTGTAGTATGTCTCATGATATTACCTAGAAATAAGGTGAATGTATACAGAGTTACGTGTTTTGTAGAATTGTTGATAATCTACTGGGCCTGTCCATTGAGACTACTGAATTTGTGTATGCTGAAAATCATATGTACAACTAACCTTGCAATTAACAAACTTTTAACTAACTATGTATAAAACTGATTGCTAGGCTGCTAGCCCATGGTCACCAACCTCTTAACTGATATTAAACTAATGTTCTTTGTAAGTTACTACCTTAAACAAAAAGCCGTTTAACTGAACTGTACATGCAGAGTGAACAAGGCATATGTGGAACTTATATAGCACACACGCTCTTTTACCAAATTGTCATGAAGGGATACAACGACAATTGACATTTTTTCAAAAAACTGAAGGCCAATAGACGTTAATAGAACTTATCAGACTTAATCAACTGAACAAACGACAGCAATTTATTCTTCCAATCATCTAATCTCTTCTTAACTTTATCAACCAAACTAGAGCAACGGTGTTTATACAGTCTAGTAGATATTAACGGAGCACCTAAATACTTAACCGAGATGGTTCCAACTTCAAACTTGGTATTAGATACTTGCTGTTTCTAACAATATCATATAACAAAACAAGTTACAATTTCCATAAGCTATTGTAAAAACTTATATATCATATAACAAAACAATTTCAATAAGAATGTTCATCACTTCAATATACGCAGACAATTCTACCCCGTAATTAGCCAACGCACTCTGTATTTACTAAATTCTATTGGTAGAACAATACCTGAAAAACTTAACCAAAAGCATTATGAAGCCGACACTTTCGCATTGATATTTTTTGCTATGTCAATCAACAGTTCGGTGAGTTCGCGCCGATCTTTCTCCAAATCCTTTTTTTCTTTCACCCACACTGACTTTTGTTGCTGCAACTCTGACTTTTGTTGCTGCAACTCTAACTTTTGTTGCTGCAACATTGAATTTCGTTGGTGCAACACTATATTTGTTTGCTGCAACTCTAACTTTTGTTGCTGCAACATTGAATTTCGTTGGTGCAACCTTGAATTTCGTTGCTGCAACTTCACCAACTCCCTATTAAGACGTTCATTCATTGCCTCAACCTTTTTATAATGATCTTCTACAAACTTTATAGAGACATTTCCATACGCCAGATTTGTGCCCATCTAAACATAACCAACATGCAAGTATGTAAATTGTTAAAGAACATAACGTTTGGAATTGTAGAACAACTCGACTCAGGTTCATCCCAAGTGTCATCCTGGTCTTGAGCATATTCTTCAATCCTACCCCATCCTTCCTCGGCACTAAGATTGGCCAATCTTCCTTTCCTAGATTGGTTAATTCCGTTTTGGTCATTAGAGGAGATATTTTCGTAGAAGATTTGGACCAAGAGCCAAAGCTCAATGCCATGATGGGGAACTTGTCTTATTGAATCTTTGAATCTAGTCCACGATTTATAGAAGGGTTCGTCCTTCTCCTTCCGGAAACGGAGGATCCTATCTCTAAGTGCTGAGGTTTTTCCAGGTGGAAAGAACTTCTCATAGAACTTGGATATGAGTTGCTCCCATGTGAAGATAGATTCAGAAGGGAGTTTGTCATACCATTCTTGGGCTTTTTCATATAAGGTGAAAGGAAAGAATCGCAATCGGGATGTGTCTCTAGTAGCCCCATCCGTATGGAGGGTGTCTACTATTTTTAGTAAGTCCTTGATGTGTTGGATTGGATTTTCCTCATCTAGTCCGCTGAATTTACACACACTTTTGACAAGCCAAACATCGGGTGCATGCAGGACCTCACTGGTGTGTTCGTTCGGGTAGACAATGGCATTTGAAAAGCCACGAGGGGTTGTGGAAGAGTAGTACTTGAGACGCTTAGGAGGAGGTATTATAGGGGTACTCATCTCGTTGTGGGAGCTAGGGGTTGTGATGTGATTTTCTGAATTTTCCTCAGAAAGAGGTGCATCAAAGTCGATAGCAATGCTGGATGGTTCAGGAGTTGAGTGAGTTCGTCTTAACCTACACATTTCTCTTTCGGGTTCTGCATAAGGCAAGACAAGGTCTCTAGTGGTACTACGACTCCTAGTGATCCTAAGGTTGGAGATTTCGTTGGTTGCCATGATGGCGGACGGTGAAGAGTCACGAACAAAAGCACAAAGAAATAAGATAGACTAAAGAAAACCTAAAAAAAATAAAATAAAAAATAAATAATAATAATAATAAAATCTTACTAGAAAGGAATCTAGCAAGTAGACCTAATAAAAAGAAATTCTAACCTAGACAATAACTATTCCCCGGGCTGCGGCGCCAAAAACTTGATGCGTGGGAATCGCAACAGGCTTTACCTCTCGAGGGATCTCGAGAAGCGTACAACCCCCACCAGGCAGTGTACCTGATCGTTGTAGTATAGTATAGTGACAAGTACCGGGGGATTGATCGTTCAGCTTAGGAATAGTGTCGCTAGGATTAGAAAGCCTAATTACTAGTTCTAAAGGTGAGGGATGATTATTTTTGTATTTTTATATTTTTATGAAAGCAAGTAAAATCTCGGGTTTTGGAAGAGTGGGCGGAATTAGTTGCTATTCAACTAACCCAATACTAAGATGCAATCAAAATAAAATACTAGAAATTAAAATAAGCTAAATTATACTAAAGTTGTGAGCAGTAATTGGAGAAAATGTATTTACTTAGATTTCACTACTCCCTAGATATCTTTTACACGTTAATTACTTGTTATAATTGCATGGATGACGGATCGTATTCCTTAATACCATTCATGGGGTGACATACATAACTCCCCAATTCTATGAGCTCTTATCTCCTCCTACACCATGCCCAGCACAACTATAGGGATTGTAAACAGTGGCTCATGCATTAAATACAACCAATAAAGACCTAGTACGCCTCGGTTCATGTTTCTTAAGACGTTCAAGCATGTTACCATTTGGAGATCTGCCAGTTTTCTTAAGCCTAACATATAAATCATTCATCCAAAACAAGAATAAACAAGTAATCAACACATAATCAATATCTAGGTTTCATTAGATCTAAGCAAACACAAAAGAGATCTAGCCTAGCATGATAGAATTAAGACAAGAACAAGATATAGACAACCAACACATAGACATATTGATTGAATTAGAAGAACACTTATCTTAATTAATCATGAAAGGTATCAAGGGGTTGAAACCCTTGAAAAACCTGTAAAGTTACACCAAAATCATCTTTAGGGTTTCTCCCAAAACTTCTCTCTCTTAAATGTGAAAAACTAGAAAACTATATATAGGAAAATACGGATGACGGCGTCAAGAACAAAGGTGTGACGCCGTCATCTCGCCGCCAAATACTTTCTCGGACGGCATTGATCTACTTCTGACGCCGTCAAGGCCTAGGCCGTCACACAAATTACTCTTGACGCCCTTTGTGTGACGCCGTCATCAACTACGGATTTTAATTCTTGGGGTTTTGACGCCGTCAGGAAAACTCTTGACGCCTTCATGAACTCTCGGATTTTATTATTGAGGTTTGACGTCGTCAGGAAATTACTCTTGACGCCGTCACCTACTGTTCCCAGCATGAAAAATTGAGACTTTGCCGTTTTTTTCACTTTTATGCTCCAAAAATGTCCAAAATGGCTTCTTTTCCAGAATTCACTCTCCAAGTACCTAAAATCACAAAAGGAACGATTTAGGGCAATATTTGATCAAATAAATTCGGATTCGGGCTTAAATGACCCCCTAAAAACGGACCATTTTTCGCCTCATCATAGATCTAGCCTAGCATGATAGAATTAAGATAAGAACAAGATATAGACAACCAACGCATAGACATATTGATTGAATTAGAAGAACACTTATCTTGATTAAACATGCAAGGTATCAAGGGGTTGGAACCCTTGAAAAACCTGTAAAGTTACACCAAAATCGTACTTAGGATTTCTCCCAAAACTTCTCTCCTTAAATGTGAAAAATTAGAAAACTATATATAGGAAAAGGGGTCTGACGGCGTCAAGACCAATTAGGTGACGCCGTCACCTCGCCGCCAAAACAATCCTCGGATTGCCTAGATCTACATTTGACGCCGTCAAGAACAATTCATTTCCAGGCCGTCACGACTTTAACTCTTGACGCCCTACCTTCATGACGCCGTCAAATCTCTTCTGGATCGTCATGGAATTTTACTCTTGACGCCGTCATGCACTGTTCCCAGCATGGAAAATTAAGACTTTGGCGTTTTCTTCACTTTTATGCTCTAAAAACGTCCGAATTGCTTCCTTTTCCCGATTTCACTCCCAAAGTACCTAAAATCACAAAAGGAACGATTTAGGGCAATATTTGATCAAATAAATTCGGATTCGGGCTTAAATGACCCCCTAAAAACGGATCATTTTTCGCCTCATCATATACCCTTACACTTGAGATTTGCTTGTCCTCAAGCAAATGCGCTTTTATTCTACTCAAAACACAAGTTAGGGGTCATTTAACACTAATATAAAAGTAATTACAACAAATAATCGTTCCACTAAAGACCAATAGACAAGCACGGAGGTCATACACAAGCACCTCACAAATAGTGTTTAGATACTCACATCTCTCGGGTGTAATAAAGTATAAATTACTATATGGAAACGGAAGATATCTCTCACTACCTGTCATAGCAAAATAGATTACCATAGGCTTGGGAAAGGATCAAACCTCCACCACATGGCGTAAGCACCTAGGATAAACTATCAAAGAGGTCTTTTCAAGGGTTGTAACGTTAGGTGTAGGGAAATGAAATACACGGTTTTGTTGAATAAAGGAAGTTTTATTGGTGGCGAGTTAACAATCTTGGTTAATTACATGTACAATGTGGCGTTGCTAAGCCAAGACTAGACTCGACTTAAGCTAATAAATGAAAAATAACAAAAACATAAAAATGAACATAGAATGAAAAGGGATGGTAGTCCGTATGTTTTTCTATTTTTTTTTTTTTTTTTTTTTTCTATTTTTTTCTTTTCTTTTCTTGATTTTTTCGATTTTTTTTTTTTTTTTTTTTTTTTTTTTTTTTTTTTTTTTTTTTTGCATACACTCTTACCCTACCATCCAAAATAATACATCATAGGGAATGGGAATTCCCCTTACACTTGAATCTTTACATACTTTACAATCAACTAAACTAATGACTCGAATTAAGAAAATTAAAACACTTGGAGCACTTTTAAGATTAACGTACATATGGGGGTAATAAATGATGTTCTTCCCCATTACTCCATAAAATAAGTACTTACCCATGAGTCCCAATCGTCCCAAAACAATATGTACAAGGATATGACTCGACTTAGCAACCATGTAATCAATTAGAAAGTTAACTTAGGGTTTAACAAATAACAATAATGCACTAAAAATGAGCGCATACACGGAAGGCTAAGGCGATTTGGTTGTACATTTAAGTGGGGTGTAACAAATTCTTCCTTTAAGTAAAATGCTTAAAATTAGAAACGAAAAGATAGGCTCGGAGGGGGTGTACTAGGGGTTTCGTGTACTAAAAATGAGTACAACGCTAAGGGTGTGGGAAAAATTAGTTGACTTAACTAGCCAAGTAATATGACTTAAATGGTCAAGTAATCATAATACGGGTTTAACACAAGGGTGATCCTAATGCCTCTTATCATGTAGTAAATCCTACTACACGAATGTAGTCTCACTAGCGGTCTCGGGATGCATCACTAACGCAAGTTCTAGAATCTAAATGCTACCAGTACACTCATAAGCACTAATAGTAAATGCTTTTCCTATCAAATCTAAAGGCGAACCTCACATATTTGGGTGGAAAATTTTTCTGAATATACGGTTATGTGCTAGTCATACAATCTCCTATCCATGAGACGCTTGCTATGGCTAAAGTTTCACTCCTAAATGTTGTAAAAAATTTTAAATCTGGCGCTAAAATTGCACTAACAAGTATTTCTCATAGTTTTATTACACATCTACCATTAAACAAAACAAACTCAAGCGAAAGTGCATATGTAAGGTATCATCTTTTTACCCTCCCCTTACACTTAAGATGAACATTGTCCCCAATGTTCAAGTAAAGAATGTAAAAGTGAAAAAGTAAAGAGAATGAAATCAAATACTCCCCTGATTCGCTCGGTATGGATAATAGGATAGCCAGGTTAAATCTTCCTCCAAGAAAATGAACAATCAAAGCTTCCCTTCCAGAATATAAATCATCTTCTTGTCATACATAACCTGTAAAACCTGACAAAATAGACAAGACAACCTCGCGTAAAATCGGCGGCATCCTATATAAGTTACTAAATCCTAGAAAACAAGATAAGATATAATGCTTGTGGAATGAAGTTTGCAGATCTCCTGGAGATTATAAAACTTAATAATTCACAAAAACCATAAGACTCCGTTAGAAAAACAAAATCGGTAAAATTTCCAGATTTTAACTCCTGACGCCGTCAAGAGTAAACTCCTGACGCCGTCAGAATTGACCTGCAGAAATTCTTATGTTAAGTTTCCAGAAAATTTCTAGAAAAACTTGGTCCTACTTCCTGGAAAATCCTGCAAAACTTTATTATGACTCAATACAAGCATTTGACTCTAACAAATACTAATATACATGTTAATTTAATATTGTGGAGAATCATGATCGGTTTGTTTCTTAAAAACATATTTGGGGTTTCCCCTTACACTTATCTTTTGCAAAAATACCTTTAGGTGGAGTTAAGACTAGGCCAAAACAACAAAGTAAAGTATTTCCACATTTTAGTTTAGAAACATGATCTACCAACAATAAAAATAAAGCATGCATACGAAAGCAAATAACAAACAAACAAATAAAATCAAACAAATAAGAACACACGAAATGAATAATGTCACCATGAGCAGCATTAATTATTTCAAACAAACGTAAACACGAAAGTAAATTGTTCAAGGCCAACAAAGGCCACATCCTAAGCTATTACAGTACCAAATGTTTCAAACTACACAACCATCAATAAATAGTTCAAAGATAACAGAGATCAAGAGGAGTCACTGGGGAGGAGGACCAAAGTGGTAGTCATAGCCAGGAGGGAGGTGTCCGGTGTACCCGTAGGGAGGGTAGTCAGTCTCTCGGCATGGGAAGGGGTCAATCTGCAGGTGAGGCTCAAGCTGATCTCGGGTGGAGAGGTGCTGCATCTGGCGGATGGTATGATCGTACATCCAATCAAAGTGCTGGTCAGTGGTGGTTCGCCATGCTTCCATCTGACCCATCTAGGCATCCTGGTGTGCCTGCCAATCTCCCCGACTCATGTGTCGGTAGTAGTCAGCCGTCCCCTCCTCATACCCCTGGAACTGATGCTGCTGGGGATCAACCTCATCATCAGCATCCTCCTCAATATCTGGCCCCCCTTCCTCATACCAAGTATAGGTCCCATTCCTCTCTGGCATCACAATGCTTATCTGCCTGAGGGATTTAGCCCTCACTACCCTACAATTCCCGCAGTTGCTCAAGTACCCTATGATCTGAGGAGTAAGAAGACCATAGGAACGAGCCAACCGGGTCACGAACATCCCCCCATACACCTTGTCAATATCCCTCTCACCCACACTGGTCCTCAAATAACTGGCCACCCAAAATGGGATGTTGCAGTAGACATCCGCAGAAAAGATGGTGTACAAGTAGAACAGGTCTGAAGCAGTGACACGGTGAGTGGTGCCATGACGCCCTGACAGGCTATATGTGATGCACCTGTGGACTAGCCTAGCTACGGGGTCCCTGATGGATGCTGCCCCGGTAGTCGAGGTGTAAACCCCGTTCCCTATGGTCGGCCAAAAAGTGATACACCTCATCTCACTCCTCTGAGTCTCTCCATGTAACAACCTCTGCATAAAAGTCCCATCAACCTCCTCTCTAGTATACAACCCAATCCTCCAACCAAACTCAGCCACTGAACATGACCGCAACTCTCCCCCTAGCCTAAAATACACAGTGGTACCCCCCATATCTGTCCTAGCCTCAGCCTGATCAAAACGGAAGGTCGCAAAGAACTCCCTCACCAACTCACTATATATTGTCTCTCTAATCCTAAACAACCTCTCCCACTGTGGACCCGCAAACCCATCTGTGTGGATCCTCCCTAAAAACGCAGCCTCCAACCCTTGGGCCCTTAGAAAATCCCAGTCAACCACAGCCCCAGCATCAATATGGTGGTTACACAGCTCAGCATACTTGGTGTTAGCACCAACATTGTCAAACTCGCTCCATCTATGGACCAATTCTCCATAATTGACCCTTTGAGATCTAGAGGAACTACCCTTATGTTGACGAGATCTTTTGCTCATTTTCCTGGAAAAAGGTGGAGTGAACGGAAACGATTAGAACGAGAATTTTAATGAACTTTATGCAGTCAGACACATCTGACGCCGTCAAGAGTAATCCTGACGCCGTCAGATTGATCAGAATCCGAATCATGCAAATGCGAGAGAAAAATCAATTTTCAAACTCTTAACCCATTACCCAAACGCTCCTTTAATCAGAAAACATGGGTGGGGGGTCAAAGAATCCATGGCATGAGTGGCTTTCCCTAGTCTAATGCATAATTCGAGTGAGATAACATACTCAACGGGTAACCCCATGTTACAAATCACCAAATGGATGGCATTACGATTTGTTAATAATGGGTCAAGAGTGGGGTTTCGGGCGAAAGGGGTTTTCCAAATTGATGGGTCCTAAGGACAATTGATCGAAAAAGGATGAAGAAAACTTACTTACCAAGTGGAGATTGGATGCGGAAGACGTCGAATTGGAGGGTGGAGAATCGGAGTAGCAGCAGCACCTTGGGTGAGATTTGTGGGGTATGGGTTGGAAGTGATTGGTTTTGGGTTAATATTGCTGATCCATCGAGCTGACGGTGTCAAGAGTTAAATCTGACGCCGTCAGATGCCCGTGTAAGGTGAGAATTGGAGTAGTTCCATGTTTAGTCCCTGCACTTCGCGTGAATAGCTAAACATTAGTAAAACCCATGAGTAGCTATTCCGTTAACGAGGTCCACCAGGGTCGAACGTCTCATTACTGTCACGGAAAGAGGTAAGGTTGTAGAAGGGGTTGGATGACGTTTTGGCTAAGTCGAACCCTGTGCACGGGTCATTGGTGTGAAAAGAGAGATGTTGTTCCATAGAGGGTTTCAAATCAGTGGTGTTTTTGAGGTGCGACCTCTTTACACCGGGTTTAAAACCAAAAGAACGTTTTTTGGATGAGTTCGGGAATGTAGTTCGCAAACATCCAACGAAAATGTTATGGATTTGCGAACTTTTCTCTGCATGGGGGTGCTCATGAGAACGGGGGGTAGTTAATGGTAAAGCACTTGGGGAAAATTTCCCGCTATCCTCTTGGTCAAACACCAAAGGGGTTGACACCTCGAAGACTTTTTCAATTTTTTTAGGTACGGAATTTTCTTTGATCTTTTCTTTGACCCTTGATATGAATTGGTCTGCGAAATTCATAAAAGCTTTATGAGTACTTTCCATGCGTGCCTCTAGGTGCTGGATTTGTTTTTCCTGATTATTCATGAAGGTTACCATTATTCCTTCGAATTCCTCTTGTCGTGAGCGTTCAGGAAAATTCTGGTTGATAACCGTATTCCTACGTGGATTATGATTCCACACGGGTTCAGCAGCAAGTTTCTCAATACTCATCAATTCTTTTACCTGCTTCTCGATGCTTCCTAACAACTGTTCTTGGGTGGCACATGCATAGTCAAGTTTTACCTTGCTTGGAAGCATCGGGTCCTCCCATCCTTCCTCTTCGTATTGTGCCAACCCCTCAAGAACTTTCCAGCACTCGTCAACGCTAAGTCTATTTAGCCTACCCTTGGCTGCGTAATCAATGGCTCTCCTTGTTTGATAGTCAACCTTATCGTAAAAGATTTGGATCTGGAGCCACGGTTCGATGCCATGATGAGGGACTTTTCAGAGTAGGTCTTTATATCGAATCCATGCTTCATAAAAGGTTTCACTTTGACGTTGTTGGAACGTCAAGATGTCATTTCTAAGCTTAGTAGTTCTCCCCGGTGGGAAAAATTGAGCAAGGAAACGAGTGGTGAGATCATCCCATGTGGTGATGGATCCCGCGGGTAAACGCTCAAGCCATTGACTAGCTTGATCCCGTAGAGAGAATTGGAATAGGCGTAATCGGGTTGTCTCTCTAGTTTCAACATCTAGGTCTATGGAATCTACGATTTTGAGAAAGTCCTTAAGATGTTGGTTTGGATCTTCGGAACGAAGTCCATGGAATGCACATCCGCTTTGCACCAACCGAATGGTGTCGGATCGCAAGGGAGTCACATTGGCTCCGGTGAGCTCAATGGTGTTTCGGTAGCCTTGATGGCTAGGTTGGGAATACTCTCCTAAGGTTCGGGGCCTAAGGGGTTCTAATGGTGGGTTTTGTTGTGGTGGGATGACGGGTTCAAAGATGTTACCACCTTCCATGATGTCGGATGGCAAAGAGTTACGAACAAAGGCACGAAGAAATGAGATAGACTAAAGAAAACCTAAAAATAAAAAATAAAATCTTACTAGAAAGGAATCTAGCAAGTAGACCTAATAAAAAGAAATTCTAACCTAGACAATAACTATTCCCCGGGCTGCGGCGCCAAAAACTTGATGCGTGGGAATCGCAACAGGCTTTACCTCTCGAGGGATCTCGAGAAGCTTACAACCCCCACCAGGCAGTGTACCTGATCGTTGTAGTATAGTATAGTGACAAGTACCGGGGGATTGATCGTTCAGCTTAGGAATAGTGTCGCTAGGATTAGAAAGCCTAAATACTAGTTCTAAAGGTGAGGGATGATTATTTTTGTGTTTTTATATTTTATGGAAAGCAAATTAAAATCTCGGGTTTGAAGGATTTGTGCGGAATTAGTTGCTATTCAACTAACCCAATACTAAGATGCAATCAAAATAAAATACTAGAAATGAAAATAAACTAATTTATACTAAAGTTATGAGCAGTAATTGGAGAAAATGTGTTTATTTAGATTTCACTACTCCCTAGATATCTTTTACACGTTAATTACTTGTTATAATTGCATGGATGACGGATCGTATTCCTTAATACCATTCATGGGGTGGCACACATAACTCCCCAATTCTATGAGCTCTTATCTCCTCCTACACCATGCCCAGCACAACTATAGGGATTGTAAACAGTGGCTCATGCATTAAATACAACCAATAAAGACCTAGTGCGCGTTGGTTCATGTTTCTTAAGACGTTCAAGCATGTTACCAATTGGAGATCTGCCAGTTTTCTTAAGCCTAACATATAAATCATTCATCCAAGACAAGAATAAACAAGTAATCAACACATAATCAATATCTAGGTTTCATTAGATCTAAGCAAACACAAGATAGATCTAGCCTAGCATGATAGAATTAAGATAAGAACAAGATATAGACAACCAACACATAGACATATTGATTGAATTAGAAGAACACTTATCTTGATTAAACATGCAAGGTATCAAGGGGTTGGAACCCATGAAAAACCTGTAAAGTTACACCAAAATCGTACTTAGGGTTTCTCCCAAAACTTCTCTCCTTAAATGTGAAAAATTAGAAAACTATATATAGGAAAAGGGGTCTGACGGCGTCAAGACCAATTAGGTGACGCCGTCACCTCGCCGCCAAAACAATCCTCGGACTGCCTAGATCTACATTTGACACCGTCAAGAACAATTCATTTCCAGGCCGTCACGACTTTAACTCTTGACGCCCTACCTTCATGGCGCCGTCAAATCTCTTCTGGATCGTCATGGAATTTTACTCTTGACGCCGTCAGGAAACTACTCTTGACGCCGTCATGCACTGTTCCCAGCATGGAAAATTAAGACTTTGGCGTTTTCTTCACTTTTGTGCTCCAAAAACGTCCGAATTGCTTCCTTTTCCAGATTTCACTCCCAAAGTACCTAAAATCACAAAAGGAACGATTTAGGGCAATATTTGATCAAATAAATTCGGATTCGGGCTTAAATGACCCCCTAAAAACGGATCATTTTTCGCCTCATCATACACATCGGTTCATGTTTCCTAAGACGTTCAAGCATGTTACACAATGGAGATCTGCCAGTTTTCTTAAGCCTAACATTGAAATCATTCATCCAATACAACCATAAACAAGTAATCAACACATAATTAACATATAGGTTTCATTAGATCTAAGCAAACACAAGATAAATCTAGCCTAGCATGTTGAAATCAAGACAAGCACAAGATATAGACAACCAACACATAGACATATTGATTGAATTAAGAGAAGACTTATCTCAATAGCACATGAAAGGATTCAAGGGGTGAAAACCCTTGAATTTACTGTAAAATACGAGCTAGGGTTCACAAAGTTCGGCCCTAGGGTTTCTCCACACAAGTCCCCCCTTTTTAATGAATGAAAAATAGAAAACTATATATAGAGTTTAGAAGGTGACGGCGTCAAGAACAAATGTCTGACGCCGTCATCTCGCCGCCAAATAGTTCCTCGGACTGCCTAGATCTGGGTCTGACGCCGTCATGTGGTCTCCTTATGCAGGCCGTCATGATTTTAACTCTTGATGCCCTTGTTGTGACGCCGTCAGGTTTGTACTGGATCGTCACCACTTTTACTCTTGACGCCGTCATGAATTTCCTCTTGACGCCGTCATACACTGTTCCCAGCAAGGAAAATTAAGTCTTTGGCGTTTTCTTCACTTTTATGCTCCAAAAACGTCCGAATTGCTTCCTTTTCTAGATTTCTCTCCCAAAGTACCTAAAATCACAAAAGGAACGATTTAGGGCAATATTTGATCAAATAAAAATTCAATTCTGGGCTTAAATGACCCCCTAAAAGTGGTTTATTTTTCGCCTCATCATATACCCTTACACTTGAGATTTGCTTGTCCTCAAGCAAATGCGCTTTTATTATAATCAAAATACAAGTTAGGGGTCATTTAACACTAATATAAAAGTAATTACAACAAATAATCGTTCCACTAAAGACCAAAGACAAGCACGGAGGTCATATACTATCACCTCACAAATAGTGTTTAGATACTCACATCTCTCGGGTTTAATAAAGTATATATCACATTATGGAAATGGAAAACATCTCTCACTACCTGTCATAGCAAAATAGATTACCATAGGCTTGGGAAAGGATCAAACCTCCACCACATGGCGTAAGCACCTAGGATAAACTATCAAAGAGGTCTTTTAAAGGGTTGTAACGTTAGGTGTAGGGATATGAAATACACGGTTTTGTTGGATATAGGCAGTCTTTACTGGTGGCGAGTTAACAATCTTGGTTAATTACATGTACAATATGACGTTGCTAAGCCAAGACTAGACTCGACTTAAGCTAATAAATGAAAAATAACAAAAACATAAAACAAACATAGAATGAAACGCGATGGTAGTCCGTATGTTTTTTTTCTCTTTTTCTTTTTCTACTTTTTTTTTCATACACTCTTACCCTACCATCCAAAATAATACATCATAGGGAATGGAAATTCCCCTTACACTTGAATCTTTACATACTTTACAATAAACTAATCTAATGACTCGAATTAAGAAAATCAAAACACTTGGAGTACTTTTAAGATTAACGCACATACGGGGGTAATATATGATGTTCTTCCCCATTACTCCATAAAATAAGTACTTTACCCATGAGTCCCAATCGTCCCAAAACAATATGTACAAGGATATGACTCGACTTAGCAACCATGTAATCAATTAGATAATTAACTTAGGGTTTAACAAATAACAATAATGCACTAAAGATGAGTGCATACACGAAAGGCTAAGGCGATTTGGGTGTACATTTAAGTGGGGTGTAACAAATTATTCCTTTAAGTAAAATGCTTAAAGTTAGAAACGAAAAGATAGGCTCGGAGGGGTGTACTAGGGGTTTCGTGTACTAAAAATGAGTACAACGCTAAGGTGTGGGAAAAATTAGTTGACTTAACTAGCCAAGAAATATGACTTAAATGGTCAAGTAATTATGATACGAGTTTAACACAAGGGTGATCTTAATGCCTCTTATCATGTAGTAAATCCTACTACACGAATGTAGTCTCACTAGCGGTCTCGGGATGCATCACTAACGCAAGTTCTAGAATCTAAATGCTACCGGTACACTCATAAGCACTAATAGTAAATGCTTTTCCTATCAAGTCTAAAGGCGAACCTCACATATTTGGGTGGAAAAGTTTTCTGAATGATACGGTTATGTGTTAGGCATACAATCTCCTATCCATGAGACGTTTGCTATGGCTAAAGTTTCACTCCTAAATGTTGTAAAAAATTTTAAATTTGGCGCTAAAATTGCACTAACAAGTATTTCTCATAGTTTTATTACACATCTACTATCAAACAAACAAACTCAAGCGAAAGTGTATTTGTAAGGTATCATCATTTTACCCTCCCCTTACACTTAAGATGAACATTGTCCCCAATGTTCAAATAAAGAATGTAAAAGTGAAATAAGTAAAAAGAATGAAATCAAATACTCCCCTGATTCGCTCGGTATGGATAATAAGGTGGCCAGGTTAAATCTTCCTCCAAGAAAATGAACAATCAAAGCTTTCATTCCAGAAAAATAAATCATCTTCTTTTCATACATAACCTGTAAATCCTGAGAAAACAGACAAGGCAACCTCGCATAAAATCGACGGCAATCTACATATGTTACTAAAATCCTAGAAAACAAAATAAGATATAATGCTTGTGGAATGATGTTTGCAGATTTCCTGGAGATTATAAAACTAATAATTCAACAAAAACTTTAAGACTCCGTTAGAAAAACAAAACTGGTAAAATTTCAAGATTTTTACACGTGATGCCGTCAAGAGTAAACTCATGACGCCGTCAGAAGTGACCTGCAGAAATTCTTATGTATAGTTTTCGGAAAATTTCTGGAAAAACTTGGTTCTACTTCCTGGAAAATCCTGCAAAACTTCATTATGACTCGATACAAGCATTTGACTCTAACAAATACGAATATACATGTTCATTTAATATTGTGGAGAATCATGATCGGTTTGTTTCTTAAAAACATATTTGGGGTTTCCCCTTACACTTATCTTTTGCAAAAATACCTTTGGGTGAAGTTAAGACTAGGCCAAACAACAAAATAAAGTATTTCCACTATTTAGTTTTGAAGCATGATCTACCAACAATAAAAATAAAGCATGCATACGGAAGCAAATCAAATAAAATAAAAATCACACAAAGCATGGGTTGCCTCCGAAGAAGCGCTTTTCTTTATTTACGAGTCTTGTAGCTAGACTCAAGGTCATGGGTTACCGTGTATCACTTATGCTCACATAACCAAGCGTGAGCCATCTAATGGTCGCCTCATCTTTCTTATAATCATCTCCTAACTCTAAACATCCATGATAGTATCTTTTATTCTTTTTATGAGTATATTTAAGCCCTTTTCTCTTATCATTCTCACTTAGCATTTCTATGGGCGGATACCTACTACACTTCTCCATGGAAAAATCCTTGAACCTAGGGTGCGCACGGGGCATTTGGTAAAATCTTCATCCCCATCCGAGAATGTAATTAACCCTTCCATAATTTTTTCATCGAGGTTGGTCAACTTTTTGAAAGGTCTTCCAAACACAACTTGGGTCAACTTACTATCAATAAATCCTCCTAGATTCTCCATAACCATAAACTCAACAAGATAAACCAAGCTTCCTACAAACACATGCAATGGTAGTGTCCTAGCAATAATATTTTCTCCTTTGTATTCTAACTCATCTACCATGATTTTATTATATTCATTACGCGAGATTATGTTCATTGGGAGAGATGAGTTAAGATAGGCGTTAAAGCTCCTAAATCCGATCTTACAGGGAAATTGCATGTTGAATGAACTATCACTCTCAATCCTTGTTCTAGGGTCGACATACCTAAGAGGGTTCATTTCCTCTTCCATCCTATCCTCATTAATCACATCACCATCATCAAGATCCTCATCGGAGTCTAAATAGTAAAAAGGACTAGCCCTATGGTCATCATCATGGTCAGACTCCTCTAACTCAGAATTATTGTCAAAGTGGTGGTTAGGCGAGAGGTTAGGTGGGTTCTCATTTTCCACTAATGGGATTGGGGCGGGCATTTGGAAAATCCTACGACGAAAAACACGAATAGCAGGAATCAAACGATCAATGTTATTGTTATCCATCGAGATAGTTTATGAACAAAGGAAACAAAGAAATAAGATAGACTAAAAAGAACCTAAAAATAAAAATAAAATCTTAATAGAAAGGACTCTAGCAAGTAGACCTAATAAAAAGAGATTCTAACCTAGACAATAACTATTCCCCGGCAGCGGTGCCAAAAACTTGATGCGTAAGGATTGCACCAGGCTTTACCTCTCAAGGGATCTCGAGAAGCTTACAACCCCCACCAGGCAGTGTACCTGATCGATGTAGTATAGTATAATGACAAGTACCGGGGGATTGATCGTTCAGCTAGGAATAGTGTCGCTAGGATTAGAAAACCTAAAGAATAGGTCTAGAGATGAGGGATGAGTCTTTTTGTATTTTTATATTTTTTTAGAAAGCAAGTAAAAATCTCGGGTTTGAAGGATTTGGGCGGAATTAGTTGCTAGTCAACTAACCCAATACTAAAGATGCAATCAAAATAAAATACTAGAAATGAAAATAAACTAAATTAAACTAATGGTGTGAGCAATATATGGGAGAAATGTGTTTACTTAGATTTCACTACTCCCTAGATATCTTTTACACGTTAATTACTTGTTATAGTTGCGTGGATGACGGATTGTATTCCTTAATACCATTCATGGGGTGGCGTACTTACTTCCCCAATCCTATGAGTGCCTACTTCACTCCTATGTCAAGCCGGCTAAGAAGCTCCTAACATGGGATCATTAGAATTTACCCATGCATTAAATACAACCAATAAAACCTAGTACACATCGGTTCATGTTTCCTAAGACGTTCAAGCATGTTACACAATGGAGATCTGCCAGTTTTCTTAAGCCTAACATTGAAATCATTCATCCAATACAACCATAAACAAGTAATCAACACATAATTAACATCTAGATTTCATTAGATCTAAGCAAACACAAGATAAATCTAGCCTAGCATGTTGAAATCAAGACAAGCACAAGATATAGACAACCAACACATAGACATATTGATTGAATTAAGAGAAGACTTATCTCAATAGCACATGAAAGGATTCAAGGGGTGAAAACCCTTGAATTTACTGTAAAATACGAGCTAGGGTTCACAAAGTTCGGCCCTAGGGTTTCTCCACACAAGTCCCCCTTTTTTAATGAATGAAAAATAGAAAACTATATATAGAGTTTAGAAGGTGATGGCGTCAAGAACAAATGTCTGACGCCGTCATCTCGCAGCCAAATAGTTCCTCGGACTGCCTAGATCTGGGTCTGACGCCGTCATGTGGTCTCCTTATGCAGGCCGTCATGATTTTAACTCTTGACGCCCTTGTTGTGACGCCGTCAGGTTTGTACTGGATCGTCACCACTTTTACTCTTGACGCCGTCATGAATTTCCTCTTGACGCCGTCATACACTGTTCCCAGCAAGGAAAATTAAGTCTTTGGCGTTTTCTTCACTTTTATGCTCCAAAAATGTCCGAATTGCTTCATTTTCCAGATTTCTCTCCCAAAGTACCTAAAATCACAAAAGGAATGATTTAGGGCAATATTTAATCAAATAAATTCAATTCCGGGCTTAAATGACCCCCTAAAAGTGGTTCATTTTTTGCCTCATCAGAATCTGGATTGGTCCTCCGGATTCTGGGTGATCCTTGTTGGTAGTGGGCTGCTTCGGATATCTGCAAAACAGGTACGTCCGTTAGTCTCGCCCCGGGAATGTATCCCAGGACAAACCTCTGGCGTGAGAGTAAGTATATGTTTTTAGAAGAAGAAAGTATATATGAAGTTTAGAGAGTGAGAGAATTAGTTAACCTTTAAGTGAAGATTTCCTCTCTATTTATAGGCCTCCAATATGGAGTGCCAGGCTAGTTTGTACTTAGTTCCTTAATGTTTGCTAATTTGTGCTCCATTATCATATACTTGGTGTACTTGTCTGTACTTTGGTTTATGTACTTACTGGTTTATCCGAATGGTCATGACCTCCGGAAGGTTGAGGTCATGCGGACATTCCCAGCCCTTCGGATATTGGTCTGTCTTGTTTAAATACATTTGGGTACGCTCTGTTTGATATAGATCCGGAGAGTATTTAATTGTACGGCCTAAATCCGGAGGGTACATACGCCAACACGGCATCCTTGTGGAAAAACCTTGGAGTCCGATTTCGTCATTTCTTAAACTGAAATTACTAAAATACCCTCATCATCTTCCTTCTTAAATAGGCAGAACAAGAGGGTATTTTAGTAACTTTAGTTTAGGGAGGATGGAATCGGATTTAAGGTTTTCCCATAAAAATACCGCTTGCACTTTCTGAACCATATGTACGAAACATGCAATTTTGCCAAACGACAAGGACGATTTTTGCAATTTACCATACACGTCACCATATGCATCTACAAAACCTGAAATTCGAAAATGTTGGAGGAAGTTGGGATGTGTAGAAATGATGGTATAATGATTAGAGGAAAGTAACTTTTATACACAGAGTGAGCGTGTAAATGTGTGTGTATCATGGTGATGATTATGCTATCGTTGGGACATCAACTCACGTGACATGTGAATTTAGGATGTATCATATGGTATAATATATTTTACTAATAGATATGGGAATTAATTTTTAATGGCATAACGTAAATGAAAAGGTAAGATATATGTCGTCCAAAACATATACTAATATTATACATGTTCATGGCATATGCATGGCTCGCTTATACTACTTCTATTTACCAAGACTTAATAGAAAGTTTTTACGCATCATATTGCCTCGTTGCTTTGGGTATCTTGGGTGGCTTTTGATATAGTCTTTTAATTAGGCATTGCTTTGTTTCGATTAGAAGGTTATTGAGTAGAGAGGCGGACATACCTAATGTAGAGGAAATGTATGTGCATACTTTCCGGTAATCAACCGTAATGTAACAAAAAAATTTTCATACAAAGTGCATACCCTTTCAAAATTATATTGATGAACACCCGACTTAAAAAATGGTGCACACACTACTTAAAAATTGAAGAACTAAAAAATCCTGAAATATTTCTTTTGAAAGTGCATATAATTATATCGATGTACAAATATACCATTTCAAAATTCTGTTTATATTGTCGTAATGATAGTTGTATATTTTCACGTACTATAGAAAAGGGCAATGAGTGAAATCGTCAACCAAAGTGCAACCCATAAAACCAAAGAACCAGATGTACGTACATGTGAACAAATCCACGTATTTAATTAAGGTTACTCTATCTACAGTCTTAAATGTGAGATTAATGGCCATCATATACATTGCAATAGTTGATCAGTAGCTAACTTGAAGTCTGAAACAGATTATAGTTAAGAAATAAATGAGACAATTGAAGCTAGCTAGGTATTTAAAGCTAGCTAGGTATTTTAACATTTTTGTCCCACATAGGTAAATGAGGAAATGTCTTCTAACCTTATATAGTACGATTCATATTGGTTGTATGTCTTAGAGTTAATACTATGCTTTTAAGCTCAAATATGCAAACCCAATACCAAATTTATTGGGGTTTGATGTTTGAGCTTAGAAAAATTATAGGAGCTCTTAAGTTTTTGTAACAAATACTTCAAACCATGGTTGTCAGGATCCGGATCCTGATCTTAGGATCTTACGATTTTATGATACTGCAAAGCAAAAACGATCCGGATCTTACATAGGATCTTTGAAAGCTTAAGATCTTATAGGATCCCGATCTTGACCATAGGATCTTAAGATCAAATCCGATCCGATCCTACTTTTTTCGGATAACAAACTAAAAAACTGCACATTTCTAGATTATTTTTTATAGAATTTAAAAAACAACATGTTAATCGTATTAAACATTTCATAATCACAATTTTTGACAACATTTTGATGGAACATTCATATAATTTTGTTTTTATAATATATAATAATTTGTAAATTTATATAATATTACAAAAACTATTAAGAAAATAACATTATAGTAGGATCTTACGATCCCGATCCGATCTTACGATCACGATCTTGCAAAGACGAAAACGATCCTTGGTAGGATCCCGATCTTGAAAACCTTGCTTCAAACTTTACTTTTCTTTTGCAAGTTTACCAATAATTGAGTAGTACGATTTAATTATATGAACTCCAAATTTTTTATACCATATACACGATATTATCATATATAACATTCATCAGGAACTACAGTACCCCCTTTGCAGCTACAGTTGCCTTGTAAGAATAGCTACAGTAATTAACGGTCGTTAAGTACTTAACGGCCGTTAAGGTTAAGTACTTAACGACCATTAACTTTGATTTTTTTTTAAATTCCGCCTTCAATTGGTCCTTTGTCTTAGAGGTTTGTGGCAAATTTAGTCCTTATAACTAACGATCGTTAAGTGCATTAACTACTTTGGCAAAACATCTTGCGGCAACGCACGAGTGATCCACCTAGTTTAAACTAAAAAGGTAGTAGTACGATTCAGTTTGAGCATGGAAGAAAAAGAAGAATATCTATAACATAATTATGTTTGATGGATGGACCATGAATGTCACGTGGATTATAGTTTGTTAACTCGGTTGGAGGCCCACTTAATGCCGACAAATATTTTGGTGGTCAAACCGTGTAATTTTAAGATCAAAATTTAAACAATGAACTTATTTGTATGCCTTAATTCTTTAAAAAAAAGAAAAAAAGAAAAAAGAAAAAAAGGTGACATTTTGGACATGATAAGAAAAATTACACAGATTAATGTAAGAACAAGTTATCATATTTATAGGTATATTTAGATTGAGCAAAACGCGCGTTATTGTTCGAGAAGGTCAAAGCAATTAACATATTGAGATTTGAGATATGATTGTTGTTAAGCTAACATCTGATTAAAGTTCATAATTATGGTTAGTGGTCATAATAAGTGTAACTGTTACTCGGTTTCTATTTCTACTTATGTTAAATTTGAAAAATAAAGGGCACGAGAAAATACATCATATTCACATGTTAAAGTAAACGACGACACTCCCATCCATTGTGTACTATATTTCAATCGTTTTCAATATTTGACTTGAACCAAAAAGTTAGAATTACAGGCTAGCTACTTTTTTTGGATTTCATATCACAAATTTTGAGCAATTCCGAGTTCAAACTACTAGTCATAAGCTATAAGTTCGTTTAAAGCATTTTCTCGCCCTTTTCACTTTGCGGTTACATTCGTTATCTAACTTGTTTGACATGTACTGCTTGCAAACATGCATAACGAGATGTCTTGGTAGTTACGGAAATGAATTATGAATATAGTGTTGGAATATATGAATAATAATAAACATATAAACATCAAAGAGTACGCAGCGGAATAGATCAAATACAAATAATAAATTAACCGAATATAAATGGATGCGTACCTCTTTGTGATTTCTAGCAAGAACAAGAAACCAATGGAACAAGAACTATAAACCCTAATTGGGTTTAATGGTGGATCGACTAGGATTAGTCGAATAGGGCAAATCACCTTGTTAGCAAAAGTATGCCAACACTTCGTTCTTGAACACACGTATTAGTAGCGTTTCAATAAGAAAAGCTAGGTTCTTAATTCACAAGCAATCCAAACACAATGTTTAGAAGATCGCGTAGGAACCCTAGAAGGGTGTAGTTGATCAACTAAACAAGAATGGTTTTGAGCTTAGAAATCTAGTAGGAACCCTATAAGGGTGTAGTTCGATTTCTAACTCAAGAGGAGAAAGAGAAGGAGATTTGGTTTGCAAGTGAACCAAGGGATGATTAGAATGAACAAAAGGGTTTGTTTATATACTAATCAACATCTTGGAGCACAAGACACAAACCCTACACCCTAATGGGTTGGTTTTGGCCAAACATGGGTTTTACAAGCCCATTCCATGTTTTTCTTGAACTCTATTTTAAGTTCAGTCCTTCATCTTTCCTCCAACGTTCATTTTGTGAATTTAATAATTATTCGTCACTAAAACAATAATTATTAATTAATTGAAACTTATACGTAAAGTGTGCAATCCCGAAGTCTCGAGTTCGAGTCCGGACATATTCATTAATTTTTATCCGTTAAAACTAACATATAGGCCATGTGTTTGCATGTCGGGTTGTGAAGAAAACCATTGTCCAATTTTGGTCCATAAAAAGCACATTTGAGGAAGTCGTTTTCTTGGTTTCTTGACATTTCAATTTCAGCTACCGATATTTGACCGACAGTTTAAAGTATAACTGAATTGATGATAGCTGCTACACAACAAAATAAAAGTTTAGACATTAATAATTCCTTTCCACATGTGTTTTGTATTAACGTTAAATCTTTGACCATTGCTAAAGTCAAAACATTAACGTTTTTCTTTGTGAATGGTGCCATATACCGGGGGGTCGGGTTTTACTTTAGTACATCTTAACGATATTTCGGTTTCAGACTAGCAAAATTCGACCTATATCGAATTTCATGCATCTAGTTTTTCCATTTCGGTTAATTTTGAAAGTAAAAAATTAAGGTTGTTTGTGTTTAGCTTAGCAAGTCTTTGACTACTCACATGTATGCGGCCCAAACGGGATATCTCGTGCAGTCGTGCTAATGTGTTCTTTTGCAGCGTTAGGCAAAAAGTTCTCGGCGGCTAATGATGCCTTACAACAAGATTCAAATAATGTTGCTTCCTTTTCTTTTTACCACGAGAGAAGATGTTCGCCAGCAACCAATATAGCACCATATCTAGTTGCATTTTTCTTTTTGCTCAAAATCCACTATTCACATCATTTACACTACATATTATGCCCCATGATACAAACATGTTATCTCATATCTGCTTGTGGTCAAGTCCAGATTAAACCAGTTTTTACATCCTCATGGATGGTATCGATGAAACAATCAAATAACCATGATGAGAATATCGTGAGGAGTCTCTTAATACATGAAACTTACATGCACATCAATGACTCCTTAAGACTATATGCCTATTAGTTAAAAGCAACACAAATTATTTATGTTGCAATCTTACACACAAGTTAAACCCTGTTCTTCTTCTTATGACTTGTTAAATTTTTATTCCAACAATATGAAAATTACCAGTTAGCAGCATGGTGGCCCCAACACTTACATGGAATCTCAAACTAGCATCATTGATAAATGATAATGCATTTGTAACAAGTCTTCATCTTGCAGCTAAGATCCCAAGAATGTAAAGATGACCAACTAATTTATTAAAGCGGATGCTCAGAAGAGAATACCTCGGCCCGGGTTTCTAAAACCGGGTTAACCGGTTAGACCCGCCGGGTTTTGAGTGACCCGGGTCAACCCGGTTCTCAAAACCCGGCCGGGTTTCATTTTAAAAAAAAAAATTAATAAAAAACCGGGTTGATCCGGGTTGACCCGGTGGTCGAACCGGTTGACCCGGTCGAAAAAATAAAAAAATAATAAATTGAAAACCGGGTTGACCCGGCGGTCGAACCGGTCAAACCGGTTGACCAGGTGTCCGGAGACTCGACCGGGTCGATTTCGAACCCGGTTTTCAAAATGGCCCCAACACTTAAATCACATTTGAGTTGCGAGAACATGGAGTCCTACTGCTTAAATCACAATAAAGTTCTCGGACTGCCTACCGGATGGAGGGACTAACGACGCTAAACGTTTGCCTGTTAAGGACGAACGATGCAGTTTTTTTATCAAGGGACTAACGACGCAAGTGAATGCAAACCACAAGAACGAACGGGGTATATTTACTCTTTGAGTTAATGTCATTTTTCGTCCCTGTGGTTTGCCGGGTCAATCACGTTTAGTCCCTGCCGTTAAAATTCGTCGGGTTTGGTCCCCATGGTTTACAACCCATACGGGTTTGGTCCCTTGACCAAGGTTTCCGTCAGTTGACCAAGTATTATTGCGACGTGGCTTATAAGTGGGGGGGCAATTTAGTCATTATACTTGTCTCTATATCTCTTTTCACTTTTAAAACACAAACACAGAACCATCACAAACACAAACACAATCCTAAAAACACAAACACAAACTCAGAAACAATGGTATGCTGCAAACGTTGTGGATCAATAGCCATTATCAAAACATCTTGGACACGTAGTAACCCTGGAAGAAGGTTTTATTGCTGCAGTAAAAGGGTTAGTATTCAATTTTTGATTTTTAAAAAACCCCCAAATCGACCTAAGTTGACCTAATTTTGTGATTTGCAATGTAGGTAGCAAGTTGTGGGATTGTAGATTGGTATGACCCTCCTATGTGTGATAGGGCTATTTAAATCATTCCTAGGCTACTAAATTCAATGAATCGGCTTGAGGGAGATTTACTTGAAAAAGCTAATGAAGCCAAAAGAAATAAGAAATGGTTGATCATCAGTTGGTGCTTGTTTTTCTTTTATGTATTGTTAAAGTGATATGCTTCTTCAGCTAGTGAATCATCTAGGGTAGATTGGTAGCATGTGTATGTATGTTATGTCAAGACAGTTGGTGCTTGTGTGGTTAAGTTGTATCTTGGGTCTTAATGAATGAAAAATTATCAATTTCAACTTGACAAACAAATTAGTCTTTAACTTTTATTTCATTAATGCATACATAGATGCATATTTCATTTAGCTTGTTGTAGCATACATAGATGCATTAGACAAGGATTGTTAAAGACATTACACAGGTGCATTACATAGATGACCTAGCCCATTTTCCCTTTCCCTGAGGTGCCAGTTTGTGATGGATTGTAAATCCTCCTCCATTTCTGTGCCTCAATGACTTCCCAAGTGTGCCTATTTGGCAAGCCTATCACTTGACCCCTGCCTTCATATGGAACATCACCAACAGGTTTATTGTTAACATGATAGCTAGCAAAAGCACCCATAGCCTTTTGAGAGACACCTTCATTGCTTGTAATCACCATCTTGGACTCAGCTTGCTCAGAAGTACCCTTTTTAGACTCACATTGGTCCTCTTCAGATGTTGAGTGATAGCTAGACACCAAGCTATCATTAAAAGAGCTGAAATCAGAGCTTGATTCAACCTTTTTTCCCCTGGCTTCTGTGTTACTTGAGCTTGGACCATTAGCTATTGGTGGAAAGTAATTTGTCCAACCACTTGATTCAGACGAATCAGATGATATGTCAATCACTTGAGGCTTGGAACTCATTGTTGATACTAGTATGTTGATGAACTTTGTTGTTTTTTACAGTTGTATCAGGATTCTGGTTTTGTAGCTCAATAAGGTAGTCTCTGAGTTGTGAATAACTCTTAGTGTAATCACCAATCACTTTTTGTTCGGCCAACATCTTAGCTCTTTGAACTTTTTGGTTTGACATACCAACTTCAAGTTTTCTCTGTAATTGATCTTTAAGAGCATTCACTGGAATTTTTGGATTGGGTTTAATGGTTGCCTCTACTTCTTTTGACAAGAACTTTGCTGTGCATTTCTTCACAACTCTTGATTGTAAACATTTGTGAACATCCTCAAAAGCTTTCACTTGCCATGTTTCCTCATTTGGTAACTTTGAGCACTGCAAAAACCATGGGCATTGAGTTTCACTATCTGTTATAGCCACACCTTTTGACCTAATTTTTGATCCAATAGCAGCTTTTAACTTATTGGGCTTACCCTTTACTTGTGGCCCATCAGCTAGCCCACTAGAAACCACAGGGTCCATGTTAGATGTAAAAGTTGGTGTCTTTCCTTTACAAACTACTCTCACCCTAACCTTGTCATTCTTTTTTAACCACAACTGCCTTCTTTGTTCAACAGCAACCCTTGTAACCATCTCCTTTATTAGTTTGCTGTTAGTAAACTGTTGACCAATGAAAAAATTTTCTTTCCAAATGCTTTTCTCCTCACTAACCTTATGCATCCTAGCCACTTTCCTTAGTGCTTTTCTCCTCTCACCTTCAACATCTGAGTCAGTCCCACTATATAACTCATCATTATCAACCTCATCCTCCTGAACCACCTCATTATCTTCTTCTACATTCTCTGCACATCCTATCCATTCTGAATTTTTGTCTATGTTCTTCTTAAACTCAGCCATATCAACTTCTACAATGTTCATCATCTGCTCTTCATCAACTACAAAATCACTATCATCACTGTTTGACTCATTATCACTACCTGAACCATTGTCAGTATACCCATGTTCACTACCTGAACCATTGTCCCTCTCACCACTATATGAACCATGTTCACTATCTGACCCATGTTCAGAACACACTTCTACATTTGGGCTTTCATTCCTACTAGACTAGCCTACATTCTTATTCAACCTTCCAACCTTTTTTAAGCAATCCCTCAACCACTCATCCTCACTTACATCATCAACTACCACATTATCATCATTCTCTAATACATCTTGTCTATCATCAGCCACATTTTCTACCAAAGCAAGTTCTAAATTCTTAGAAACACAGTGGTCAACATATAAATCAATAACCTTATACTTAGATACATGGGTCATCAATTCCAACACATCTTTGTCAGTCTCTAATTTCCTTAAACCATTATCTAAATATGTGTTAGGTAACTTGTAAGAAAAGTCCATACCTGAACTTCCATTTTCATACCCTAACTCTTTCATCATTGTGGCAACCTCAACAATAGAGAACCACTCTGAATCAATTGTATCTATCCAATTAACCTTCCCACCTTTGTAACGTACCTTAGGAGGGCTTGTGAATGCACCTCCATGGTTAATCTTTAAACAAAAGACTGTTGGAAACTTACCTGAACACAAAAAATCACGATTTACATTACAACCTACTATTTGAATTAAAAACAGAGTAATAAACGTTCGTAGTGTTTACTTACTATAATCATGATATGGATTTGAAGCTGATCCCTTTTTACGCACCCTCCACTCACATAACATTGTGTTACTACACTAGGGTTTCATCCAATTTATGCTTAGATCGACAATGTGTGTGTGTGTGTTTCTGATTTGGAACCATAAGGATGAATTATGATGTGTTAGGGTTTGATAAACACCCCCATATGCGTGCCATTGATGAATTACCAAAAATACCCCCGTTTTATAAACGTTTTAATAAGATTTAACGGTCAACTGACGGAAACCTTGGTCAAGGGACCAAACCCGTATGGGTTGTAAACCATGGGGACCAAACCCGACGAATTTTAACGGCAAGGACTAAACGTGATTGACCCGGCAAACCACAGGGACGAAAAATGACATTAACTCTTACTCTTTTAAACAAGTCTCGTTGTTTTGACATAAGTGTTAATTGTTGACTAGCTATTTTTACAAGGAATAGTTTGTAGGTAGCATATGTTTGTGGCCAAGCCGTCCATGGTTAGTCATTGATTCGTTCTAAGAATTTTGTCTTTATTGAGTCAATTAGCTCTTTTGTAAGATTGTATATGTTTTTCTAATTGTTGTCTTAAATCACCGTCTGATATAGGGTGTGTTTGGTAAAAGTAATAGTTAGCAGTAGCTGTGAGCAGTAGTCATAGCTCACAGCTTCTTAAAAAAGCATTGAAAAAATGAGTTTTTCTAAAAATTAGCAAAGCCCACCACTATTTTGCCAAACGAACAATAAAAAACAAAAAGCTCATTGTTCACCACTTATAGCTCAAAAAAACTCCGCACCAAATATAGCCATCATCTGATATGAAAAGATGACGGTTTTTATGATGGTATAATGATATTTACAAAAGATCATGAAATCATATAGAGAATATGAAAGACTTGAGAACAACCACTTTCAATTTTCTGAGACTAAAAAATATAGGTAAAGTTACAAACTATCAATGTACTTTCAAATTTGTGCCGACTTAAAACACATATTATTTTATTCAAGGACTTCAACAACGTACTTTCAAATTTTGTTCCGAGATAACCAATATAACCCTGAAGTGGCTATATTACCCTTGTACGACCGTTGGTCCTATTGCATCTTAGTCCTATATTTTATTTGCGATTTCGACACGTCTATGTTTGGAGAGTTTTTTTAGAAAACTCATATAAGTACCCATCTTTTCTCAATTAGAAACCCAATTAACCAATGAGAGGGCTCGATTTCAAAATCGAGCTTTCTCATTGTTTAACCGAATCCCTCGATTTGACCAAAAGTAAGTTCTCATATTATATAAAAGGTTATTGTTATTATTATTATTATTATTATTATTATTATTATTATTATTATTATTATTATTTTATAAAACGATTGCTTTCATTAGAAACAAAAATTACATAAAATTGGAGGGGAGTCTAGACACTATCTGAGCTCCCACTCCTTTTTGAATACAAAAACTAACACGATGGAAGATAGAAACGCCACTCTTGATGTTATTAAAGTGGCTGATGGTAATAGACTTATTATTATTAAACTCCAACTAGCCGTTTTAGGTAGGGGGGGGGGGGGGGGGGGGCAAAAGTGAGTTCTCAAGGGCAACGCTATGCCATGTGAGCATAACGCCGCCCCAGCTTTATGGTACCATGGCCTCTAACAAAAAGCCGTTTAACTATATTGTATAAGCACAGTGAACAAGGTAAGTAGTATACTTCGACCTTCATATATAAACACTCCAAAGATTGATAAGCTTAGATGATTTGTTATAACAAACCAAATGCTGAGATGCTACATTATGCAATATGTGAGTAGTAATTCTGTTTTTCAAAAGCACTATGGTAGGAGCGTAGGACAGAGTAAGCCCTTTCAAGCTACTTGTAAGTTGTAACCACTTGAAAAATACATGCATTCATAAACAACAAGAATTTCAATTCTCAATTCTCAATTCTCGTACAACCGTGCAACATAAGCTCAAGACATAAACTTTTTATCAACAAACACAACTAGAAGCCATACTCTATAACAACGGAGAGCAACCAACTCTGCTCCATTTTCTGCAATCAACTACAACTTTCTCTCTTTCAAACGAGAGATAAGCTATCAATGCAAAGAAAACACTATTAGAAAGTATTAAATTTACACACAAACAAACAAACCCGAGCAGGGGCGATTTTAAGTTAAGGGGGGCCGAGCCAAACTCTATAGTAAAAACCAAACGTCGATAATTTTTCGTAAATGGAATATAATTGATAGTTCTTTTGTCCTAGTTACTGATTAAATCCAATTTTAGGTAATTGCTTTAGGCCTAGCTAGTGTAAGATAATTAACAAAGTGCATCATAAACAGAAAAGAAAATTGTGAATACAGATTTTTAACTTTGATGCTTGGAGTCATTATAATAGTTTACTTTGAAAATTGAAATCTTAAGTTGAATGGAAATTTTTGAAAGCATATATACATATGGCTTCAAGAGTGACCATATTCATCCATAAGATGAAAATAATTTCAAAAATTAGTTGTAATTATCAAAGGAAAAGCAGGTATAGAAACATTTAATTATGAAAGTGTTACCTCATGAGTTGATGAATGATGAATAAAACTTGAAGCAACACTATATATTTATTCTGGGTATTAGGATATCTTCCAAAGATGAATATCATGTTAGGGGATGCTGATTGGATGTATTCCTTAAATTAAGGCTATGGGCTTATATTTTATAAAACTTATTGGGCTCATTAGAGGGGCCTAGCAAACGCTAACCCCCACCCCCCGCCTCTGAACCCGAGTGGAAAAAAAAAAAAAAAAAAAAAAAAAAAAAAAAAAAAAGACATGTAATATTACCTCATCAACATATGCATCGCTTGGATCTCTAACTTTGAGAATCATCACATTCACGTCACTTCCTACAAGTTCAAATACGCAAACATCTCCACGCCTAATTTCATTATCATCAATAAATCTCGGCCATCCAGCAGAGAAAAAAGATGTATTACTTTTATGGCAATTTAAAGTAATCTCCCAACTTTTTCCTTGGTTGTGAAACTTAAGCTGCCCTTTGGGGAGGTGTGTTCCAAAATAAGATGGAACATACTGCAATAAAAGTATACCAAGTTAGAATCAACATAACAATTAGTTATCTAAAATTTTTATAAAAAAACAGCAAAGATGACAGACTTCAGTCGGATTTCTGTTTTGGGCAACTAATTTTGTTTTAACCCAAGCAATGGCAACTGGCTTATAAGCAATCAATTAAATATAATCTGACCGGTCGCGGTCACCCAGTTAAAATGATGATTTGGCGCTTTCCAGTAACTTTGACCAAGTGACCTTTTTCAGTCATGGCGCAAACATAGCGTGTAAAACCAGTTAACTTAGGGGATTATCAGTAAAATATTTTACAAATGTTTGAGCCATTGTAATGCAATTTTCGTTGCCTTGTTATGCAATTTTCACTCGTGTGTTCAACAAAGCAAAAATCAAAAATCAGACCAAAGCAAAAATCTTAAGGGCAATTTTCACTTGTTATAGATTTCTTAAGGGCACGTGTGTTCAACAAAGGCAAAATCAGACCAAATTGGTTGCCTTGTTATGCAATTTTCACTCTAAGGTGGAATGTGAAAAGAATACAGACATAAAAATACAGGAGCTACTCACCAATGACGTTGTTGGAGGATCTTTCATAACTTTGAAATAGAAAGGCCAACTCGGACAATATGTCGTAACTATCTTGATTGCATCTTTAGATGACATGCGGCCAGATGCATCTAGAATGGGATCTGGATCATCACACCAGTAATGTAAGGTATAGTGATAAAGTTTATGAAAGTTATCATAAATGTAAAAAACAAGATGAGTAAAATAGCAAGATCAGAAAGAGAGAACACTAGTTAAATCAACACAAACTAAGGGCACGAGGGAAATTGAGTGAAGAATTTTAACAATTTCCAGTGTCGGGTAACGACATTTCTATTGTTTGGCAACAAAAGCAGAGGAATAAAACGAGAACAAAATCTTTTTAGGCAGCATCACAGCACTACAACAGCATAGTGAGTCGTCAAACATAAACTGCTACATGTATAGCAAAGATTAACCATGAATACGATTTATCAATTGGAAAATATCAATTACACAACTTAGATTGTTTAAACACAAAAACAAGAGTGCATCAGATTTCTTAATAAGCAAAGAACCAATGAGTAATTCGCATCTTAGTTGACTGAAAACATTATACACCAAGAAGAACATATGCAGCAATGACATTCACAATCGCAATCAATGTGTTTAACCAAGCATATGCAAATCAAGTGATGGTCAAAATTGATTAAATAAATAGGCTAACTTCTGGAAATTTTCATGAAGTTGAAATTTGGAATTTTTAAAAAAAGATTACAGCTAGATGTTGATAAAGACAAAAAAGATGAGTAATTCCTTTAAACTAGATTTATGGAAATAGTAAGCTTAAAAAACGCAATTCTAACAAATAATGTCCTTGAGACTAACATATCTAAGATGTTAAATAACCAAGCAGAAATGGTAAGCGTTTTTACCAGAAAAAGGCGGACCATTTGGGATAGATTTCTTAAAGGCGGTGCCACGATACTCGGAGTTAATGTCTGCCACTTGAGATGGCTTTGCAGGAGTCATCTGTAAGTAACACGAAAGAAACCAATCAGATAATGAACAGTCATTTCGAATTGAGAAAACCATTTAAACAAAACAAAATCAATCAATCAAATTGCAACAATAAACAACAACTATTAATAAGCAAGACACATAAAAATAACACAAGAATATTACGAGTTCATCCATGTGAATTCAATTTTTTTTTTTTTTTTTTTTAGATAAAATGAATGAAATGGAGGCGGGTTTATAAAGAGAACGTTAGGTTTAGAGTAAATTGCAAACATTGTCCCCGTGGTTTGCAAAAATTGCATAAAAAGTCCCTGGTCTTCTTCAATCAGATGAGATCAAATATATAATCAACAGTTTTAAACAATCATTTCGAAGAACAACCCATTTGTTATACTAGACGAGTACCCGTGCATAGCAACGGGATTTTATAGCGGCATTTAATTATAATGATATTTTGGTTAAGTGGTTTGTGTAACCAAAATATCACTATAACTATCTGCCGCTATAAAATTCCGTTTCTATGTACGGCTACTCATTTAGTATTTAAAAGTTTATTTTTATATACGTGTGTATTCATTCTTAAGTTGACAAAACAATTTTACATTTTTACAAGGTTTTGAAACCCGGGCCGAAAAAACCCGGGTTTCTAAAACCAGGTTAACCGGTGTGACCCCCCGGGCTTTGAGTGACCCGGGTCAACCCGGTTCTCGAAACCCGGCCAGGTTTCATTTTTTCAAAAAAATTTAATAAAAACCCGGGTTGACCCGGTGGCCGAACCGGTTGACCCGGTCAAAAAATAAAATAATAATAAATTGAAAACCGGGTTGACCCGGCGGTTCAACTGGTCGAACCGGTGCCCAGTGACTCGATCGGGTCGATTTCGAACCCGGTTTTCAAAACATTGCATTTTTATGTTTTCACTTACTAATTATTTATTTAACATTCCATATTTTTATGTTGACAAAAAAATTGAATGTGTAATGTAAGTTTCCATGTTTTCATTTAAATTTTAAATGAGAGGTATTAAAAAGTGTTAAATGCATTAATTAAGGGTAATTTAGGCAAAACATTAATTTAAGTTTTTCACTTTTCACTTCTTGACTTTTTGACCATTTACTCTTTATAAATAGTATAGATATAGATATAGATATAGATATAAACAACAACTATGATAATTTCATCTAATTAGGCTGTGCTTTAAAATAAGCAAGACACACAGAAGAATATTACGAGTTCATCCATGTGAATTCAATTTTTTTTTTTTTTTTTTTTTTTTTTTTTTAGATAAAAGGAAATGAAATAGAGGCGTGTTTATAAAGAGAGAAAAAATATATGAACAACGTTAGGTTTAGAGTAAATTGCAAAAATCTTCCCTGTGGTTTGCATAAAACGTCCCTGCTCTTCAATAAGTGACTTATGTAACTATAATAATAATATGCAAGGTTTTCAATCGTTTTCGTCTTTGTAAGATCGTGATCGTAAGATCCTACTATAATGTCATTTCTTAATATTTTTTGTAATATTATACAAATTATCATATATCATAAACACAAAATTATATGAATGTTCTATCAAAATGTTGTCCTAAATTAAATTATGATTATGAAATGTTTAATAAGATTAACATGTTTTTTCTTTTTTTTAATTCTATAAAAATTAATCCAGTTTTTTAGTTTGTTATCTAAGAAAAGTAGGATCGTATACATCTTAAGATCCTATGGTCAAGATCGGGATCCTAAAATATCTTAAGCTTTCAAAGATCCGGATCGTTTTTGCTTTGTAGTATAGTAAAATCGTAAGATCTTTTAAGATCAGGATCGGGATCCTGACAACTATGATAATATGCACAATTAAGTCTATTCATATGCAAGTATAGTAGCATTCAGTTCTCCATATCTGCATAAGTTTCTTATGTCTTTTCCTTTCAATTTGTGAACGAGTTGATTGAGTATATTCCCAAAAACTATACATAAATAGTGAAGAGAATAAACACTATCTTAATCTTAACCACTAATAAAGGATGCATGACAATTCTTGAATTTCTTAAAACTTAATGAACTTTATATATATGGCAGTTATGTATCCACGGAATTTTATCGGGTAGGCCTGTAAAGGGAGGGCCTACATTTGGAAGTTGGAAGTGCACGTTAAATACCCCCAAACACATATCTTGTCTCGAAAAGTTGATTCTCCTGTCACATTCCAACGTCATATACAAGCTCAGTTAGGGTCACGAACTTTCGAGCCCAATAGTTTGATACTCGAAACTCTATTTGAGTAGCTTGAGCTTGACTCACTTTGAATCAAGTCAATTTCAAGTATTTTGTCAATCAAATTTCTAGTAGATCGCGAGTTGTCTCATGTCCTTTACATCCCTACTTACGCTACCAACTTGTCTCCCCATTACACACTTACAAATGCGTACGTTTTTTTAGTCTAGAATTTCGCTCAAGGTGTGTCATGAGAAACTTAATTTTATGTTTATACCAGAGTGTATCTGATCACTTCTGTTGAACTACTTATCAAGTTAGCAATCTCCACCTAGATAAAAGACATGTCGACACCGACTAACATCACCATGACCTTTATACGAAATACAAAACTTGAAAGCCCCTTGATACAAATTTCGTTCACCTTTAAACACACCACCAGAAATCAAACCCTATTACACTGTACTAGTTGGATACCCGCGCACAGCTGCGGCGATAAATATAGTTATATTATAAAAATATTAAATGAATTGCTAGCCCAACTATCCCCGAAATTCTCTACCCGCTTAGTGAATTTGATTCATAATACTCCGAATGTATATACGTTAATTGTATCTGTTTGCTTGGTTTATGTAGCTTTCCTGTGACATCATTATTTCCGCATATACAAAAACTCTCGCAATCTCTTACCCGTCAAATACTACCCCAAAAGTATATGATTTTGACAAATCAAGATTGTATTTGTTGAAATAAAAGTTAAAGTTGCAAAAATTTAAATAAAAATAAAATAAACCCACTAAAAATGTAAAAACTAAAAACTTATAAAAATATATCAAAATGGATGTTGTATTAAAGAGCACAAAATTTTAAAAAATATGATGAAATTAGATCATTATAAAAATAAATATATAAAAAGATATTTCAATTTGAAAATAAATGTGAATTTTAAGTTGGGAAGTGACACATGTCACTTTATGATTAGAGCTCCTTATCTTAATATTTGGTTAGGAGTTAGGCTTGGAGTTAGTTGAAAGTGACACATGTCACCTCATGATTGAAGCTCCTTATCTTAATTTTTGGTTTGGAGTTAGGCTTTGATTATCCATGCATTATAATATAGTAAGTAAGTAAGTATAGATAAATCTACCAACATGTTAAAAATGAGATATCAAATCATGTCAGGCAACCAACATCCAGCAAGTTTGACCCCAGATTAAGTCCATTAATTTGAGTTGGCTTAATCTAATGGGTCAACAAAGGCCTGCTAACGGGTCAAAGCAGGTTTTCTATCACTAAACACATTAATATCACTGGCCGAACAAACCGATGTATTAATTTATAATCATGTTAACCAACATGTAAACTGTATGCTAGTAATACACCTGGCAAATTTGACCTATTAGGCGCTAAATTACACTACTCTTAAAACCTCGCAAAGTTAGTAATTTCAGATGACAGTAGATTGAAAGTAAGAAAGTCTGATGGCATTAACAAGTATTTACACATACACGATATACAGTAGACAATACAAAATTTTTACAAACTGTTCTACATAGCATACATGTTGCCAAACTTTCTAAACTAATTGACGGGTCAGTAGCAGAAACAACTTGCAAAAACATATACACAAATGAAGATCGGTTGCATACCAAGACAACATCTATTTCGATTTTTCGCTTGCTTTCTGCATGTTCCTCCACTTATCTTTAAGATCCACAGGTGTACGACTGCTTTGAAATTTAGAGGCCCCGAGATCCAGTATTCTACTCCATGGGAAACCTCTTCCTAGAATGTTACTATCACTCGTAAACTTGGCAACCCATTTCTGCAAGTGAACAAAAATAATCTGTACCTTAAAGATTAACAGATACAATTAAAAATGTTTTTGGCACATGCTAAAAGTATTACCTTTAGTGTCTCTTCTTCTGATTGTGTCCAAGGAACTGGAACTCGTCTCCTTTGAGGAACTTGTAAACTCGGGCTGAAAATAACCAAAATTTCATCATTAGTAATGCTAATTGGAGTATATGTCTTCATACGAAGAAACAATTATGTGGAGGTGACAGATTGGGCAGGTCGGTGGATCCGATAACAAGTCAAAACAGTTACTATTTGGTACGAGTTAAAACAGATAGGGCTTTGGTTGACCCACGAAACATTTTATGTGAAAACTTTAAGCAAATTATCTGTGTGTCATATATTTGCAGTAATTAAAGTTTTGCTAAACTGATGCATAAATGATGATACATTAAGGTGAGCGGGGTGGTTATCATCAAAGTACAGCTAAAACTATAAGTTAAGATGTTTTAGGCATTAAAACCAACTTAACTTTGACTCATTTGACCCAATTCATTTCTAGCTATTTTGTTATTTTAACCCTTCAGAGATAAAACATTAGGATATCCCAAACCGACACAACTGACCCATTTCACTTTTAGCTGTTTCTTTGTTTGAACCATTAAAGATAAAACATAATATGAAGCCACCCATTCTACCATTCATATATAAACAGGTTATTGTCAACTTGAATGAAAAGCTAATCACTTACGATGGCAGAGTTCGCTTTCGGGGTCTAACCGCGTGACCTACAGAATTTTCTTCTTTATCACTTCCTTCACGGCATCCCTTCCCATCACTAATTTCAGAGCTCTCATCATACAACTTAAAATTTGAAACCCCATTTGGTGGCTTAGTTCGGTCTCGGAGTCTAACTGTGCGATCCACATAAGCCTTTTCTTTTTTAGTTCCATCACTGCATCCATTTCCCCCACTACTTTCAGAGCACTTGCTAATTAAATCAGGTCTTGAAACCCCATTTGTTGGCTTAGTTCGCTCTCGGAGTCTAACTATGCGGTCCACATAAGCATTTTCTTTGTTAGTTCCTTTACTGCATCCAATGTCCATACTACTTTCAGACCTCTCGCTTACCAAATCATGACTTGAAACCCCATTTGGTGGCTTAGCTGGTTTTCGGGGTCTAACCGCGCGATCCACGTAAACTTCTTTTGTATTTTCTTTATTGCATCCCTTTCCATCACTACTTTCAGATCCCTCTTCATTTATTTCAAGATTCGAGACCCTATTTGGTGGCTTAGTTAGTTTTCGGAATCCAACCACGCAATCCACATAATCTTCTTTTTTACTTTCTTTTCCACCATTCCTTTCAGGGCTCTCGTCAATCAGAATAGTTAAATCAGGATCTGAAACCTCATTTGGCATTTTAGATTCATCAAGACTAGTTTTTGGCATATGATTCAATGTTGAACGGTTAAAAGTGACCAAATTATTCCTTGCCAAAGAAGTCTTTTTCTCAGCTACCCAATAACCTGATAACGCTTGAGAATATCTACAAAAAGGGCAATAAAACTTTTCCGTTGGCTCATAGTCAAAGGACGTATTAGAGGCCAAACAGCTCTTGTGAAACACAAAAGAGCAATTATTTGAACTGCAAACTAATAACTCACCACCTTTGTTACACTTCATACATCGATTTGCCTTTTTCAAGTGAAAAAAAAGAATGTACTAACATTTAAAGATAATAAAGATGGAAAAGAACTTACTCAATGTTAAAAGGGGGAAATGAAATGTTTAATAGTGGTGAGAACCGTCGTTGCCGTCGTTAAAGTGGTGGCCGGAAGTGTTGGAGTGTTGTTTTTGTGTTCCAATTTTTGTTTTTGACTTTTATAAACTGATTTAAAAAAAATTTAAGTTTTTGAATTTTATAAACTGGTTTAAAAAAATTTAAGTATTTTTAAATTGGTTTTTTTTTTTTTTTTTTTTTTTTTTTAATTTTTCTAAGTGTTTCTATTGGTACCTAAAGTGCAACTAATAACTTTTTTTTCTTTTTTTTATTTTTGTAATTTTGTTTTTATTATAACTGCTGAAATCAAAAAAAAAAATTGGGACAGACAATATAAAATTTAATAAGTCAAAATTAGTAAAATACAATAAATACAGAGCATTTCATATTATTTTATTTGCCAACTGACGTTTTATACATAGAGTTCCATAGCTAGTTCATGGTAAGTTTCTTTTATTTATTTTTGTAATTGGTTTTTTTTTTTTTTTTTTTTTTTTTTTTTTTTTCTAAGTGTTTCTATTGGTACCTAAAGTGCAACTAATAACTTTTTTTTCTTTTTTTTATTTTTGTAATTTTGTTTTTATTATAACTGCTGAAATCAAAAAAAAAATTGGGACAGACAATATAAAATTTAATAAGTCAAAATTAGTAAAATACAACCCACCTGCAGTGACACATCAAGGCTTTCAGGATACGTGAATTATTGCTATAGAGTAAGTATTTGAGAAAAAGAAGTACCAATCTAACCCTTTTTAAGTGATGCATATAATATACATACCTCGGTTTCATAGCCTTCAGGGAGACCACATATGAAGTTATGAATGTAAGCTTCTTTAGCAGCTTCTTCAATCTCAGCGAATGACGCTTTTGAGTTCCCAAATCCGATGTTATCTTGAATCGTGCCAGCAAACAATGCAGGTTCTTGACCAACCAATGCTGTTTGAGAGCGCAGCCAGTTCAAATCAAGCTCCCTTAAGTCAATTCCTCCCATCAAAACCTTACCTTTGATCGGGTCATAAAACCTTTGTGTCAACCATATCAACGTAGATTTCCCAGACCCACTACTCCCGACAACTGCCACCATGGTCCCGGCTTTCACCTTTAAGCTAAAATCCTTCAACACAATCACATTGGGCCTAGAAGGATATGAAAAAGTGATATTCTTGAACTCAATATCAAAAAGCTTTGAGCTTTCAATCTTTCTAGATTTCCCGCGAATCAATGGAGTACGGTTAATAATATCAAAAACAGCAGGAATTGCAGTGGATGCCGTGGAGGTATCAGGAGCAAGACCTGCTAGTTGACCAACTGAAAATGAGCTCAAAACAAGAATCAAGAAGATCTTGTACACATCCCCGAACGCCGTGTGGCCTTGTTTCACAAGGTAAGCCCCGTAGAACAGAATTGCAGTATAAGATACATACATTGCACCTTGAGAGAACCCTAATGCTATCCCGGTGATTTGTGATCTTTTAACAGATGTTGCTTTTGGGTTCGATAGAGATTCATCAAAAGATTTGACTATCTTCTCTTGAGTTGCAAAAGTTGCCACAGTTCGAATGTTTGATACTGCACCAGAAGCGATTCTAGTTGCTTTATCATAAGAAGCATTATCCAACTTTGGTCCGATGTTAATGAGCAAGTTAAAGTAGCTAGCACCAAGTGTAAAAGGAGTGAGAATAGTTATCAAAAGGGCTAACCGCCACTGTAGATAGAACGAAACGCCTAACCCCACAGCTGCTGAGCTTAAACCCATGAACAAAACCGAGTATCGGTCAGCTAAGACTGACCTGAAACTCATACAGTCGATTGATAGCCGTGAAACAAGTACTCCAGTTGAGTTTTCATCAAAGTCAAACCACCCTGGCTCTTGTTTAAGTATGGACCGGAAGAGAATATTGCGAACCCTTTTGGTGAGGTTTGAACCAGCCCAACCACAGAAACCTTGTTGACCTGTCATAGCGAGAATAATCAAAACCCCGAGTCCCACCAGAACCAAACAGAGGTTAGCGATATCATGTTTCATTGTTGACTTATTGTTGTTGAAGTAGACTTTAAGTCCTTGTCCTAAAACCAATGGAAAAATAGAAAGAACTGAACCAGCTACCATTCCCAAAACTATGCCTATAAATATCATTCCGCCTTCAGGTTTTTGTAAATTCCAAACCTCGGAAATCATGTATGATCTTGGTTTGGCACCTTCTTTTGTTTGTACTTGCTCTTCCTCTTGAACTGATTTCATGTACTCTGACCTCGATATCTCATGCACAAGGTTTGACTTTAGCAGATCTTGAGCACTTGATGTTTCATGTTTTCGTCCCGTTTCACCTATTTCTGATTTAGGATCTGATGATACAGCTTCTGATGCAAGCTTAATGAGAGCAAAGTAGGCACCTTTTGTGTCCATAAGTTGTTGATGGTTTCCACTTTCGATAACAGATCCTTGTTCCATAACAACAATCCTGTCAGCATTTCGTACGGTTACCAGTCTGTGAGCAATCACCATAGTGGTTCTATTTTTAGATATTTTATCAATGGCCTGTTGGACAAGACTCTCAGACTCAGCATCTAGTGCACTTGTGGGTTCGTCTAAGAGAAGGATCTTAGGATCTTGAATCATGGCTCGAGCCAATGCAATTCGCTGCTTTTGACCCCCGGAGAGTTGTGTTCCTCTGCCTCCTACTTGTGTATCATATCCTTCTGGTAAATTAGTTATGAATTTGTGTGCGTTTGAGGCAACACAAGCTGCGATAGCTTCTTTCTTGGTGGCATTTTCTTTGCCCATCATAATGTTTTCAAGAATGGTGTTTGCAAAGAGAACCGGCTCTTGACCAACCATGCTCATCTGACTTCTTAGCCATTTCACTTGCAAAGTCCTTATATCATGACCATCCAACATTACAACACCTACATGTATGTGTAAACTGTTACAAATATACAATAATATGGCGTGCAACCGTGCATTAGTCTACAAATGAGCATGATAATATTAAATTTAGAGTAATTTATAAAAAGGGGCAGAAAGCGTCCAAGTGGTTTGGTGCCAATTGGGGAGAACATGAGGAGGGTCAATGCGTGGAACCCCGTGGTGGAAAAATTCAAAAAGAAATTGGGTGATTGGAAAGCTAAAACGTTATCATTCGGGGGTCGTCTAACATTGGTTAAATCGGTTCTTGGTAGCTTGCCTTTGTATTATTTTTCGATGTTTCGCGTGCCTATGAGTGTAATGAAAAATCTTGAGAGAATTAGAAAGAATTTCTTTTGGGGTGGGTCGGGGGAGGGTAAAAAGCTTTCTTGGGTCAAGTGGGATTCGGTTTTATCTTCATTTGGGGAGGGGGGGCTTAATGTTGGCTCGTTACGGGCAAAAAATTTGGCTTTACTAGGTAAATGGTGGTGGAGGTTTAGAAAGGAAGGCGAGAGTTTGTGGGTTAGAGTGATCAAAAGTATTCATGGGGCGAGTGGGGGTTTGGGGGATGTTAGGGCTATAGGTGGGGGGGTGAAGGGGGGTGGGGTTTGGCATGATATTGTGAAGATTGGTGACGAGATTGATGGGGTAGGGGTAGAGTTCATGTCTTCTTGTGTTGGGGTGGTGGGGGATGGAAGGGATATAAGGTTTTGGGTAGATCGTTGGGTGGACAACCGGAGACTTTGTGATAGGTTTCCTAGATTATATCATTTGGATAGAAGGAAGGAAATTAGTGTGATGGAGAGAGGGGCATGGGTAGATAATAGGTGGGTTTGGGTATGGGATTGGGTTAGGAGTATTAGAGGGAGGGTAAGTAGGGAGTTCGAGGAGTTTCTTGACGCTTTGCAACATGTTGTTATATCTAATAATTGTAGGGATCGGTGGAGATGGTCGATTGGTGAAGATGGCGAGTTTAAGGTTAACGAGTTATCAAGATTGATCGAGGAAAAAATTATAGTGTCGGATAACGGTGATCATGAAACACTTTGGAACAAGTTGGTGCCTAAGAAAGTAAACATATTCGTGTGGAGGGCGTTAAGAGGAAGACTTCCGGTTCGTGTGGAGCTTGATAGAAGAGGTGTCGACTTGGACTCGGTTCTTTGTCCATGTTGTAATAATATTATGGAAACGTGTACTCATAGTTTGATCACTTGTGATTTAGCTATGAGTGTTTGGGAGAAGACTTTTAATTGGTGGAAGGTGGGGGTCGTCAATGCTTTCTCACTTGATGAATTCTTTTCATCAAATGGAAACGTTAATGTCCCTACCTATTTTTCTAGTGTTTGGCAAGCGGTTATTTGGATTGCCGGGTACTTCATATGGAAAGAAAGAAATGCTCGTGTGTTCGATAGCAAGGTATCAAGTACTAACAAAATTTTCCAAGACATTCAACTAAAAAGCTATGAGTGGATTACGCGAAGGTCAAATAAGTATAAAGAGTTGGATTGGCAACAATGGTTACGGGACCCAACTAAGAGTCGACGTCAGTAAGTACTACTCAGTTTATGATCGAGTTCAGTGGGTACGATGTTGTGTGAAATCTTTGTTTCTTAATATGTGGCAACTGAAAGTAGCACAGATTGGTACACAGTAACAGATGTATTGTTATGTGAGTGGATTTGGTTTGTTTTGTTTTCGTGTGGTGGCTCAGGTCTAATGGGGATGATATATTACCTGGTCTATTACTTGTCTGCAAGCATATGAAGTGGTTAATTTGGTTGGATAGTGTTTGCAGTAAAGGATTTAAGGGTGACAATGTTTTGTTTCCTCCTTTGTTTGTGCTCTTTTGGTTCTCGTGGTCCCCAATTCTCAGTGGCTATGGGATATATTTAGTTTACATGTACTAATTGGTTCGTATGATACATCTACAAAGTCTTATACTTGAAGATTAAATATGGAAATGCAAGTGGCAATCTAGTCTATCAATAGTCAGGAAATGGATATGGGATTGGGACAGATTGTTCTATCAAAGTGAATGACTGGTATTACGTTTTGTAAGTTACATCATGTGTCAGTTTTGAATAGGAATTAGTATTTGTATGGATCACTTCTGGTCCTTGTGTGTTTTTTGTGTATTTTGTATTGTGAACTCTTGGGTCCCCTCCTTTTAATTTGCTTGATTAATTGGGGCGGGATGCCTTCTTTTTGTATTTTGTTTTTTTGTTGGGTTCTATTTTATGTTGCCTTTCTAAAAAAAAAAAAAAAAAATATTAGAATAAGGATCAATATCTGGGATTCTATCTATGACTTCAAACACTCTACTAGCTGCTACAGTCCCTTGTGCAAATTGAGCAAAGTAAGATAGTGATAGAGCCAAACCCCTGCACAATTCAAGTACATTTGACCATCATGAATGTTAATGCTGTTAATGCTACCAATACCAAGTAAGCTGCACCTAGGTCACATGTACAATGTGATTGCATATGTTGATAACAAATGGTACTATACTACTATGTGTCCATTTGTTAAAAGCTAGGTTACATATACAACGTGATTGCATGTTTTGCTACATATTAGTTACTGTACAAGTTTAGATGATTAGTTACCTGCCACCAACATTGACACCAAAGAAGCAAGCAATGGCTTCACCGCCAGATATCTTGTTGTCAAAGATCAAAATTGATCCATACCAAAAAGCCAATGCCCATGTGCAATAAGTAACCAAATAGATAACACCAATTCCGACACCCTTGGCAAAACCAAGTTTTTTTTCCCACAGGCACAGACTCTACCAACAATGTATCATATCTATCTGCTAGTTTTTGTTCCGCTACAAAAGAAAACACAGTCCGGATTGAACTTATCGCTTGTTCTGCTACACCACCAGCTTTTTTGTACGAATTCTGCAGATAAAAAAAATTTGTAATCTTGAACTATACTGGTATATCTGTATCATGAATGTTTTTCTTACAAGTTCTTACCACTTCTTTAGTAGCTAAGCCGACATAAACTGCCTTATAAGCTAAGCCACAAAACATTGTTAATGGAGTAACTGCAAGAATTACCAAAGAAACCTTCCAGGACTTCATGAATCCAACAACGTAGCAAGTGATAAAAGTACATAAATGATGAACAAAATGCGCCATCTGGGTTTCAAAAAATACCAACCAAAGCTTATCGTAAGCACGTATATGATTAGAATACAAAATTATTAGAATTGTTAAAGTCTGTACCTTTTCTCCCATAACTTCTTGGATTTGAGCAACGTCACTTGAGATCCCATGCATGATGTCACTTGTACTAATTTCTGTGTCAAAGAATGTGACATTTTGGCGTAGAACTGACCTTAGGTATGCGGTTCTTATTCTATGAGCTGATCGCTCCCCCACCAATCGCCAACAAGCGATTTCTGTGTTTGCACGAATCGTCTGATTAACTTTTTTTCAATAGAAGTATGTTACAAGAAGACATTGTTAGAATAATAAAAGAAATTAGAAACTATGAGGCTTACGTAAGTATGCTCCAATCACGACTAGTGCGGACAACCCCATCATGTATATACATATCTGAAGTTCAAAAGCCAGAGGAATTAAGATTAGAAACAGAAATTAGATGAGTTTATATAATGATCACAGACGAACAGTTTAGTATTTACCCTTCGGACATCTTTCATCATCTCGTCATTGTTATCATCTAAAGCGATTTTGTTGACAAAATATCCAAAAAGTAAAGAATACCAAGGTAAAGATCCTCCATTAATCAAAGCACCCAAACTGCCTATTATCACAAGAAATATATCCAACTTTGTTGAAAACTTAAACAATCCAAACACCCCTATTTGTTTTGGTGGTGCAACTTCATCTTCAACACCATCTTCGTCGTCATCATCCTCATCAATATCTTCGTGCTCTATAAAACTCTTACGAGGACTCGGCAGTTTTTGACCACCTCCTCCATATCCATAACTATGGTGATCCTTTTTATCGTATTTTCTCTTTGTTTCACTCTCTAGATCATCATCAGTAACACTAAGATCATCAATAGTTGTCGAATGATCTTTCTTTTTGTCGTGAGTAGTAGCAACCATGGCCGTGTGTGGAACATGGTGTCTGGTATGAGTACTTTTGGCAACATAACTTTGGAGCTCAAGTCTACCCAATGACGCACGACTATTAATAGATTGCTCATAGGACGGGTTGACAAAGCTGCGAAAATTACCACCACCATTACCACCTACAGCAGTAGTACGAGAAAGGTAAAAGTCATTTGCTGTCTGGCGAAACACACGTCCCCCAGGAGTAAGTGCCACTGAACGATTAGGCTCAGCCCATGGTGTCAAGGCTGCGCTAACGTTGCTGCCACGGTTGTCTCTAAAGCCAGTAGGCTCAAATTGCCACGAGATTTCAGCCTGCCATGATATGTCAGTGTCTGAGGCAAAAGGAGTGGTGGGTGGTACACGTGTACCACGAGTCCTACGTGAAGCAGCGTATGGAGAGGTATTGGTGCTTGAAAATGAGAAGTTTGGTGTGGGGACATATGAAGTGTGGATGTGAGGGTGATTGGTGTGGGGACAAAGGTCCTCACAAGCTAGTTTTACTAACCAGTACCACTTTGTTCCTTTCCAGTATCAGTGATCTCTAATGCTGCTGATGATAAACCTGTACAATGATGAACAGTACATTTCTGTAAATCATACGAATTATATTTGTAATTCGGTGGGCAGAATTTGAGTAAGGATACAGTAAAAATTGACTTCTGGGATAGGGTCAATTTGTTAAAACAGTAACATGAGATGTATCCTTTGCCCAAAATTTCACTTAACTGCTACATATGGTTGACCATGGTATATCACTAAATCAATATAAAGCAGCACGCACCTCCATACTCAGAATCGGAGTACAAATGCCATTTTTTGAGCTCGTCTTTCGAATTGAAGTAGTAAATATATCTCTCGCTAGGAGGAATCAAGTCCTCAATGTTCCACGTGAGAGCTACACCATGACAAATGGAAAAATAATCAGCTTACACTCGATGAGACTAAAACATTTCATACCATGTGCATCAAAGTTATCAGTATTAGAAAAACAAGATTTCAATTGTTTTCTATAACTTCAAGTCTTTTTTTTTTTTTTTTTTTTGGTGCAAAGGTGAACATATATTATTACTTCAAGTCTTCAACGGTACATAGTAACATAGGTAAACAACAAGAAGACATAATGCACCATCCTGACTATTTGTGATAATCTAAGCCTTACATTCAACAATCAAATGTATGAACACTACCAAAGGTACCACAAAAATTCACCACATTGCCTTTGTCGACATAAAAAATGTGACTTCATGTCTATACCATATTGGTTATGAATTAGAAGTATGAGCTACTTATAGACCCTAACCATCATCAAATGGCCTAGTGGTAAGCCAGTTGACCTCCTCACAAAATGTCAAGGGTTCAAACTTCACTAGGTACACATTTTGGGGTGGCTAGGGAAGGGTCGGAAACGGTCACGGGAATACCCCGGTTAGGCCACGTACATCTAACTCAAAAGACTCTCCCTCCCCGGGTAACCTGAACATGGAGAACCTCATCCATTTAGCTACTTATAGATGCTGAACTTTGCCTCGCCAAGGTCTTAATTTGAATAGGCCAATCTACTCAAGACGTTATAAATGATTACCCCCATGAGTTGCGGGGGATTAGACCCATGCATCTCCAACGGATAATAAGTTACAGTTACTAGTCATTTGTACATCTAGGATACGGGTACATTTCAACATGGTATAAAGATGGTTTAAAGGTTATTAGTGAAGGAAAAGGGGGATAGAACCTTTTTTGGTGGCGGTCAAAGAGGCTTGCCACAATGCTCGAACTTTAGACATCTCTTCTTAATTAGCAGCTCCTCCTTAAAAGTCCAAAACAATACATAACATCTTCAGTTGTCAAAATCGCGAAAAATACTACTCCTATGAATTATATATAATTCAAAGGTTCTTTTGTAACAAAAGACTTAATTACTACTATGAATAATTTTATATTAATTATATGAACAAAATAATTAATTAATTAATTAAACTTACTAGACTAGTTGTTTAAGGAATCTTTGTCGCCGGAATCTGCTGTGTTGTTCTTCTTGTTGTTGACGGTCAATCAGTTTTAGGAAATGGAATGGAATGATAAAGTATTACTACTTCCTCCGTCCCATAATAAGTGTCCACAATGGAATCTTGGATTGTCCCAAATTAAGTGTCCATGTTGTATTTCAACCAATGAGAAAAAACTTTAGTGGGTAAAGATGATATTTGATTGGTGGAGAGTGTAGTTAGTGGGATTTCCTAAAATTTTGTGCAAATGGAATATGGACACTTAATATGGGACGGAGGGAGTAGTATTTTTTAAAGAGTTATCCACAACAAAAACTATATAAAACTACTCACGACTCACGCAAAAGTACAAACAAGTGTACTTTTGTATGTCCTTTTTCATGGATCTCATACTATTTTTTGTGTGTTTAGAAAAACCGTTATCATATTTAGACCTACATAATACCCTCCTACACCATTCACACATTTTGAGACAAGTTTCAAATGTGTATTAATCTCCCATAATAATTGTTTAGCTTTTAAATTTAACTTATGTCAATCCATTCATGTATTACCAGGTATGTGTATTTTTGTTTCTTAAACATAATTTTTTATTTTGTTTTATTTTATTTTATGACAAATTAAAATTAAAAAAACGCTCATTTATTGTGCAAATGAGTTGAAACCGTTTTAATTTTTTTTTTTTTTTTTTTTTTTTTTTTTTTAGAGTCATTAACTCATATGTAAGCACTCCGGTTGAAGATCCATGTGACTATTTTCGTTGCTTTTCAAAATCAACTAAGATGCGTGACTAGTGAGGTTTAAATCTAATAACTCTTGTGTAAAAAAAAAAAAAAAAATAAAAAAAATAAAAAAAAATAAAAAAAAATCATTGACCACTAAGCCACCTTTATAGTCATTATCATTGACCTCCGGGGTGGACCTAGGAGATTTACTGACGCTCTGTTCTCAAGTCTAATTTTTAAATAATGGAAGGGGAGAGGATGGGAAGGGCAAAGTAAGGAATGATACTGAGAAGAATAGAAGGGTTTTTATTTGTGTTCTTGAGTTTTAATTTTTAAGTTGCAATGAAAGGATGGAAGCTACACAAATTACCAATATACCCTCAAAACACTAATAGTGCCACATAAAATAGTGGTATCGAGACAAACAAGACTTGCCAGGTAACAAATATTAACACCCCCATATTTGCAAAGAAATTTGAAGTGGCAGCGAGAGCAAATATCAAATTAAATGGAATATCAAGATCAATGATACTCAAATCAACCGACACTTATATAAAATCAAAGCATATTTTATTAGCCCGCCACTTCAACAACAGTTCTAAGAACATGACTTCAAATTTAATTTCAGTAACATTCACCCTGCTCGTTTAACAAAAACCCATGTTATCAAGATCGGATGTGAGAAAAACTGCTCGTTTATTGTGGTTGTTTGTGCTGCTGTAACTAGGTCAAATATGGGATGTGCATGAACAAATAAGGGTATAATAGGCATTTAACAAAAGCCCATGTTATCATAAAACCCGTTCCCTCCTAATCACCCCAATTATGGGCGGATTGCATTTACATACAAAAGCCCTTCCCTTCCCTCCCTCCCACTTTTCCGTCCCCTCCTCTTTCTTCTTAAAAAAACTTAAGAACACCCATATTTTTTATTTCCCTTCCCATCCCCTTCCATTCCATAAAAAAAAAAAAAAAAAAAAAAAAAAAAAAAAAAAAAAAAAAAAACCTTGAGAACAGAGTGTGAGGGTTCACGAAAACCAGGTAGATGTTTGCCGCATAGCGTAAATTTCTGTTAAAGTTATTGATTTCTCCTAAGTGAACCTTGTTTCGAAATTTTTTGTTACAAAAATACTTGTCGTGTTTAGTTAATCGACTAATATATCAAAAGAAATATATGTCTTTTTAATTTTGTTTACTGGTTTTAATGAAATCATACGTTTTAGTTCATTTTTATTTGCATCATTCTTAGGGGGGGAAAAATGCACATATCCGCCCGTCTTGACCACTAGCCCAAACATACCAACAAATTAAAACAAAAACACCTAAAGATCCGTTGGTCATAGGCTATGTTTGGCAAAAGTAGCTGTGAGCAGCAGCTTACTGCTCACCGCTCACCGCTACAGCTCACAGCGACTGCTCACAGCTTCTTAAAGAAGCATTGGAAAAACGATCTTTCTTAAAAAATAGCAAAGCTCACCGCTCTTTTGGCAAACGAACACTAAAAATCAAAAAGCTCATTTTTCACCGTTTAACGCCTCAAAAAACTCCAAAAAGCTCTGCTCCAAACATAACCTAAGTTCGCAAATTGCGGCCAAAACAAATGACAGGTTGTATTGTCAATTCCATACGTAGAAATGGTTACTTGAATGATCACCATACATATTTAGTCCATTCAATTTGCGTGACACCGGTTAAAGTTAAACTATATAAAGATAACTTTGTTGAAATAAACATAAGAACTTATGTTGGTCTCATTATATCAACATAAATATCATGTACGTTTAAATGGATATATGTGAATCTTTTTCTTTATACTTATTCTTTTAACTAAGTTTTGAGTTGATGATAGTACACAACATCGACCGAGAAGATGAGAACAATACTCCATAAAAGGTCTTGATTGTAAGGGAGTGTATGGTAACGAGGTGCGATCCCCTACAAAGGGGACTAAAAATACAAAGTCTACAAAGTAATATAGTCCATCCGATTAGTCAACTATTTAAAAAAAAAACCAATCCAACCGTTCTAATTCAAACAAAAAAAATAAAATCGCTACTTTCCATAAAAAGGATAAAACGGTAATTTATCCCCAAACGATTCTTCTCTCTCTTCCCTCCAAACGATTCACTCACTCACAATTTCACTCACAATTTCACACACTCACAATTTCTCTCTCTTCTCTATCAAAAATCACGATTAAAATTTGGGGAAAAAATTAGGGTTTCATTTTCTGATCATTTCTAATTGATTAATGATGAATCCAAATGGTAAGGAATAGATTAAAATGAAAAAATTAGGGTTTCATTTATGTTTTAATTATTTTTTTTTTAATGAATCCAACTGCATGGGTAATTTTTTAGAAAAAAATAAACAAATGGATTTGCTTTTAAAAAATATGCATTTTATTATTATTTTTTTTAATTTTAGTTTTTGCATAATAATTAGGTTTTTTAGAATATAAAATGCATGCATAAAGAATTAGGATTATTTTATCAGTTTGTTTATTTATTTATTTTGATAATATGATTTTGATTTATTATTTTTTTTATTTAGAATCTGGAAGAGAAAAGAGCCCAACCTTGGCAGAAAAGAGATCGAAACGATTTCAAGACCGGCCAGCTTTTACATGTTTTTTTTAAGTTTTTGGTTCATCAATTATTATTTTGCCGATTATTAGTTAGAAGTGTAGAATAAGAATGAGGTTCAGCAGTTTCAGAATATAAAAATAAGGTTCACCGGTTAAAATAGATGAAAAAAGTGTTAAAATAGAAAACTATATATAGGAAAATAGGGGTGACGGCGTCAAGAGCAAGGGTGTGACGCCGTCATCTCGCCGCCAAATACTTCCTCGGACGGCCTTGATCTACTTCTGACGCCCTATGTGACGCCGTCATCAACTACGGTATTTTATTCTTGGGACTTTGACGCCGTCAAGAGCAACTCTTGACGCCTTCATGCACTGTTCCCAGCATAGAAATTGAGACTTTGCCGTTTTCTTCACTTTTATGCTCCAAAAACGTCCAAAATGGCTTCTTTTCCAGAATTCACTCTCCAAGTACCTAAAATCACAAAAGGAACGATTTAGGGCAATATTTGATCAAATAAAGTCGGATTCGGGCTTAAATGACCCCCTAAAAACGGATCATAAGGGTTAAAATGAGCCGAGCCGAGCCCGTTTTGAGTTTCATATTTTGAGCTCGAGCTCGGCTCGTGAAAATTTTCAAAAGCTTGAGGTTGGCTCGTTTAATATATAAACCTCAATTAGTAAACGAGCCTAAAATTCTCGAACTCGGGCTCGAGCTCGTTTAGGCTCGGTTCGTTCGAGCTTTTTACCAATCCGATCTCGAGCTTTTCATGAGCGGCTTGGCTATTTTCACCCCTAGCTAAAACTAAAAGTAATGTATTTTTGAAAGACTAAAACTAAAAAAAATAAAAATAAAAATCACTTCACTTTTCATTCATTTTACATTTAAAAGAAAGAAAAATGATAGCGCTTGTTATGAACTTAGAAAGGGTCCTATGACGCCATAAACTCCAAAAATACAACATATCTATGGCACCCCACATCGTGCACTCTTACATACTTTAGACACATTATACCTAGGGTGTTAACGATCCAAGTCGAGTCGAGTGTACTGAACAGTTATAGTGTAGTATTGGTAAGTCCATGAGATTAATCGTTCTCTGGAGGAATAGTGAGGTAGGTTCAAAGTGTATTTTGTCTAAATTGAAGTATTGATGGGATAGTCTAAAGAAATAGGTCATGTATGGTATGTAGGTGTGAATAAATGCATGTTACCAGTGTGTCATTTGTTTGTGTGTGTGACATGGTAATTTGCGACTCGAATTTCATTTGAAATCACATATTTCAACACGTGACTCATCTTTTTACCAAACTCGTAAGAGACAAAGATGAGAAAAGCCGTAATACATAAATGTCATGCTTAATTTCATCGAATAAAAGAGAACAACAATATATGGGTTATGGGTTATAGCGCCAAATCGTTATAGTGATAAAAAAAAGATTATGAGTTATAAACGAAAAATAATAGAAGCTTAAGAATTTGGGGATTGAAAATGATTTGAACCGAATGAAAATATTATTGGTTATTAGTTATAAATGAAAATAATAATAAAAGTGTAAGGTTTTCATGCATAGTTTTGTTAATTTTTCAATTTCAATAATATGGGTTTTTTATATTTATATAAGTATAGATTAGTATTTAGTTGATGAGTACATTTAGTTAACATTAAATTAATTATATGATTTATTTAGTTGACACATATATTTAATATTGGATTTGATTTAGTACTAGCTTACTACATACTCATTTTAAATGCAAAAGTGTAAAGTCTTTTAATCCCACGTCGACGAAGGAAACAAAGAAAATAAGGGAGTTATAAAAAGAAAAGGCAAATGTACATGTCATGGGAGTTAAAATCCGCATGCTTTTAATATTTTAATTGGTTTATTACATGGTTTTGAGTTCAAATTAATAGTACTGGCAGTTGAGAAAACTTTAAAATAATATAATATTTAAAACGTTTAATGTTTTGCTTGTTAGGCTCGTTCGGCTCGTTAAACTCGAATAGCTCGCTCGGCTCAAGAAACTGAATGAGTTATCGAACGAGCTGAGCCGAATATTAGTTATTTAAAGCTCGGATCGTTTAACTAATCGGGCAATATCTTTTGTTCGAGCCCAAATCGAGTCGATAATTTGAAAGCTCGAATCAAGTTAAACGAGCTCAAACTCGAATAGCTCAATAAAAGCTCAACTTGTTAACTCCTATCATACACCAGTTAAAAGGTACGTTTCAAATTCTCACTCACTTACATATAAATGTGGCAAACAGGACCTAGATTAGCAAAAATCGGGTCAAGTAGGTAAGATTTTCATCATCATGCACAAATTGAAATGGGTAATGTCAAAAACGCAAAACACGTCATTCGGGTCATTCAATTTGCTCTCAATGGGTCAAACAGGCCATGAAAAGAGTTAGATTGCGTTTCCAAAAATAATACTTTTCGGCAACCACCATCTCAAAAATTACCTGGAAGTCATAAACATATTATTATTATTATTATTATTATTATTATTATTATTATTATTATTATTATTATTATTATTATTATTATTATTATTATTATTATTATTATTATTATTATTATTAATTTTCTTTTAAATATATTTACTAAAAAAACCTAAATATTTCTTAATTTAGCAAAAAAAAGTTATCAATATTCGCTTTAATTTCTTAAATAAATTGGGTAAAAAGCATACGTGTCAAAAGTATAAAAAGATAGAACTTAAAAATAGCGGAGTAAACTACACAAAATTTAGGGGTTAAAATTAAAATTTACAAAAACAAAACCGATCAACAATCATACAACGGAATCTTAATTAGCTTCTTTCCCACAACCTCAAATCACAATCATACAACGAATATTAAAAAATCGATAGAGGAAGAATAAAAACCGAACCCTAAATCGTTATTTTCCTCCCACAACAAAGTTCCTCTTACAACAAAGCTATATTGGTAATTATCCGTGCTACAATAAAGTCTCAAATTTATAACCAGAATGACAATCAATCACCTATTCTCACAATTTCAAGGTACGATTTTTGTTTCAATTTATCAAATTTTTTTCATCAATTTTATTATTATAACGCTTTGGATCGAATCAATGAAAAGTGCCCTAATTGGATTTGTTGCTTATTTGGCTTGAAGATAAATATATGAAACAATAGAGAACTTGATGGTTCTCTGTAAATTTTGTGGAAAATGCAACTTGAGGTATTAGGTAGTGATTTTTTTTTCATTACGTCTTAGTTAAGTGGTTAAAATTTATCACATAAATAGTGGTTGGGGCTTTATTGCTAACCTCTATAATTCCCGTGCTGTTCTCATAAGGAAATCATAATGTCGAAGATTTAGGATCGTGATATAGAATTTCACCTTGATGATGATTAGGTTGCTTAGCATGTGACATTATGACCTAGCCTTAAGTTGATCGAATCAAAGGAAATCATAAGGTTGCTTTAGTACTCTAAGAAAGCTAAGAATATTGTGAGATTAGCTTTTTGTCACGATAAGGGGCCATGCCACATTTTTCCATCGTAAGAATGAAGACTGAGTTTGGTGATAAACAAGTATATGGGAAGTAAGGATAGGAGTTGAACTTGGATGATTGGCTTTGCATATTGTATGAGATGGTAGAGGTTGCTGGACTTTTTGTAAGATCATGTGGTATTCGAATCTGAATCGCATTTGGATCTCCACGAGCTAGGAATTGAAATGCATTTGAATCAATCAAGGAAACTGTTAAGGGTGAATGTGTGCGTCTACTAATATAAATTGAGGAAGCTTAGATCATTAGAAGATGACACCATTTCACTTCATTGGTTGTGGTGTTAGCTTCATGGTTAGTAAGCATTTTTGTGTCCACTATCGTTAAGCCATGTTCCAACCTAGCATGAAAGTAGACAGTTAAGTAGAAGATCTAATTAGCTTATTATACTATCATATTAAGAGTTTGCTTCATCTTTTGTTTCTGAATAGGTGTGAAGTTGATTATGCACCGCCTTTTGAAGTTGAGCACCTGAGCCAAAGCTTAGATCACCATTTGAAATAGGCAAAAATGTAAATTCGATAATAGGATTTGATACAAGATCTAATTCATAATTCGTAGGTACCCCTGTGTATTGTTTGGAAGTAAAATTTAGTGAAGTATATATATAAGTTTAGTTTGTACATCGTATATATGGTAGAGAGTAATAAAGCACAAAGCTTTGAATAAATATTTATATTTAATGCTCCCTATGTCCGAGAGGAGTTTCTGATATCTTCATATAAAGCAAGACACTTAATATAAAGAAAGTTCCACCATGGGTATACTATTTTCAATTATGAATGAGTTTATACGAATATGTCTCATTTTATATTTGATTAAATTACCGAAGTGTCCGAACATTTTAAATCATGTTCTATTGAATTTGTTCTTTACGTTCTCACATACGTGTTTGCATCCTAACTTGATCCATATCTGTCTGTGATCAACAAGTCACTAATAGACGCAAACATAAATTTTATTGTAATACATAAGATAATACATATTGAAATGTACAATCATCCGGTAAATAATATTTACTTTTTGTTAAATACAGAAAAAAAAAACGTCCATTCCTTTCCCAATTTCCCCCAAAATACTCTAGGGGCTCCGTTCCATATTTCTATATAGATAGAAGTATTTTACTATTATTATATGTTAAATGCGACCAAATAGACGAAGTGGACATAAAAATTCTAGACTTTAATAGGCGTGTTCTGGTCAATATGTTGGATATTATTGGTTGATGCGTGAACTTTGATTCAACAAGTAACTTGGCTTTGGGGACCAAAGTTCTGAACTAGCAGAGCTAGCAAGCACTGTATTCAATAGTACCGTCATGCGTAAAACTAGCTTATAACAAGTACTCTAACTGTTATTGATAGCATTATCTTTAATCTGTAGTACAACAGGGGGTTGATAAATCACCCTAAACCCTAAACCCATTATAACAGTAACTATAATACTTCAGGAGTGTTTGGGGTAAGCTTATTTCAAAAGGCTTATATCCTTGGAAAAGCTATTAAACACTTTGAAGGTGTTTAGTTAAGCTTATGTCAAAAGGCTTATATCATTTTTGGCAATGAAATAAGCTAAAAAGTAAAATCCCTTGGATTGGGAATTTTTGAAAACACATAAGCTTTTAAGGATAAGCTTACCCCAAACACCCCCTTGGTCAATAAGTATAAGTATGCATCTTAATAAATGGATTACGGTTTGGGATATGTTTGCTAAATTTTTGGATATTGGGGTGATTGTTTGTGGTCCTCCAACTCTTCGGACATGCGTTGCTAAAGAGTGTAGGTCCAAGAATTTAGGGAGAAGGAGCAACAATCCAACCTTCAATTTCAACAACCACATTTATTAAAGGAGCTAGAGGTCTCGCTATTTTGACCATTGTAAAATCCGGGATGCTACTTACTTTCAAGATTGGAATTGGTTTGGTCATGGATCGAAGGGCAGATGGTTCATGTTCTGCGCCTTCTACTATAATATCAACTGGTCTAGGATGGGGTGCTCAGGTATATGTCCCATTTATGAGATTTTGATGTAAATAACTGAATATTCCTCAAAGATGAGACTATAAAAGAAAACTTTTTTTTGGTGCAAAAGGTGAAATTATATTAACTCCAAAAGATTTACATCATAAGTAACAGATTTTTGGACATCTCCCAAAAATCTTTTATACCAAAATAAGAAACATACTCAGAAACATACAACAAAGATATTCTTATCTATCCGATATGTGACATATCTAGACTATATGTCTGACCTAACTAAACTCTGATACTATACCATTCATCTATACCATTCATCTGAAACAGAGCATACAAAAGCATAATAGGTCAGATCATAGCATATCTCATCAAAACCAGAACATTCAGCATATGCATCCTTACTAATCTTCAATTCACCTTTTAAAAGCACCCACCATCTAGCTACATTTCCACATTCTCCATTCTATCATGCCACTCAACCTGCCACCACAGTAGCCAAGATAGAATAGAGAGTGGCATCACTAGGCACCCATAACTCATCCATGGAGGGGCTCTGCCAAGCAGCCTACATTTCCCTCTCAAAGAAAGGCTTCAATTGCTTAGGAACACACTCCCTCCATGATGACCAACCTATCCTCCTGTGATGATGCATTGAATAGACCAAGAAGGTTCATCTTTCACACCTCTGTATTCTATTCATCATGCATCATCCTCCAAGACCATTTACCCTTCACAAAAGGAAGCCCTACTTTATGGTACATCCATACTGCTTGACCTCCTTTATAGCAAAACTTAGCATTTCAATTTCCTCCCAAGGCCAAACTGAAACAACTGCTAGTATAGGTACAGTCTCACAGTTAAGACTCCAAGATACAAGGTACTTCACAGATGTAATGGCCTGATTATAAGAAACAGAGATCAAATTAGAATTTTTGATTCTGTTAAACAAGTTACCAAACACCCCTTAATATATTCTCAATCAGCATCCATGACTAAATCATAGTAACAGCCAATTATTCTGTCTTGAAACCATCAGAATATCAGTATATAAAAGAAAACTTGATGATTATCTATATGATAAATAAAGTATATAATATGATAATATCAGTATATTCAGGTTTGGTTTGCAGATTATTTGGAGCGAAGAATGAGTGGGTCAATGTTTGCTAGAATATTAGGCAAAGATCTATTTCATGTGAATCATCTGAATGTGTAATGTGTAGCTGTTCTACCTTCCAGTCTCATACTTTTTTTAAGTACCTTTTTATTAAAGTACACCTCACCACAAAATCAAATTGCCCCTCACCTTAAAGCCAAACAATGTAAAAACCTTATATCTCTATCCTAATCTTTGTGTGCACCAAGACTTTTATCAAAAAATTTTTTGCCCCATACACCAAATTTCGAATGCGTTTGATACTTTGATTTGTTCCTGTTCTAAGTTTATTTTAACCATTTTGGCTGTTTGAAATCAAGCACATTCTTTTCATTAGGAACTCGATTGACGTTTCCAATTCTAATATACACTCGCCATGATCAAAGAAATAACTTGAGTTCGTTTCAAACCATACACCAAATTTCAAAATAAGGCCAACATACCCATGATGACCAAATGGAGATCGAAATAACCTTATCCAGATAGCTCCAAACCATATACCAAGAACTAGTTGTTGAGTTGCTTTGTTATCATCCTTAGCCCTTGAGTCTAATACCTTGAATGCATTTTTGGTATACTGGCGGCTCCTTTGTGTCATGGTCAAGCAATTATGAAATACACAATTTCTACCTAATGATCGATGAGTTACGGATTTTTGAAGTTTAATTCTAATTACATGATTACAGATGGCAAATTTGTGGAATGTATCACTCTGGTGAATGACGATTATGATGAAAAGCCTGCTAGATGTCATGAATATGAAAAACCAGCAACTTCTTTTCAAGTTCTAGAGGTTGAAGATGCAAGTGATTCATAGGTTCGACCATCTAATGATTCAGAAACATAAAGTGGTGGCTATGATCAACAATGATATTCGACCATCTAATGATTCAGAACGTAAAGTGGTGGCTATGATCAACAATGATATTACTGTGGTCAAAACCTCTCCTTTGACATCCAAAACTGTTAAGATTACCTTTGACTTTAAGCCTCATCCTGCTGCAATTGATACTGATATCCAACCCATTGATGATGTTATCAAGAGATCCAAAAGTATGTAAAAACTCATTTGAATGATCAGATTCAAGGGCGCACGTTGACAGCAATGCAACTCATGACCCCTGGTTTTAGTTTGACATCTTTTGGTACATCATGGGTATGTTGGCCCAATTTAAACTATTTTATGAAATGATATATTAAGTTATGGATATACGTACTTTTGTTGTAGGTGGATTGTTGTAAAACGAAGGAGGTGATTCAAAGTATGGGTATTATTATTAGAGTTCAATGGCTTAAGACTGCTACATATGGTTGAGCATTATGTAGTTTATTTTTATCTTACTGTATGTAAATACACATGGGTTTTCCAGAGTTATAATAAGGCGGGAGTCCATGTTGATGTTTATAGCCAATATTGGGGGCCGAGAAGTTTTTGTATGTAGTAAGTTCTTTTCATCATGTTTTGTTCATGTTTCGTTCACTTCAACTACGGCCCCACATACAAAAAATGTGTGTGTACAAAATAACATGTCCTCATACGTGTTTAAAAAAGCTACAGCTTTTTAGTTATCGTTCAGATTGATGTTGAAAATAATGGAACTGAGTATTCTTTTGGTTTGTTTAACACAATCCAAAGTAATTCTCCTCTTTTGTGTTAAAAATGACTCAAGTGAGACATATAGTTTAATGACCACTAAAAAGATTATACTTTTGATAGAGAATCAAATTTTCATGAGTAAATGAGGTTCTAATTTAGTTCGTTGTAGCTCACTTACTCTACTTCAGTAAAGGTCTATCATCAAAACTCAAAAGCATTGTGTTTTTGTAATTTTTTTATTGAACAAATTTGTTTTTGTATTCATTACCTGATTTCATGTTTGCATGGTTGTATAACAGAACTTAATAATAATCACGGAGCTTGTCATGAGGTATGTTGTTTACACAAGGTTCTTTATATAACTTGCAGATTATCGGTAAGATGAAATAGAAGTTAGTATTATTGATCATCTTTAAAACAAAGATTCTTTAGATAAAGGTTATTGTACTAAAAAGAAATGGTGAAAGAAAAGAATCATTTGAAACATATGTTGCAAGTTAAAAGTTAAAAAAATGAATCATGATTTGACACATAACCATAGGGTAGGGTAGTCAACATGCTTAATTTGGACAAAGTTGTTCAAGCTAAAGCAGATTATAAAAAAGTATATATAGTTTGAAATAGTATTCTTAAAAAGCATGATGTGATATGTCGTATAGTTATGATAATCCAAAAGTTATATATATTAGGGTGTTTACACTAATGGGTTAATAAAGTGGTTTATCACAACAAATAATCGATTCATAATTTATTATTACGAGCATGCTAGGAGATATAATTAACTTTGGATGTATAATTTGAAGGAAAAAAAAAAGTAAAAATCCTATTTTGAGGTTAAGGATTGTTTATGAGATCGATTAGATTCATCTAGGGTGTCATTGGCTCCAAAATCATTGTATAAACCAATAAATAAACAAAGAGTTGTTCAAGCCAAAGCACATTAAAAGGTTTGTATGAAAAGTTGTAAAGTTACATTAGAAAATTGTTGATGTTGTTTTCTTCATGACTTTTATATAGTTTGAGATAGTATTCTTAAAAAGCATGAAGTAAAAGTATTTTGGACGCATACATTAACAAATTTATGTTAGAATTAATTTAAATAACAACTGGTCAAAATAAATTATATATCACTATAAGAAAAAGTGCATATAGTGACTAAAATTTAGTGTCAACTTTTTTTTTGTCACTATTTGGGCAAAATAGTGACCATATAGTACATGGACATTAATGTTTCGTCATCCGTAAACAATTAGTGACCAAGCACAAAAGTGGTCACTAATTTCGTCACTATACATATGCGGTAGAAAAAAGTGATGAACATTACTGTTTACTAAGTTTTTAAAAAGTTAATGGCAAAAAATATTTGTTTAAGCTTATATGTGGCTTATTAGCTTATTTGTGTTTCAGCTTATATTTTATATAAGCCATAAATTTTTAGCTTATTTTGAGACTTGTGTGTTTATATAAATTTATTATAATATGATAAACTTATATAAGCCATAAGTCTTAAAATACGTCAAAATCGGGGCTTATAAAAAATAAGTCGAAGTCAAGTAAGCTAGTAAGCAAATATGGTACAACCGTGTACAAGTAAGCAAAGCAGGGTGTAAATATGGTACAACTGTGTGCAAATCAATTCCCCTTAAACAAATACCCCTTGTATTAGAAGTGTTATTTTTCCCCAATTTATTCTACCCAATTTATAAATTATCCAATCTCATTTTTATAAAAACTAAACCTTCTTTTTTATCATTTTTATAAAAACTAAACCTTACAATTTTATACATTATCTAATCTCAATTTATTCCCACACGCCTTTTTTAATAGAACAATACCAAACCCCGATTTATTATATCCTTCTTCCGCATCTAATCTCAATTCAATTCATCGAACAGTACCAAACACGTTTTGTACCCTAATAACCGTTTGAGATCGATTGAGGCGTTCATTTGTTGAGGTGTTCGTGAAGTGGTTGAGATCGATTGAGGTGTTCTGAGATAGCTTATGTTTAGCTTATTCGTTCTCAATCAATTGAGGTGTTCTGAGGTAGCTTATGTTTAGCTTATTTGTTCAACTCTTATTCATTCAACTCTTAATGCTCAGCATTTGTATGTTTAGATTATGTTTATTCTTATTTAGAGATTGATGAGCTTATGTTTTAGCTTAAGTAGAAATTTGAAAATATGAACTGATATGAGTATTTGTGCAATATACATAGAATACTGATATGAGTATGTTTCAGCTTATGTTTAGCTTATCTAATTAGTGATCGTCCTTTTACCATTGGAGAGTAATCTAGCGTTTGAGAACCTGCCGTTAGAAAACTGATATGAGTATTTGTGATTTCAGTAGTACTATTTTATAATAGTTTGTAGTACTATTTTATTCTAGTTATCGCCACATGTTTTGCTTAGATGAGTTTGGTACTATTTTACCATTGGAAAGGAATCACATGAGATGACATGAGTAAGATATAGTGGTTGTGACTTGTCCATACAGCTTATGATCATGTTGCACATTTAAATATTATTTGGCAAACCTACTTGAGTATTTTGACTTATGTGATCTAGTGACTTCATTTATATCTGCTATATATATAGTCACATATTTGCAGCTTGTATGGTTCGTTACCTTTGCTTCATTCTTTGTTTCATGCCAGGGGCAAGAAAATGAAGAGAATGTTGGATCTGATGATAACGATGATGGGGATGATGAATCTGATGATGGGCAAGAAAATGAATAGAATGCTGGATCCGGTGATGACAATGATGGGGATGATGGGTAAGATAATGAAGAGAATGTTGGATCGGATGATGATGGGCAGGAGCATGAAGATTTTATTTGACCAACAACGGCCGAAATTTTTATGTAGAGTACAATCATGTCAATTGATAGAAATGGAAGTCTCGGATGGTGGGGAGTTTGCTACTGAAGCTTTCACCTAATTCTGAAAGACTCATAATTTTCTTTTTTCTTTTATTCTGTTAGACACAAAAGGTTGAAATCTGATTCTGATGATGGTCATTGTTTGTACTTCATGCAATAGTTATGATTTTAATGGTAATTTTCTTAATTTTAGAAAAATTTTGATTTATTTAGTGATTTAATTTATAAATCCATCAATATTGGTTGGTAGTTGGATTTTTGTTGGAGACAACTAATTTGGTGTCTACGAGACCATGGTTAGTGACTACATATGTTGGTCACTAATCTGGTCAAAATAGTGGTCACTATTTTTGGTCACTAATTTGGTCAAAATAGTGACCACTCATCACTTTAATGACCATAATAAGTGACCAAACAGGTCGTCACAAATTTTAATGACCACATTTAAGTGGTCACTATTTTGTGACCATATTCAAATGTCATCACTATTACTTTTTGTGACCGACTATTAGTGGCGACAAGTGACCACTTTGATATGGTCACTAAATCAGCTTAGTGACCAAATATCTACTAATAGTGACCATTATTATGTGGTCACTATATGCCTTTTTTCTTGTAGTGTTTGTTTAACACAATCCAAAGTAATTCTCCTCTTTTGTGTTAAAAATGACTGAATATATGTGTAAATTGTTGGAATTATTAAATCATGACATTCATATTAATAAACCATGAACATCAAAGTGAGCATGAGCGGAAGCAATTATAATAGATCGAATAACATGTAATTAATTAATCATTAATTTAAATAGTAAACATACCGTAGTGATTCTAGCCCGAACAAGAATCAATGCAATCTTCCGGAACCAATGAACCCTAATTAGGGTTTATAAGGATTATATGAATTACCCCTTACCTTTTTGTAATTCAATCCAAGAATCAAATAATAGTGTGTTTGATTCACGTTCTTGTACACACGTACTAATTCAAGAAAAGTATTTGCAAGTAATGAAACAAAAAAGCTTTTTGATCTTATGAAAAATCGAAACCCTTAGGGGTGTTCGGTTTGTGGATCGACCAAGAAAGAAAAGGAGAGGAGAAAACACCAAGATGTGTGTACAAGTTATGAGAAAAACCCACATCTTGGGTTTGCTTATATACTACACAAAACTTGGAGCTCAAGGCACAAAGGAGGTGGGTTACACCCCTTGGCCGGTCGGTTTGGAGCCCAAAGAAGGGTTTCCGGAACCTTCTCTTGTTTCCATGTTTTGTCTAGTAATTACTTTCCTAATCTTCATTTAATAATTAATTAGTCATTAATCAATAATATTAATTATTATTTATTTGTTTTGTGTTTAATAATTAATTATAATATTTTATAAATAATTATTACATTTTCTCTTCATACGTATTGTGTGCAATCCCGTGATCTCAAGTTCGATCCTAACACACGACTATTATTATTTTGTCTATAAAACCAACAGCTCCCACTTAGACATATCATAATAGTGTGATCACATCGGTTAGCGTCTTGCAACACGCCGATGCCTCTAGTACAACTTGAGTAAGGCTCCTGGAAAACCTTTTAATGATTTCTCATTATTATTATCCCTTTGTTTCTAATACCGTGTTAAATAAGGATATGGATCTAGGTCATTCCTTAATTAACCATTCTGTTTCTCGTTTTTAAAAATTGACAAGATTATCAAATCTTTTGAACCTTTCAATAAAGACCTTGGGCGTGGCCACACAAACACCTTGACAACCCTATGAGGGGCCCAGCAGTATTAAACTCCAAAAATTAATTTGAAGGAACAAATTCTTTATTGATTACAAGCAAAACACACAAACTTTGTAACACTTCCGAAAACAACCCTTATGACTACCAGTTACGTATAGCGTTAAGTTGTTCCACAAAAATGTACTACATTCATGACCGTTATCTTGTATCTCAAGTCTAAGGATAACTTCTTATGATTTACTTAATGACAAGATCCATAAAGTAACATCATATAGTTGGGATAAGTCCTATATTCAGTATCATCGAATATCGTCTGAAATGACATGTCTACGCTTCAATATACTTAAGTATATTATATCAACTTCAGATTTGTCTTAATTTAATAATATTCCCATATTATTAACTGACAACGGACAATTTAGAATAACTCTTATTCATGGATTTAAACATGCAAAAATAGGACAACAATAATTAACAACAGGAATAAACATACCGACATACTTTATTTCATTAAAATAATAATTATTTACAATATCCTTTATCCAAATACTAATCACAGTTATGCATGAAACTACTAGCTAATTTAAGTCCAATTCCATTGGTTAATTCATTAAGCTTCTCTTTCGCCAAAGCCTTAGTGAACGGATCAGCTAAGTTTTCATCTGTGTGAACCTTCAACAGATTTATTTCACCTTCGTCAACCTTTTCACGAACAAAGTGATACTTCCGTAGAAAATGTCTGGTGCCTCTCATGACTCCAGGTTCATTGGCAAATATGATTGCAGCAGAATTGTCACAATACATATTAATAGGTAATTCAATTGAAGGCATAACACCAAGCCCAGAAACGAATTTCCTAATCCAAACAGCCTCCATAGCAGCTTCTGAAGCAGCAATGTATTCAGCTTCTGTTGCAGACATCGCAATTGTACTCTGCTTCTTGCTCCTCCAGTCTACAGCTCCTCCATTGATAACAAAGACATAACCCGTCTGAGACTTCGAATCATCTTTATTACTTTGAAAGGATGCATCGCAGAAACCTGTAACACAAAGTTCTGCAGGTGGATTTCCACCATATACCAAAAACATATCTTTTGTATTCCTCAAATACTTAAGAATATGTTTAACAGCAATCCAATGTTTTTCACCTGGATTCTATTGAAATTGACTGGTAATATTTTGAGCAAACGCCACATCTGGCCTTGTGCACTTAACCGCATACATAATAGATCCTACAGCCGAAGCATAAGGAACTTTACTCATGCGAGCCACCTCAGCAGGTGTTGAAGCACAAAACTCATTACATAAGCCATGTTTTACTTCCATCGGCAAATATCCTTTCTTGGAATTTTGCATATTGAATCTTTTCAATATTTTGTCAATGTAAGCACTTTGACTTAATCCAATTAACCGCCTTGATCTATCTCTATAGATTTTGATTCCCAGAATGTATGCAGCTTCTCCTAAATCTTTCATAGAAAAGCACTTTCCAAGATATGCCTTAACTTCTTGCAAACTTGGAATGTCTTTTCCCATGATCAATATGTCATCAACATATAGAATTAGGAAAGTTACATTATCACTCCCACTAGCTTTGTGATACACACATGGCTCATCAAGATTTTGAGTGAATCCAAACTTTTTAATTTCAGCATCAAACCTCTTGTTCCATTGTCGTGATGCTTGCTTTAATCCATAAATAGATCTCTTAAGCTTGCAAACACGATTTGGAAATTCTGGATTTTCAAACCCTTCTGGTTGTGCCATATAGATATCTTCATCTAGATGACCATTTAAGAAAGCGGTTTTCACATCCATTTGCCAAATCTCATAGTCATAGTACGCTGCTATAGCTATGAGAATTCTTATAGCTCTTATGTCTGCTATAGGAGAAAACGTCTCCTCGTAATCTATTCCAAAATTTTGAGTAAAACCTTTAGCAACTAGACGAGCCTTATAAATGTGTGCTTATCTATCCATGTCAGTCTTGATTTTGTAAAGCCACTTACTCCCAACTACCTTGGCACCAGGAGGTAAGTCAACTTCTTCCTAGACTTCATTGTCATGCATGGATTGTATTTCCCCATCCATAGCAGCTTTCCATTTAGCTTTTTGAGGGCTATTAATGGCAGCTCTATAACTAGTAGGTTCATTAAGATCCCCTAGTATATGCTCATCAACCTCTACATTAAGACATAGACGGTCAGGAGCTTTCACAGATCTTGAAGATCTGCGAATGGGAACTACTTCAACTTCCGGTGGAGGACCCAGACTCTCCGGTTCTATAGGAAGTGTGCTAGTGTTTTCTGAAGGTAATGCATTATTTAGATCATCTTCTAGATCATATACTCTCCCACTGATTTCTTGAACCACAAATTCACTTTCAAGAAAATCACCATATCTTGCAACAAACGCTTTGTTCTCAGGTGGGTAGTAAAAATAGTAACCCATAGTTTCCATAGGGTATCCTATAAAAATGCATTTTACAGATCTTTGTTGGAGTTTATCTTGTGAGTCACGTTTAACATACGCCTCACAACCCCAGACCTTTAAATAAGACAAGTTCGGAGCTTTTCCAATCCATATCTCATATGGTGTCTTATCAACCTTCTTGGTGGGAACCATATTCAAAATACGAACAGCTGATTCAAGAGCATAATCCCAAAAAGACAAAGGAAGATTAGTAAGATTATACATTGATCGAACCATGTCCAAAAATGTACGATTCCTTCTCTCAGATACACCATTTTGTTGTGGAGTATATGGAGATGTGAGATTCTGGACAATTCCATTCTCAGTTAAGAAATCTTTAAAATCTTGACTAAGGTATTCACCACCTCGATCAGAACGAAGAGCTTTAATCTTCTTTCCCAATTGCAATTCTACTTCTGCTTTGAAAACTTTAAATATTTCAAACACCTCATGTTTATGTTTAAGTAAATAAACATAACCATAACGGCTGAAATCATCCGTAAAAGTTAAGAAGTAGACAGCACCTCTCCTTGACACATGTCTAAGTGGTCCACATACATCTGTGTGTATCAAACCAAGTAGATCTGAAGCTCTTTCCATATTCTTATGAAAAGGTTTCTTCGTCATCTTCCCAGAAATACAAGATTCGCATTTATCAAATGACTCATCAATGATATCATTCAAAAGCCCTTCACGTTGCAGCTTTTGCATGCGAGTCTTGCCTATATGGGCAAGTCTACAGTGCCAAAGGTAAGACGAATTCAAGTCATACTTCATTCTCTTACTTATGTTGTACATCGAATTATTATTATTGTTGGAAGTCACACAATTATTCATATCAATTTCAAACACACCATTCACAGCAACAGCATTAAAATAAAATACACAATTTAAAGAAACAGAAATTTTATTGCCATCAATAGTATGAGTAAAACCAAGATCCAACAAACATGAAAAGGAAACAACACCTCTAATTATAGAAGGTGCATAATGACAATTGTTTAAACAAAGTACTAAACCCGAAGGTAAAACTAAATCAAACATTCCTATGGCTTCAACTGCTGCTTGTGCTCCATTTCCCACATGCAGAAATTGCTCCCCATAAGCTAGTCTCCTTTCCTCTCTAAACCCCTGAAGTGTATTACAAATATTAATACCACATCCAGTATCATATACCCAGGAATTTATTATATGAGATAAATTAAATAATTCAATGACAAATAAGTTACTTGAAGTGCTGGCGCCTATGTGCCCAGTCTTCTTAACCTTATTGTTTCGCAAGTCATCGAGATAAAGAGGACAATTCCTCTTCCAATGGCCCATCACCTTGCAGAAATGGCATCCTTGATCCTTCTTTGGATTATTCTTGACAGGAGGGTTCTTCTTAGGTTGAGGTGGTTGATAAGCCATAACCTGCTTATTCTTATCAGCCTTCTTCTTTCCTTTACCCTTCTTCTTGTTCGCATTTGGCTTGTTAATTCTACCCTCTTGTATAGCAAGAACTTAGGGCGCAGGAGCCTTTGGTGTCAACCCTTTCTCATAATCAATGAGCAGTGCGTGCAATTCACTTACTGTCTTCCCCACGCAATGCATATTGAAGTTCCTCACAAAACCATTAAAATCCTTGTTAAGGGACCTATTGATTAAGTTCACAGCCATATCATTGTCATAGGATTTCTTAAGTGTTTGTAGTTGATCCATGAAACTTTTCATCTTCAACACATGAGCACTCAAAGGTTCACCATCACCCTGCTTACAACCATGTAGAGCCTCCATCAAATCGTAAATCTCTACATTTGATGGTTTCTCATAGAGTTTCTTGAGTTCATCAATCATGTTCATGGGGAAATACTCCTCAAACTGCCTTTGAAGAGGTGTGGACATCGCCCCTAACATCATTGCGGCCACATCAATATGTTCCTTGCAATCAAGATTCCATTTGGCCTTAGCAGCTTCAGTAGCTGCCTCGCCTACAGGTTCTTCAGGACAAGGCTTTTTCAAGATTTCGAGTTGACCAGTCACTCGCAGGACAATCCTTAGTGAACGGTACCAATCATTGAAATTTTCTGAGCCAGTCAATTTTTCTCGTTCAAAATAAGTTTTGAACACAGAACAAAAGTTGGTGTTATCAGTTTGAGCCATTTCTACAGATAAAGAAAGTTCAAAACATTAGTATTTTTGATAATACAATTTTTCCAAGAAAATTAAAATACCCAAGGAAAATAAATCCATAGAATAATCTTGAAAACTAGGATCCTCCATAAACATAGTTTCATCACATCAGTTGATCTGCTAGCAATGAAAGTACAATATGAGGTAACTTGTCGTACAAGTAATTGGCATAACATTTGTCCAATTCCTAGATATATGGGATTTACAATCACAAAACATTTGTATTGTAAGCATGTTTAGTCCCCATCTTAATGCCTTGAGTCCAAGTCTCACTTCCTACTCAATTTAAGTCGTCTAACTTAAAAACTGTAAACTCACAAATCCATCACATCAGTTGATCTGCTAGCAATGAATTTATGAAATTTACCTCTCCATTGCAATCTCGCCAAGTACTCTCATGACGTAAATTACAACTTCAAGTGTTCTTAATTAGATGGCATTCAACTTAATTTTATAAGGGTATTCATATTTTGATGTGATCAAAATAATGTATGAAGAAGCATGCATACAACTTCATAACATTGGTTTTACAAAACATTTTTATTACCAATTAGCTAAGAGTAAAATAACAAAGTTTTGATTGAGGTATCGGGTTCACCAATTAAAGAATAACCATCAATTATCGTCCACTATATCGTACTTTTGCATAAGCCCGAAAGCTTAGTGTTTCGGATAATCATTGTGGAATTGTGGATTATTCACCCTTAAGATGACAATGTACATGTAATGGTTGTTCGGTAAGTCTAATTTACACACAAACGAGCGTTAAGACAGAATGTTGTCTATCTAAGGCCACAATTTAATGCGTTGCCATCCTTATACCCATCTTATAGTGTGTAAACTTCGGTCGAGCCTATTTAACCATTACGTACAAAAACATCAATCAACCAATCCTTTGAAATTTTAAACTCTTAAAAACCAAAACAATTTCGCCATTATTTAGTCCGTATTATTTTTCTATTCAAAAAATTACCCTTTTCGTTTATATAAACATGTCTAACACAATAAATAAACAAAACAAGTAATATGCAATAAAAAAATAAAACAACTAAATAAACACATATACATAATCGTAACAATTAAATATGTATAAAACATGTAGCCACATGCAAATCTTATTCAAAAGTCCTATTAATAATCAAATCTAGGCGTATAACGTATTAATTCAATTAGGGCTTTCTTTTTCTTAGAAAAAGAGCCACATACATCGATAAATCGATTGCGTAAGCCAAAATTAAATAAATACCATATAGCACATAATTGATTACTTAATATTGGAGTCTTCCCCAATTCGACATCTATAAAATTTTCATGTTTTAATATAACTTAACCATTAATATATATAAACAATTTAAACAATTTAAATTATAATACAATAAAAAATCCATGCAAATATGCACTTTTTCATGGATTTAGCTTAACAATTAACACATTGCACCAAGATCGTTTACTAAAACGCATAACAATTACATGACATCTTAGGGTTTCTAATCAAATTAATAAATTAAAAACCATAAACCCTAAAAACCCTTTATGTAACTAAACGAATCAAGATCCAATTTTTATGCGTTTCGATAATTAATTACACATTATAACGGCTCTAGATGCCACTGTTGGAATTATTAAATCATGACATTCATATTAATAAACCATGAACATCAAAGTGAGCATGAGCGGAAGCAATTATAATAGATCGAATAACATGTAATTAATTAATCATTAATTTAAATAGTAAACATACCGTAGTGATTCTAGCCCGAACAAGAATCAATGCAATCTTCCGGAACCAATGAACCCTAATTAGGGTTTATAAGGATTATATGAATTACCCCTTACCTTTTTGTAATTCAATCCAAGAATCAAACAATAGTGTGTTTGATTTACGTTCTTGTACAAACGTACTAATTCAAGAAAAGTATTTGCAAGTGATGAAACACAAAAGCTTTTTGATCTTATGAAAAATCGAAACCCTTAGGGGTGTTCGGTTTGTGGATCGACCAAGAAAGAAAAGGAGAGGAGAAAACACAAAGATGTGTGTACAAGTTATAAGAAAAACCTACATCTTGGGTTTGCTTATATACTACACAAAACTTGGAGCTCAATGCACAAAGGAGGTGGGTTACACCCCTTGGCCGATCGGTTTGGATCCCAAAGAAGGGTTTCCGGAACCTTCTCTTGTTTCCATGTTTTGTCTAGTAATTACTTTCCTAATCTTCATTTAATAATTAATTAGTCATTAATCAATAATACTAATTATTATTTATTTGTTTTGTGTCTAATAATTAATTATAACATTTTATAAATAATTATTACATTTTCTCTTCATACGTATTGTGTGCAATCCCGTGATCTCAAGTTCGATCCTAACACACGACTATTATTATTTTGTCTATAAAACCAACATAAATGAGGTTCTAATTTAGTTCGTTGTAGCTCACTTACTCTACTTCAATAAAGGTCTATCATCAAAGCTCAAAAGCATTGTGTTTTTGTAATTTTTTTATTGAACAAATTTGTTGTTGTATTCATTACATGATTTCATTGTTTGCATGGTTGTATAACAGAACTTAATAATAATCACGGAGCTTGTCATCATGAGGTATGTTGTTCACACAAGGTTCTTTATATAACTTGCAGATTACCAATAAGATGAAATAGAAGTTAGTATTAATTATCATCAGTTAGTATTAATTATCATCCTTAAAACAAAGATTCTTTAGTTAAAGGTTATTGTACTAAAAAGAGATGATGAAAGAAAAGAATCATTTGAAACTTACGTTGCGAGTTAAAAGTTCAAAAAATGAATCATGATTTGACACATAACCAAAAGGTAGGGTAGTCAACATGCTTAATTTGGACAAAGTTGTTCAAGCTAAAGCAGATTATAAAAAAGTTTATATAGTTTGAGATAGTATTCTTAAAAAGCATGATGTGATATGTCGTATAGTTATGATGATCCAAAAGTTATATATATTAGGGTGTTTACACTAATGGGTTAATAAAGTGGTTTATCACAACAAATAATCGATTCGTAATTTGAGCTTCCTTTTGTATCTTTTAGTGAATTATTACGAGCATGCTAGGAGGTATAATTAACTTTGGAAGTGTAATTTGAAGAAAAAAAAATGTAAAAATCCTATTTTGAGTTTAAGGATTGTTTATGAGATCGATTAGATTCATTTAGGGTCTCATTTGGCTAGGAAGATTATTGCAGCGTCATTGGCTCCAAAATCATTGTATAAACCAATAAATAAACAAAAACATATACATATACATTAAAAAATCTTTGCTCAGGAAAGCAACTGGTGAAGCTGTTTTTGGGGTTCAATCCTCTTCATGGGAGTATTCCTGACGATATTCGCAACTGCCCCACACTGACAAGACTAATTCTTAAAGACAATAATCTCAGCGGGCTTCTTCCAAACGTCTGGGCTAATCCAAACCTGTTATACTTAGACCTTTCAAACAACTACTTCGCTGGACAAATTCCAGCTACATTTGCGGATAAGCTTACTAACATTACAGAAATCAATCTCTCGATGAATAGGCTTTCTGGTGTATTACCACAGGAGCTTGGAAGCCTCCTGCAGCTTCAGGTTCTAAATCTTTCGTACAACGCATTGGAAGGTCCTTTGCCATCTCAGCTTGCTAACTGCACCAAGATGTTGAAGTTTGATGCCAGCCATAACATGTTCAACGGATCTATTCCAACAGCCTTACGTACCATGTATGGCTTATTGACTCTGGATTTAAGCGAGAATCATTTAACAGGGAGCATCCCAAGCTCTATATATCTCAGCTAAAGAGTCTGATATATTGTTAAATTAACACAAAGATCTTAATCATTTGTTAGAAAATCTAAAAAACTGAATACAAAACAAAAACAGATATACTTTTAACAATACAAAAACACAAATAAAAGAGTAAACTAAAAAAAAGGTATACCTCTTGTAACCAAGAACAGTTCCCTGGTGTAGAGTCTGAAATGAAATCAAAACAAAATATCATTAAAAACTACAAGCTTATGTTATAATGATTGTTAAGATAAAGGTTTTGAAATAGGATGATACTTGTTGGAATAGATCCGTTGAACATGTTATGGCTGGCATCAAACTTCAACATCGTGGTGCAGTTAGCAAGCTGAGATGGCAAAGGACCTTCCAATGCATTGTACAAAAGATTCAGAGCCTGAAGCTGCAGGAGGTTTCCAAGCTCCTGTTGTAATACACCAGAAAGCTTATTCATCGAGAGATTGATTTCTGTAATGTTAGTAAGCTTATCCACAAATGTAGCTGGAATTTGTCAAGTGAAGTAGTTGTTTGAAAGGTCTAAGTATAACAGGTTTGGATTAGCCCAGACGTTTGGAAGAAGCCCGCTGAGATTATTGTCTTTAAGAATTAGTCTTGTCAGTGTGGGGCATGCAGTTGCGAACATCGTCAGGAATACTCCCATGAAGAGGATTGAACCCCAAAAACAGCTTCACCAGTTGCTTTCCTGAGCAAAGATTAGTATCAAACCAGATGATACTACGACAAGAGAAGCAAACGAGAAATAAACTAAACAAACGTTGTTCATCATCTTATTGAAACCGGAAGGAGTTTGAGTGACAGAGAGAGATTAAGCTGAAAGAAAGAAAGACTTTGGTTTTTTGGAGTCTCTTCACAGTGAATAAGTGAGTGATGGTGTGTGGAATATATAGGGTGTTGGCTTAATTACTTTGATGTTAAGGAAGTTTAGTATATATGGGATTGTTTGCTTTTTGATTTGGAAAACATATGGTGGGGAGTTATTCTTTGGACTCCTACTGATGTTTGCTGTCATGTTTTGATGCATAAGGAGCGAGAGTTTTTTAATTGTAGTTTTAAAACTTAATTAACAAATTAGTGAGTACTTTTAAAAATATTTAAAATAGTATGTTATATTTGAAATACATACATTTAAAATAGTATTTTCAGCACCTAGATGATCATGTGTAGGTGTCTAATATGTTAACGTAGTTATCAAGTTGTTTTTTTATTTATGTTTATCACAGTTGCATTAATCCTAATCGTGTTGGTATTTTCATCACAGCAGGTGCATTCCTACAACAAATACTACTTTATATTATGCTTTGAACGTCCATTATTGATACATAAGTTTCATTCAACAAAAAAGATAGCTTTTCATTTCTTTCCTTTTGACTATCTAATGCAAGTTCTTTATTCTTAATGACAGTTTTCATCATCTTAATTTGAGAAGGAAAATAGAAAACAAAATCAAACCTGATCGAGAGAGTGGGAGATCGAAACAATTACGAGATGTCGACTATTGATGAGCAGTGACAGTCGGGGCACAATGAGGGTTGAACTTCGATCACCTTAAGCATATATGATGGTCTTTAGGTTTTTTTTTTTTCTATTGTTTTATCACTGAAGAAAATATAAATACTACTATTAAATGTTTGGATTATATGTGGGTTCAGAAGGTCAAGGTGACGGTTTATGGACTGGTGGGTTTTTATGTTTTGGTGTGTCAGTTTTTTATTGGCCTGGTTCAAGTGAAAAGGGGTCTAGAGAAGTTTTTGGGCGTACCGGGGGTTTGGTGTTTTTGAAGCAGGTGTTTATTTTGGATTTATACTAGTTATAATGCTCGTGCACGTATGCGATTTAAAAAAAAAATCTTATTTAAGTATTATTATTGATTAAAAAACAAACAACTTAACGTGTCCTAAATGGTTTTACTTGTCGGATTAAAGAAATCTTGTGTATCTATGTTTTAATTAATTTATTTATTTTAAATAATGATTTTGGATAGAAAGTTTTCTTCCATTATTCAAGTAGAGAATGTGAGTTGGCTTAAACTTGGAGCCTTGCATTTAGAAAGTTAAGGAGGCACATTAGTAGTATCATAAAGAATCATGAAAGTAGTAGTTCCGGACTATGCACATCTTGTATGTCCTATATGTTGTGTATATTTTTCAACATTCTCAGGCATATCATAGTTTATAACATGAGCCACATTCTTTATATAATTACCAAATGCCAGAAAAGTAAGATCACTATACAAATCTGAGGTGAGTTATTTTATTTATTAAGTTTTTGTTACAAACTAAGGGACAAATCTCCATCATCCATCTATTTTGATCTAATAGTGGTGATTAACCTAAGATTTTATATAGCAACCTAAGTCCATGTTTTTTTTCTTGTCCCTTTGTCTATTTTATTTATTCATTTTTTTTCTTTTTTTCTTTTCTTTTCTTTTTTCTTTTTCTTTTTCATTCTTTTTTTTAACTTCACGTTTTTTTCTTTAATTCACGTTGTGTGTGTTTTGTTTTTTTTAATTCGCGTTTCTTTTCATTTTTTTATTTTTTTAATTCACGCTTTTTTTATAACTTTTTTTTTTTCGTTTTTCATACATATTCGTCTTTTTTACGTTTTCGTCCGTTTTCCTACGTTTTCGTCCATTTTCATACATTTTCGTCCGTTTTCATATGTTTTCGTCTGTTTTCTTAAGCTTTCGCCCGTTTTTATACGCTTTCGTCTGTTTTCTTACGTTTTCGTCTATTTTCATACATTTTCGTCCGTTTTCATATGTTTTCGTCCATTTTCATACGTTTTCGTCCATTTTTGTACGTTTTCATCCGTTTTCATACGGTTTTATCCATTTTCATTCATTTTTGTCTGTTTTCTTACGTTTTCGTTCGTTTTCATACGTTTTCGTCCGTTTTATTCCTTTTTAATTCATTTTTAAATGTTTTCATACGTTTTCATACATTTCTGAATATCACAATTCAGAATATCGCAAATGATATTCATAATATCGCAAGTGATATTCAGAATATCGCAAGTGATATTCTGAATATCACAAGTGATATTCTGAATATTACAAGTGATTTTCAACAAATGTTCTGTAACATTAAAATCACAAGTGATATTCTGAATATCACAAGTGATTTCATGTTTTTTTTTTAACTCACTATTTTTTAATTCACGTTTTTTTCACTTTCTAACGTTTTTGTCCTAATTCATACGTTTTGTCCGTTTTCGTTCATTTTCATACGTTTTCATCCGTTTTCATACGTTTCTGAATACCACAATTGATATTCTTAATATCACAAGTGATATTCTAAATATCACTTTTTATATTAAGAATATCAACTATGATATTTAGAAACGTATGAAAATGGAAGAAAATGAATGAATACATATAAAAGCGTAAAAACACGTATGAAAATGGACGAAAACGTATGAAAAATGGATGAAAACGAAAGCAAACAATTGAAAATGGAGGAAAACGTATGATAACGGACGAAAACGTATAAAAACATGTAAAAATTGCCGAAAACGTATGAAAACGGATGAAAACTTCTAAAAACAAACAAAATTGTATAAAAACAAAAGAAAATGAATGAAAACGGACAAAAATGTATATTAACGTTGACAACAGACGAAAACGTATAAAACCGGATGAGAACGTATAAAAACGGACGAAAGCGTCTTAAAACAGACGAGAATATAAAAAAACAGATGAATACGTATGAAAACAGACAAAAACGTATGAAAAAGAACAAAAATGTCTAAAAACATATAAAAACTATGGAAAACGGAGGAAAATGTCTGAAAACAGATAAAAATGTATAAAAATAGACGAAAACGTATGAAAACAGACGAAAACGTCTGAAAACATATGAAAACGTAAAAATTAAACGAAAACGCATAAAAAACGTATGAAAACGGACAAAAACGTCAGAAAACGGACAAAATGTATAAAACGGACAAAAACGTATGAAAACGGACGAAAACTTATAAAAATGGACGAAAGCGTATAAAATTGGATGAAAACGTCTTAAAACAGATGAAAACGTCTAAAATGAATGAAAACTTAACAAAACAGATGAAAACGTATGAAAATGGACAAAAATGTGTATAAACGTATGAAAACGGATTAAAACGAATGAAACGGACGAAGACTTAAGAAAGTGAAAAAAAACGTGAACTTAAAAAAATACGCGTGAATTTAAAAACACGTGAGTTAAAAAAACGTTTATTAAAAAAAAAGAGAAAAAAAGTGTGAGAGAAAAAAAAACAAAAAGAGCGTGAATAGTAAAAGAAAAAAAATATGAATTGAAAAAAAAGAAAAAAAAACAATGAATAAATAAGAAAGAGAAAAAGACATGAAATAAACATAGACTTAGATTACATATTAAATCTTAGGTTAATTCCCACCATTAAATCCAATTAGATGGATAGTGGAAATTTGTCCCTCAGTATGCACAAAAAACTTAGTCCATAAATGAACTTTTCTCATACAAATCTACATCATAGCATTAAGTGTTTTATACATGACTTTTCGCACTACATGGACATTCAAACAAAAATATTGTTAGTGCAAATATTACGATATTTAAACTAAACGGTTTCTTCGGTTTTAATAATGACAAACATGTAACCTTTAATGCATAACGTAAAATGCTCAAGTTACTTGTAAACATATATCATCAATGCTTAATTACATCAACACCTCCCGACGTCTCTAGCATGCTTAAACAAAGTCGTAGATTTCCATCCCGACGTAAATCACTCAAGGTATGGACAAACAAATCTACTACTTGACAAATGATCAAAGGATTATATTTTTCTAAACTTCACATTTTTAATGTGACAAAACATTTTTTCAAAAATACATTTACAAATTATTTTTGAATTATAAAGAAATGTTTTATTTGGGAAAATCATTTCAAAAATCCCAACAGCTATATTTTTACCTAAATCAACTCCAACAGCTATATAAAGAAATGTTTTATTTGGGATAATCATTTCAAAAATCACTAAAGACAAAAATTGGAGCGTTTTTGTCTAGGACGGTACCACTAAATTGAGTGGTACCGTGTGACAATTAGTGGTGCCGTCCCCCTGTAACGACTATTTTCTCTTTGCCTATAAATAGTGGAGCATTTTACAATTTTAACTTGAGTTTTCCAACCACTTTTCTCTGGTCTAATCCTTTCTTGTTTAGATCACTTTCTTTGATCACTTAGAGAGTCTTAGTTTGTTTTAGAGTGATCCAATCATTCATTCAAGTGATCACCTTTATTCCTCTTCTAGTCCAAGAGAAAAACACAAAGTATCAAGAAGATATAAAGTGTTAGAGTCATTGAGTTGTGCACATTGCATTACTTGTTGTAAGCTTGTTGTATCTTGATATACATCAAGTAGTCATTATCTTTTTTTTTCGTTGTTGCACGAGTGTTACTTTCTGCCACCATTACATAACTAAAATTCATGAGCCATAATCACTTGTGAGCTTTACATAAGTGAACGTGAGTATAGTTGATAGATCTATAGGAGTTTGACAACTCCCGTTGGTATACCTCAACTGGGTAACCAAGAAGTACTATACTTGAAACCCTAATGATTAACTTTGGCAAGTTATCCTTCTCATCCCCTCATGGTTTGGTCTGCAGACCCCATGACCCAGACTGTTAACGTGCGGTTTCATGAGCTTAGTACAACAAACCCTTCTCTTTCATAACTCTTTTTACTACTGGGTTTATGCTGAACCCTGTGGTGCCTGTATTCACTCTATCTCTACTTAAACCTATAACTCTCACTCAACCATAGTGTTGACCTTTAAGCATGTTATCCTATGTAATTAAGCCCTTTAGGAGCCCATGGCACGGAGTAGCACTGGACATGAGGACGTCCAATCTAGTTATCATTCACCTACTAATAACTTAAACAAAACGTATCTTAGGGACCTCTCTTTTGGTAAAAGTATAACTTTTACTATAAAACTCTGATAAAATAAATGAATGATAACTCCTTTTTCAAAAACGTCTCTTTTCGAGTCATTTTCTATATCATGTCTTTGTTTCCATGATGTAATACCCCAGATTTATATTTCGTTGTGATCTATCAAAAATGGGGGTGTTACAGCTTATATCCTTGAAAAGCTATTAAACACTTTGAAGGTGTTTAGTTAAGGTTATGTCAAAGGCTTATATCATTTTTGGCAACGAAATAAGCTAAAAAGTAAAATCTCGGGAATTTTTGAAAACACATTAGCTTTTAAGGATAAGCTTACCCCAAACGCCCCTGATGTTCTCACAGTGTGTTCAAGTTTTAAAATTTATAAACAGGATTTATCTGATTATCTATTTAACACATACAAACAAGTAATAGTAACGGCGGATAAGTCGAGATCGTCCCAAGGGATTTGTGATTGTATATAAATGTAAAAAGCTTTTGTAAAAAGGGTTGTCAATCCAATTTAGCGAATATTCAATAGTAACAAAATCAATAACTAAAAACGTATACTTGTGTAATTCATATCCCAATTACATAGAGTATTCATGAGGTTTGGTGTAACTTGTAATGATGCACAATAAAATGTTAATGATTAACAATCAATGGTATTTATCATGATAAATCATTTCTAAGAATTCTCCCAATTAGTTAACCCTTTCGGCCTATTTAACTAATGTGGTAATATTCTTTAAACTCTTTTTGTTATGAAAAGCATTTCTTATCCTATTTGTTCCTACGAATCCTTTCGGCATTTCCTCGTGTTGAAATTGTTTTAAATCCATGTTAATAAGTAATCATGATGCTTGTCACACATCCTGATCCATACTAATTCGTGCACTAACGTTTTCGCATAAAAACATAAAGAAAATCCTTTCGGCCTGTTTATTCTTTGATTGCTTTTATCAACAAATTAAGCAAGACTAGATATTATTCAACAAATTGATAAAACAAGAAAGCTTTTCATGCATCACTAAAAATAAGAATACTCATACAACAGTTACATCACTCACACAAGTATACCGAAAATTTACTCCACATTTTTCATCATAATAAAACACAAGTACCGAACATAACATTCATTAAACTTAAAGTAAAATTAGTTCATTTTAAGAAACAAGATATACCTAGCTTAGAATTACAAGAACTAGAATTGTATAACTGTAGCAACCACACTCCTCCAATCGCCTACTATGATACGTAAACGACTCCAAACTCGAACCAAACACTTGAGACTTGAACTCAATGTTTCCTGGACGTTTTTACAGCACTTTGAGACTTTTGGGCAATATAATTGTGATAACAATGACTTTGGTGTAAGTCTATTACTAATTTTGTGTGTCACACTTAGTATCTAGCCTTGGATCCTTATTTATAGTAAAAGAACTCTTAATATCCAAGGCAAAACGTCCATAATGAGATACTAACACGAAATGATAAGCCACCCATGATAATGATGAGTAAAACCTCAAATTAATGTGACTTTGTAACTGCAAGATATCTTCATCTGATCGGATGATGATCCATCCGATCGGTTCCTCTCTTCCAAGTCATCCCATCCGAATCGGATGCGGGCTCCATCCGATCTAATGGAGTCTTCCTACACTCACTTCTTTGACTTTTCTTTAGCTTTCTTCTTATAGGCTTTATCCTTGATTGGGGCACTAATTTCCTCCATAGAACTTTATATTTTCTTGACATAGAATCATGGAAATCTTGATACCATCAATACAATGAATCCTTGCACGGTTTCTAACTTGTCTCCACCTCGAGAATCTTTCAAATATGCATAAATACTTCAATTCTTTGTCTTTTCCTGTATTTGGCTACATTCACTTGCATATACACTTTTTTCATGATTAAGTAACAAAAACATATAAATATAACCAAATATGATGCACAAAACTAATGATAACGCAACTAAAAACATGCTCATTCTGAGCGGTATCAACCCCCTTGGTCAATAAGTATAAGTATGCATCTTAATAATTGGATTACTGTTTGGGATATGTTTGCTAAATTTTCGGATATTGGGGTGATTATTTGTGGTCCTCCAACTCTTTGGACATGCGTTGCTAAAGAGTGTAGGTCTAAGAATTTAGGGAGAAGGAGCAACGATCCAACTTTCAATTTCAGCAGCCACATTTATTAAAGGAGCTAAAAGGTCTCGTTATTTTAACCAATGTAAAATCCGGGATGCTAATTACATAGAAGATTGGAATTGGTTTGGTCGTAGCTCAAAGGGCATATGGTTCATGGTCTGCACCTTCTACTATAATTTCAATTGGTCTAGGAAGGGGTGCTCAGGTATATGTCCCATTTATGAGATTTTGATGTAAATAACTGAATATTCCTCAAAGATGAGACTATAAAAGAAAACTTGATGATTATCTATATGATAAATAAAGTATATAATATGATAATATCAGTATATTCAGGTTTGATTTGCGGAATATTTGGAGCGAAGAATGAGTGGGTCAATGTTTGTAAGAATATTAGGCAAAGATCTATTTCATGTGAATCATGTGAATGTGTAATGTGTAGCTGTTCTACCTTCCAGTCTCATACTTTCTTTTGAGGTACCTTTTTTATCAAAGTACACCTCACCACAAAATCAAATTGCCCCTCACCTTAAAGCCAAACAATGTAAAAACCGTATATCTCTATCTTAATCTTTGTGTGCACCAAGACTTTTATCAAAAAAAAATTTTTGCCCTATACACCAAATTTCGAATGCGTTTGACACTTTGATTTGTTCCTGTTCAAAGTTTATTTTAACCATTTTGGCTGTTTGAAATCAAGCACAATCTTTTCATTAGGAACTCGATTGAGGTTTCCAATTCTAATATACACTCGCCATGATCAAAGAAATAACTTGAGTTCGTTTCAAACCGTACACCAAATTTCAAAATAAGGCCAACATACCCATGATGACCAAATGGAGATCGAAATAACCTTAGCCAGATAGCTCAAACCATATACCAAGAACTAGTTGTTGAGTTGCTTTGTTATCAACCTTAGCCCTTGAGTCTTATACCTTGAATGCATTTTTGGTATACTGGCGGTTCCTTAGTGTCATGGTCAAGCAATTATGCAATATACAGTTTCTACCTAATGATCGATGAGTTACAGATTTTTGAAGTTTAATTCTAATTACATGATTACATATGGCAAACTTGTGGAATGTATCACTGTGGTGAATGGCGATTATAATCAAAACCTGCTAGACGTCATGAATCTGAAAAACCAGCAACTTATTTTCAAGTTCTAGAGGTTGAAGATGCAAGTGATTCATAGGTTCGACCGTCTAATGATTCAGAACATAAAGTGGTGGCTATGATCAACAATGATATTACTGTGGTCAAATTGTCTCCTTTGACATCCAAAACTGTTAAGATTACCTTTTACTTTAAGCCTCATCCTGCAGCAATTGATACTGATATCCAACCCGTTGATGATGTTATCAAGGGATCCAAAAGTATGTAAAAACTCATTCGAGTTATCAGATTCAAGGGCGCAGGTTGACAGCAATGCAACTCAAACCCCTGGTTTTAGTTTGACATCTTTTGGTACATCATGGGTATGTTGGCCCAATTTTAACTATTTTTTGAAATGATATATTAAGTTATGGATATAACTACTTTTGTTGCAGGTGGATTGTTGCAAAATGAAGGAGGTGATTCAAAGTATGGGTATGATTATTAGAGTTCATTGGCTTAACACTGCTACATATGGTTGAGCATATGGTGGGGATATTCCCTATTCACCCCACAAGTACAAGTGACTCACCCCTAGTACCCCATAAATTTTTTTTTCTTCAAATACCCCAGAAGCGTAAGTCGCTTGAAATATTTGGGCGGAATAAGTGAACATGTGACACTTGTCCCTAGTGGTGTCCCCACCATGTACCTTCATGGTACATGGTACCATATGTTATTTTTGGGCGAATAGGCCCACAAAACTTGAGTGACTTAAAACTTTTTGTCTTTTTGTAAAAAAATTATTAAATACATTTTTGGTCCTTATTGTTTGCTTCATATTTCATTTTTGTCCAAAATTTTCAAAAAAAGTATCATATTTCATGTTTGCATCACCACTTTATATGAGTTTTTTATATGAGCATTGCACTTTGAAAATTAATTTTAAAAAATGAGTACTTCTAAAAATATTTATAAAAATAAGCAATATTCAAAAATTCTTACCTATAATCCTGTTGTAATAAGTAATGCCACGTCTGTGAACAACTAATGCATTAAAAATCTAACACGAACATTGACCAGTTAATAAGTTGTTGGTTACTGTCAAACCATATGTATACATTTTATATGTCCATCTAATTAAAAACTCCCATATCATGAACTATGAAACTCCCATTTGCCTTTTTACTTACCTTTAGATTTCTTTCCTCTCATCATCATCATAATCTCAACACAAGAAGTATACACTGACCTTTTTCTTCTTTCATGAGTAAGTGATCTCTTTTCATTACAAGGAACAATAATACTTCTAGAGAGAGAAAATAATCTAGAGAGAGTGTGGTGGTGATGGGTGGCGTGTGGTAGCGAGTGGGTGGTACAAGGGAACTCGGGATAACCCGATCTACGTTTTGGTGTAACCCGATCTACGTTTTGGCCGGAAAATTATTCCGATGGCCGGAATCTCGCCGGAGAAGACGATCGGAGGGAGAAGGAGAGGTGTGTGTGTTTTTATGAGAGAGATGAGAGAAATGTGTTAATATATTTAGTGTTTATGTAATTTTTAAAAGTTGGACAAAAATGAAATACCAAGTAAACAACAAGGACCAAAAATGTACTACATACCTAATCAGTTGCCCAAGATTAAAGAATAGTGGGACCTATTCGCCCAAAATATATGTACTATAAAACAATAAAAAAATACTATGATACCATGCACCTTTAAGGTACATGGTGGGGACACTACTAGAGACAAGTGTCACATGTTTATGCATTCCGCCCAAGTTGAAATGAGCGACCACCGCCTCTGGGGTATTTGAAGAAAAAAAAAATTGTAGGGTACTAGGGATAAGTACCCTTGTACTTTTGGGGTGAATAGGGAATTTTCCCTTATTTTTATCTTACTGTATGTAAATTCACATGGATTTTCGAGAGTTATAATAAGGCGAGAGTCCATGTTGATGTTTATAGCCAATATTGGGGGCCGAGAAGTTTTTGTATGTAGTAAGTTCTTTTCATCATGTTTTGTTCACTTCAACTATGGCCCCACATAAAAAAAATGTGTGTACACAAAATAACATGTCCTTATACGTGTTTAAAAAAGCTACAGCTTTCTCGTTATCATTCAGATTGATGTTGAAAATAATGGAACTGAGTATTCTTTTGGTTTGTTTAACACAATCCAAAGTAATTCTCCTCTTTTGTGTTAAAAATGACTCAAAGTGAGATATATAGTTTAATGACCACTAAAAAGATTATACTTTTGATAGAGAATCAAATTTTCATGATTAAATGAGGTTCTAATTTCGTTCGTTGTAGCTCACTTACTCTACTTGAGTAAAGGTCTATCATCAAAACTCAAAAGCATTGTGTTTTTGTAATTTTTTTATTGAACAAATTTGTTTTTGTATTCATTACCTGATTTCATGTTTACATGGTTGTATAACAGAACTTAATAATAATCAGGGAGCTTGTCATGAGGTATGTTGTTTACACAAGGTTCTTTATATAACTTGCAGATTATCAATAAGATGAAATAGAAGTTAGTATTATTGATCATCTAAAAAACAAAGATTCTTTAGTTAAAGGTTATTGTACTAAAAAGAAATGGTGAAAGAAAAGAATCATTTGAAACTTATGTTGCGAGTTAAAAGTTCAAAAAATGAATCATGATTTGACACATAACCAATGGGTACGGTAGTCAACATGCTTAATTTGGACACGAGCCTTAGTGTTTCAAAGATTGTTTCACTTGGCTTGAGCAAGTGCAAAAGATATGGATGAAAAAGTTGTTCAAGCTAAAGCAGATTATAAAAAGTTGTATTAGAAAATTGTTGATGTTGTTTTCTTCATGACTTTTATATAATTTGAGATAGTATTCTTAAAAAGCATGATGTGATATACGTTAGAATTTAACAATCAAAGTATACGAATAGCGGAAGCAAAAATCAAGTATAACACATAAATTATTAACTAAAACATAAATCGGAACGTACCTTTTAACCAATACTCAAATTTGTCTTAATTTAATGATATTCCCATATCATTAATCGATAACGGAAAATTTAGAATAATAATTTATTCATAGATTTAAACATGCAAATACATGATATATTATTAAGACAATGATAAATAAACATAACCATATTTTATTCCATTAAACATAATAATTGTACATTACATCTTTTATCCAAATACTAATCACAAATGGGTATGAAACTTTCAGATAAACGAAGCCCTATGCCTTCAGCTTGCTTATAAAGCTTAGTACCAGGTAGAGGCTTTGTTAATTGATCTGCTAAGTTGTCATCTATGTGAACTTTGAGTAACTCGATTTCACCTATTTCGACTTGTTCTCGAACATAGTGATGCTTAATCGAGAAATGTCTGGTGCCTTTCATGATTCCAGGTTCATTGGAAAATGTAATTGCAGCTGAATTGTCGCAATACATTTTTATAGGTCTTTGAATCGATGGCATAACCCCAAGCCCCGAAACAAATTTCCTAATCCAAACAGCTTCCATAGCAGCTTCTGATGCAGACATCGCTAGTGTACTCTGCTTTCTGCTCCTCCATTAATGACAAAGACATAACCCGTCTGAGACTTCGTATCATCTTTATCACCTTTACAAGAAGCATCGCAGTAACCTGTAACATCAAGTTCTGCAGATGGAGTACCACCATAAACTAAGAACATCTCTTTAGTAGCCCTAAGGTACTTAAGAATATTCTTAACGGCAGTCCAGTGAGCTTCACCTGGATTCTGCTGATACCGACTGGTTAAGTTCTGAGCAAATGCCACATCAGGCCTTGTACTTTTCACCGCATACAAAATAGATCTCACAGCCGAAGCATAAGGGACTCTCTTCATGCGTTGCACCTCTGCAGGTGTTGAAGCACAAACTTTGCTACTCAAGCCATGTTGTTCTTGCATTGGAAAATATCCCTTCTTGAAATTTTGCATATTGAATCTCTTCAATATTTTATCAATGTAAGCACTTTGGCTTAATCCAATTAATCGCTGAGATCTATCTCTATATATCTTGATTCCTAGAATGAATGCAGCTTCCCCCAAATCTTTCATAGGAAAACACTTTCCAAGATATGCCTTAACCTTTTGCAAACTTGGAATGTCTTTTCCCATGATCAATATGTCATCGACATATAAAATAAGGAAAATTACATCACTCCCACTAGCTTTGTGATATACACATGGCTCATCAAGATTTTGAGTGAATCCATACTTTTTAATTTCACTGTCAAATCTTTTATTCCATTGTCGTGATGCTTGTTTCAATCCATAAATGGAACTTTGAAGTTTGCATACACGTTTTAGGAATTCAGGATTCACAAACCCCTCAGGCTGCGCCATATAGATGTCTTCATCTAGGCGACCATTTAGGAAGGCGGTTTTGACATCCATCTACCAAATCGCATAGTCATAGTAAGTAGCTATGGCTATAAGAATCCTAATAGCCCTATTGTCAGCTACAGGAGAAAAGGTCTCCTCATAGTTAACACCAAATGTTTGAGTATAGCCTTTAGCTACCAAACGGGCTTTATAGGTGTATACAATGCCATCCATATCAGTTTTTTTCTTGTAGAGCCATTTAATCCCAACTACCTTGGCACCAGGAGGAAGGTCTACTTCAATCCAGACTTCATTATCTCTTATGGATTGCATTTCCCCATTCATAGTAACTTGCCATTTTTCCTTTTCAGAACAATTCACGGCAGCCCTATAACTAGTGGGTTCATCAAGATCCCCTAGTATAGTCTCCTCACACTCTACGTTAAGACATAGGCGTTTGGGAGCTTTAACAGTTCTTACAGATCTACGAATGGGAACCACTTCAACTTCAGGTGGTGGACCTAAACTTTCAGGTTCCACAGGAAGTTGGCTAGCGTTTTCCGAAGGTGCTACATCTTCATGATCATCTTCCAGATCATATACTCTCCCACTGAATTCTTGAGATATGATCTCCTTTTCCAAGAAGTCTCCATACCTTGCAACAAAAACTTTGTTTTCAGGTGGGTAATAAAAGTAGTAACCCATTGTTTCCTTTGGGTATCCATGAAGATGCACTTTACAGATCTTTGTTGGAGTTTATCTGCCGAGTCATGTTTAACATATGCCTCACAACCCCAGACCTTTAGATAAGACAAGTTAGGAGCTTTTCCAGTCTATAACTCATATGGTGTCTTATCCACCTTCTTAGTTGGAACCATATTAAGAATGCGAACCGCAGATTCTAAGGCATAATCCCAAAATTAAAAAGGAAGAATTGTTAGATTAAACATAGATCGTATCATATCTTGCAATGTACGATTCCTTCTCTCAGATACACCATTTTTTTGTGGAGTATATGGAGAAGTAAGGTGCTGGACAATTCCCTCCTTAGCTAAGTAATCTATAAACTCTTGACTTAGGTATTCACCACCTCTATCGGATCGAAGAGCTTTAATCTTCTTTCCTAATTGCAACTCTACTTCTGCTTTAAAAATTTTGAATGTTTCAAATACCTCATGCTTATGTTTAAGTAAATAAACATAACCATAATGGCTATAGTCATCCGTAAATGTTAAGAAGTAGCTAGCACCTCTCCTTGACACATGTCTAAGTGGTCCACACACATCTGTGTGAATTAGACCAAGTAGATCAGAAGCCCTTTCAATCCTATTTTTAAAGGGTTTCTTTGTCATCTTCCCAGCAATACAAGATTCGCACTTATCAAATGATTCATCATTGATCTTTTCTAAAATCCCATCATGTTGCAGCTTTTCCATGCGAGCCTTGCCAATGTGAGCAAGTCGACAATGCCAAAGATAAGATGAATCCAGACCTTTCTTGATTCTCTTATGATTGATGCTATACATTGAATTATTTTTAACAAAAGCATTATCATTATCATTCATATCAATCTCAAAAATACCATTCACAACAATAGCATTAAAAAAAACACCATTTAAAGATACCGAAATTCCATTGCTAGAAACAGTATGATCAAAACCAATGTTCAACAAACATGAAAATGAAATAACACCTCTAACAATTGACGGTGCATAATGACAATTTTTTAAAGATAGTTCAAGGCCCGAAGGCAACACTAAATTAAAAACGCCTATAGCTTCAACTTCTGCATGTGCTCCGTTACCCACGTGCAAGAATTGTTGTCCATAGGCCAGCTTTCTCTCAACTCTGAACCCCTGCAATGAATTGCAAATATGAATGCCACATCCCGTATCATATACCCATGAATTCAATTTAGGAGTAAGAGTGAATAATTTAATCATAAAGAACGCACCTGAAGTACTGGGGTTACCAGCCTCATTCTTTTGCTTCTTCTGTCGCAAGTCATGAATATAGAGTGGACAATTGTGCATCAAATGGCCCTTTTCATGACAGTGGTGACAAGCCTGATCCTTCTTATTTGGAGGATTCACCTTGTTCTGCTTAGGCTGATGCTGCTTCATCTTAGGCTGTGGTTGATAGGCCATGACCTGCTTGCCTTTTCCACCCTTCCCTTTGCCTTTGTTCACTTGCGATTTCTTTTGGATTCTCCCCCCTTGAATTTCCAACACTTGCGGGGTAGGAGCCTTGACCTTGGCTGGTAGACTTTTCTCATAATCAACAAGGAATGCAAGTAATTATGAGACTGTCTTCCCCGAGCAATGCATGTTGAAGTTCTGCACAAAACCAGCAAAGTCCTTGTTAAGGGACCTGTTGATCAAGTGCACTTGCACATTGTCGGGGTAACCAAATCCAATTCTGTGAAGTTGATCAAAGTGTTCTCTCATCTCATTCACATAATCTTCAACTGGTTTACCATCACCATGCTTGCAGCTGTGTAGTTTGTCAAGAGACTCGTACAATTCAACTGCAGGAGACTTTTCATAAGACTTTTGAAGTTCATCGAGCATATCTTTTGGAAAGTAGTACTCGAACTTCTTTTGCAATTAAGCATTCATACTAGTGAGCATTAAACAAGCAACCTCATTGTATTTAGCATGCTCAAGTCTCCAAGCTTCCTTAACAGCATTTGATTCAGTTGCAGCAGGCTCTGCTTCGCATTCAGTGGTCAAGTATTTGATTTTGCCGGTCGCCCTCAAGACAATTTTAAGCGATCGGTACCAATCATTGAAATTCTTGCCAGTCAGGTTTTCCCTTTCAAGATGACTCTTGAAAGCAGAAATCACAGATGGGTTATCGGGTTGAGCCATATCTACAGATAATAGTTCAAACATTAGTATTTTCGATAATAAATATCTTCAAGAAAATATAATACCCAAAGGCTATATTCATATAATCAACTAATTTTCTTGAAAATCTAGGATCCAACTTTACATAGTTCTAACAAATAAGTTGATCTGCTAGTAGTGAAAGTACAAAAGATGGTAATCTGTCGAACAATAATTGGCAAACAAGATTTTCAATTCCTAGATCATTATGGGATTTACATCAAATTGATTCATCAATTTGGTATGTAAGAATGTTTCATCCCATCACATGCCTTAAGTTCTAGGTCTCATGCACAACTTAATTAAGTCGTCTACGTTAGAAACATGTAAAATTACAATTTATGGTCTCACGCATTAACAGAATTTTACCTTGTTATTAAAATTTAGCCTAGGTCTCACGTTTACTAAATTATAACTTCAAGTGTTTCTTATAGGTAGATGGCATGTAACTTAAATTTTTAGGGTATTTAATTTTGATGTGTCAATCAAAACAAGTATAAAGATGCATGTAACTTAAATTTTTAGGGTATTTAATTTTGATGTGTCAATCAAAACAAGTATAAAGATGCATGCACTCATCTTTATAACATAAATTTTTCAAAACCTTTTTATATCCAATTCTTAAGATTAATACAAAAAGTTTTTCTTGAGGTAAAATACCTTAAGATGATATTGTACAAGAATGAAGTTAAAAGAAAATCGTTTAAGACGTATTCGTAAGTGTGATAACCAAGGCAGACTCTAAGGCTCTTTCTAAGCCTTCTTATCACGACTATGAATTTGTCTTAAAGGAGTTACTTTTAAGAAACATGTTGTACAAAATCATCAATCAAGTCAAAGTTTTTGGATTAAATCTTAAAACATGTAACAAAGTATGAATCTTGCTAGTCTCGCCTTGGAGCGAATTACCATGCGAAGCGAACTGTTGTTGGCACATAAGATACCGCAAGATTCAATCTTTATCACTTAAAGTTTCACCATTATTAGTCCAATTTATTTTCTTTATGAAAATTACCCTTTTTATTGCTTATAATCATGTCAAACAAATTAAACAATAAAACAAGTAATTCAAGACAAATCAACAACTAATAAATCATAACAATTATTAAAGGTGAAACACATAGCCACATGCAATCTTGATTAAGAAAAGATCCTAACAAAATCAATTCTAGGTATAATTATGCATGTAATCAACTAAGGCCTTCCCTTCTAAATGGAAGTGGAGCCACATACATTGACAAGTCAATTGCGTAGGCCAAAGTTAATATACACACCACATAGCATATAAATTGATTTTAATAATTTTATTGAGGTCTTCCCCAATATTAGATCTATCTAATCATGTGACAAAACAATTAAAACAATCAATGATCCATGACTAACATGCATGTTTCGTCACGGATCTAAGCATAACAATTACCCACATAAGTCACAAGTACGTCCAAATAACCGGTTAATGACCTAGGGTTTCTAATGATTACATATTAATCAATTAAAACCACAAAACCCTAATTAGGGTTTCATGGAAAATCGCCCCCCTCCAAAATTAGGGTTAGGGTTTCGAATTTTATATAAAAAAATTTGAAAAAGAAAACCCTAGATCAAACATGTATTTAAAACACTTAAAGATCCGATTTTTATGATGTTTTAGTAATTAATTACATGTTATACATGGCTCGTGATGCCAGTTAGAATTTAACAATCAAAGTATACGAATAGCGGAAGCAAAGATCAAGTATAACACATAAATTATTAACTAAAACATAAATCAGAACGTATCTTTTAGCACTTCAATAAAACTTGATCTTGTGTAAAATTAGATCTATGATAAACCCCTTACAGTTTTGTTTATCGATCTCTTGATAACAACTATAGTGAGTTGTTACCTCATTCTTGTACACACAAATTAAACCGTATGAAGATTATGCAAGTAACCACACAAGAATGATTTTTGTTTGACAAAAATCGATCCACAAACCCTATGGGAGGGTGTCGACCTGTTTTGGAAGCAAGAAAGAGAGGAGGAAAAGTTAGGGATAATTGTGTGCACAAAAGATGTGAAAACAATGACCCATGTTTGTTTATATAGTGATTTGGTAGCTTTGGGAACAAGCTAGGGCAAGGGTGCCCCCTTGTGGAGTGTTCGGCCGACCCAAGCCCAAGGAGGGGGGTTCTAGACCCTTCCTTGGTTGCCAAATTACTTAAACACCCTTATTCTTTCTTTCGTCTAACGGTCGTTAGTCCCTTTTCCGTTAAGTACTAACGGTCGTTACATTCTCGTGTCTAATAATAAATATAATAAAATATTTATTATTTTTTCTTAATACTCATTTGTAATGTGTGCAACCCGAGGTTTCGGGTTCGATACTAGTCATTTACATATTAATATTTATACGTAATATTTACAATATATCATATGGTTATGATAATCCAAAAGTTATATATATTAGGGTGTTTACACTTAATGTTGCAAAAATCGTGAATCGGTCCCGAGGCGGTCGAGGGCCGTGTAGCGATTTTTGGCCGATTAATCGCCGATTCCAAGGTCCAAAGCCGATTAATCGGCCAATTACCTTGTAATTCGCTCTAAGGTCCAAGGCCGTTCAGCTTGTAATCGCCGATTAATCGGCCTTGTAGGCCGATTTTTGCAACACTGTTTACACTAATGGGTTAATAAAGTGGTTTATCACAACAAATAATCGGTTCATAATTTGAGCTTCCTTTTGTATCTTTTAGTCAATTATTACGAGCATGCATGCTAGAGAGATATAATTAACTTTGGAAGTATAATTTAAAGGAAAAAAAAAATCCTATTTTGAGGTTAAGGATTGTTTATGAGATCGATTAGATTCATCTAGGGTCTCATTTGGCTAGGAAGATTATTGCAGCGTCATTGGCTCCAAAATCATTGTATAAACCAATAAATCCATATTACTTATAATACATTTTGCACATTCTCTCCAATTTAATTTTTAAGATTTTCTAAAATAGATTTTAAGTAAAATACAAGTGATAAAACACAAAGCATAAGTATGTAAAGCATACTAATTTTAAGGTCAATATTTTTCTTACATACATACAATTAATACACCCCATCACCCATTAATACAAGTCATAAAACACAAAGCACAAATATGTAAAGCACAATGAAATCTTTTGCTTCCACAAAGAAATATTGTACAATAAATTCAACATTATGTACAAAATATATTTTTCAGTTGAGCGTCTATTTTCATAAACCCTTTCATTTTTTCTAACTGTGTTACATCATTTGTTTTATAGCTTAAATCTATCAATATATGCTCCATCAATGTGCCTGCTCTTGACCCGCTTCCAATCAACAATGTCAATGCTCCAATCATAATAGACCCACTTTCGACAATGCTCCAACTGATAAATCAATATTCAGTTTCTAGAACCAAATAAGTTGTTATAATATATCAAAAAAAAAAAAAAATAAATAAAAATAAAAAATAAAAAATAAAAAAAAAAATCATCGATCTATCAATAAACAACAAAGAAAACGAAACAAAAAAACTTACCTGTGACCACTTTGTCAAAATCTTTGAGACGAAACCTTTTTGTCAACAAACCCATTTTTGTTGACAAGAGCATATTCGAGAAAATAGAGAATGGTTAGTGATTAAAAAAGGTTAAATAAAAATTGATTGTATATTTCATTGGTGATATAGTTTGGTAGGTGAAATATGTATTTTTTGATGGTTGAGATCTTGAGAGAGTGTGTGGCGTTTGTGATGTGACTTGTGAGGATGGTGTGTAGTATATTAGGGTTATTGTAAGTGTAGGATAGTGGGCCAAATTAATTTTGAGATAGAAGTTTTGTTGATATATGCAAACTTGCAAACAAAAATGACTATTACAATTTTTTATTACAACATAAAATGCATAACTATAACTTCCTACCTTGATGATATTACTAATTATAACCTTTATATTTTTGCAGCATTGATCAAATAATTTACTATTTTTTATATATGCAATTTTGCTATTGTTTAAGGTTAACCAAACCTAAAACTCTCACCTTCCGTAAATTTGTTGTCACGAGAAATGCATAATCAAAAAATATTATCATCCGTAAAACTTAGTTACAAGGTACCTGCCACCGCAACGCGCGGGTACCCTACTAGTAAAAAAAACATGTACATATTAAGTTTTCGATTTTCAAATTCTGTGTGGGCCCCTTTAATTACACGGTCAGGTAAAATGCTTAATTTAAGACTCTGGTACATATATGTTTTCAAGCCATGTTTAATAAATGTATGTTAATTATGTTAGACATAAGCTTCATATCCTAACACATCTTTATACCCCTAGTTAAACCAATTCTTAATTTAAGACTCTGGTATGATGGGTTCAAGCCATGTTTCATCCATGCATACCCCACACAGCAATCAACCATTTGATCAAGTGTCCGTACATAGGCAGAATACAATTATTTAAGCGAATGCAATGTGACAAAACACATGTCTACTCAGGATGGGGATGCTCGTACTATACCTTTTACTTTCATTTACCTTGGCGTGTCCAAAAGGCTGCAATAACAATCGAACAAAATACAATTATTGAAGTACTAAAAAGCAGTCCAATTATTGTTGTTGTGGTATGTTGAGTGCTTTACCCAGTCAGATTCAATACTCTTTAGTATGCTTTTTTTAAGCTCGCCCCAAATCAGGATGATAACGTACCACCAGAAAAATCCCTAAACTTTTCTTGTGTTTGAATTAATTAAGCAACCAAATATCATTTAATTAGAGTAAATACATATTAATAAACATTCACTAAATAAATACTAGAAACTGATATAAATTTTCCAACAATATGTAAATATAAAATAGTTGAAGGGGCAGCAAACTTGGGGACCAAATGCGCAATTTTTAAAAAGGTCAATATATTCATTTTGAAATTTTCCAACATAAGATCACGGATTTTTTTTTTTCTTTTTTTTTTTATATGTAATTTACTCCAAAAAATTTTATATAATGTTAGTTCGTTTATGAATTATGTTTTTTGTATGAGTGCACTGCATCCGATAGTTAAAACAATGCAGACGAGTTCAGTTGTCCTCGTACGTCTGTTGAGCACTGAAAACATCCAAGAAGTGTCCATCCAAGCGTACGTGTACTCGACCTGCATACGTGTACTCGACCTGCATATGTCTTCTATGTTGAGCACTGAAAACAATGCAGACAAAATTAGTGTCCCTTGCATCTAATACGATTCTCAAAACTTTGATATCTAAAGGTGAATACAAATTAAAAGATAAAGTTGCATGCATGTGCATTGATCATTTTTACCATCTTTAACACATACGGTTTCATTTTTGGTTCTACCTTAAAAGGAAAAAGTAGTCAACAAGATTCCTAGTTTCCTGTTTTAACTAACATCTTGCTGTTTGAGTTTGTGAGTGGATAAATGAGGTCATCGAATAAAGAAGTGAGTGAAAATTTTTGGAAGAATATGATTCCATCCATAGTTGATGTAAGAAAAGATTGTGGTATTTGCAGAATAACTTGAAGGGCAAATGGAGGATAACATGATATGTGTTCAGGTTTCTATCCTGTTGAAGTAAACTTACCGTATTAAACGCTACCTTTCCTTTCTCTAGCACCAAAATCCTATGTATGGCAAAGAAAAAGAAAGAAAAAACACCTTTTTTACTTGCATTTTGTATTGATATTGGCTTAAAAAAGAGTTAGGAAGGCTGATATTACTTTAATCAGTTATAATTTGGTAATGTTTCAACAATAGAAATGAACCCTCAAAAATCCATATCTACCCAAATAAAATTTAGTGCACAACCAAAGCTTGGTGAGTAGAAAAGCTTCAATTAACATACAATATTAATCTCCTTCCAACACAATAATATTTCAGAATAACCACTTTGTAAGAAAAAATCGACAAACTTGTAGGTTGCAATCAAAGAGAAAGACGAAGACAAAAAAAAAGAGAAAGACTCATTTTGTTTTCCACTATTCAACAAAAACATATGACAAAAGAAAAGATGAAGGGGCCTTTATTTCACATCAGATGGATTAGGTAAAGCATCTAGAATTTGACACAAACCTTAAGTCACATCACTTAAAAATACAACTGTGTTAACGCCATTTTTCTCCTTTCTGAACAAAAGGGACTTCGATTTCTTGTTTAACCAATTAGGATTGGCATGAGTTATAAGGACGGGGGTTACTTTTTTATTCTAACGGGGGTATGCCTTTTTTGGCGTTTTGTGACGTTTTTTTTTTTTTTTTTTTTTTTTTTTATTTTTTTTTTATTTTTATAATTTTGTTTATATCAAAAAGCTATAAACCTGAAAGTGCGGAACAAAAAATATAAAGTTTAATAAGTCAAACTGTTAAAACTGTCAGAAATACGGAACAGAAACAGGGCTGCGCTGGAAAAAAAAGGGGGACAAATGAGGAGACAAGGGGCTGACACCCTTGTCCCCCGTTAGAATAGTACGACCCTTAGGATTTTTCATTAAAGAATCATTTCACTTTTGTAACACATAGGTAAAGTAAGCACTATAGTCTATAACTTACAGAGAATATTAATCATTTCACGGTTGGAATAATATAATCATGACATGCATATAAATAAACCAATAACATCAAGTAAGCATATGCGGAAGCGTTATAACAAGATCATATAACATGTAATTCATTAATCAATAATAAACAGTAAACATACCTTTGTGATTCTAGCCCGAATAAGAATCAATTGAATCTTCAATTCAAGAACCCTAATTACGGTTTATGTGGATTATAAGAATAACCCCTTACCTTTTTGTTATTAAATCCAAGATATAACCAATAGTGTAGTTATATCACGTTCTTGTACCCACGTACTACTTCAAGTAAAAGATTATGCAAGTAATTGAATAACAAAACAATTTGGAAGACAAAAATCGAATCCCTAAAAATTAGGGATTGTTTGATTCGATTTTGGGACAAGAAAAGAAAAGAGAAAACTCAAGATTATTGTGTGTACAAGTGTATGGAACAAATAACCTTGAGTTTGCTTATATAGTGGAGATTACTTGGAGTTCAAGGCACAAAGGAGGTGCCTTTGTCCTTGGCCGATCGGTTCTAGATCCCTAGAAGGGATTCCGGAATTTTTTTGACTTTCCAATAATTCACACATATCACTTTCCTTTTATTCGTCTAACGGTCGTTAGCCATTCTCCATTAAATACTAACGGTCGTTACTCGTTTTGTGTTTATTAATAATTATATAACATTTATAAATAATTATTTATTTACTCTTCATACGTAAAGTGTGCAATCCCGTGATCTCGAGTTCGATCCTAACACACAACTATTAATTTATGTTCATAAAACTAACAGCTCCCACTTGGGGATATCTTAATAGTGCGATCACATCGGTTAGCGTCTTGCAACACGCCGATGCCTCTAGTACAATCTCGAGTAAGGCTCCTGGAAAAACCTTTTAATGATTTCTCATTATTATTATCTTTTTGTTTCTAGCATCACGTTAATAAGGATATGGATTAAAGTCATTCCTTAATTAACCATTTTGTTTCTCGTTATTTGTGATTGAGTAAGATTACCAAATATTCTGAACATATTCAGGGAAGATCTTGGGTGTGGCCGCACATACATCTTACCAACCCTACGAGGGGCCCAGGAGTATTAAACTCCAAAAATAAATTTGAAGGAACAAATTCTATCTTGACTACAAGCAAAACCCACAAACTTTGTAACACTTTCGAAAACAACCCTTATGACTACCAGTTACGTATAGCGTTAAGTTGTTCCACAAAAAATGTACTACATTCATGACACTTATCTTGCATCTCAAGTCTGAGGATAACTTATTATGATTTACATAATAACAAGATCCATAAAGTAACATCATGTAGTTGAGATAAGTCCTATATTCAGTATCATTGAATATCATCTGAAATGGCATGACTACGCATCAATATACTTTAAGTATATTATACCAACCTTCAGATTTGTCTTGATTTAATAATATTCCCATATTATTAACTGACAACAGACAATTTAGAATAACATTTATTTATGGATTAAACATGCAAATATAGGATACAATATATTATAAATTAAACATACCATGTATTTAAATTTATTATAATAATTGTTTAACATCCCTTATCCAAATACTAAATAGATCAATGCATGATAACTCTTGTTAATGAATTATGTCTCAAGTAATGAAATTCATACTTGTTGACAAGGCATAATTCATCCAACTTTGATCTATCGGAATTTTAAGAATACTTATTTTAAGAATTCAACTAGTGAAGTTCTTGTATGTGCATACTCAACTATTTTTATTATGCCATATAATATTTCATAAAATGTGTGACATCCTTAATCACCAATTTATGATAATCAAACTTCTAAACATTTTAAAGTTTAAGTATTGTTATTCTCATAATGTATAATGCAACTATGCTTTTAGTAAGCATAACTAGTAATAGCCAAGGATGAAATCCTTATCATAACTAGTATTGAGTGTCATCTCAATTTCATTAGCATCATTGTATACAAACAACAATATGTTTTTAAAACCTTCCTATAAACATTAATATCTCTTATGTAATGTTTGATGTCTTTCAAACTTACAAGTTTGTAAGCTATGACAATTTGCACAACAATTGATCAATTGTTCATCTATAGAATTTGGAAGCTGTTCCAGACTTAGGATGTGATTTTATAATCAAACATATTCTTTTAGAATATTACACATGATACAATAAAACATATTCTTTAATTAGATATTAATATTGCCAAATTATCTTGTAATCAAGCATGATACAATAAAACATGATGTTCATGAAAAATCTTTGAGTCATACTTAGATTTTATTCATGTTATTCATATCCATTTAGACTTTCTAAATAATATATCATATTATATTAGATTCATTTACCGTACATGTTTCAACAATAAACATTCATTCCAAGGTTATATGTTTCATTTTCTAAACCTTCTGAATAAAGTTTTATTCTAAACTAAGACTTAACATTTTACTTATATGGAATATTACTCTTTTACATGTTTTCAACATATATGATTTAGGAAATTAAACATAATACTCCTACTAGCTTTCAGGAATACTTAAAAATTATCTTATTTTAATTATAAATCAAAACATAGATTTAATAATTAAACATAAGAATAATCTTCTAGATGCATGCATTCATCCATCCATGGATTATTGCACTTTATACACTTTCAAAGATTTATTTGAATTCATAAACTCCTTTTGATTACTTAGCATCCTCGCTCAAGTAATCACTTAAGAAAGAGTTTTGATATTCCATTGTAAATTTCATATTAATGAAAATGAATATGACAATCATAATCTTTATATATATTTAATGTGTTTAGAAAAGAATATTTAATCACAGTTAATTGCTTAAGTGTGATTAATAATTTTGTCATAAGACATGCATTAAATACGTGCACAATATTGTCCATATGATTTTTATTCAAAGATTTAAACCACAATGGTTTCCTTATCTTTGAAGAAACTCATCTTCATTTTCATGTCTAACTATTAAGATAAACCAAGTTTCAAAATTGATTATCTTTATGGACAACATCTTTATTATTCATAGCATATGTACTTTACCCAATTCCATATTTGGTAATGTATCATGATGATTATCAGGTTTACAATAATCCTGTAAATCACAGCCATCAACAAATTAATCAAATATCTGAGATATTTTGCTATGCTATGAATGATAATTCCATCATCTTGAGATTTAACATTTAAAAGTCAAACCTCATCATGATACTTACTAGTGTATTTTAGAAGATTATGTATCTTGTAATTTTATCTTTTAAAGATCAAAACTCCCACTTGCTTTTAGTAATTTAAAGACTATCTTTAAATACTTAGCAAATAAAGCAATAATACAATATTCTCTTTTGGGATATTACAAATACATATTGACAGTTCCTGACTTTACTTTGTTAATAACCTCTTCATAAGCAGTTAAACAAATTTAGAACTTCAATTTAAGAACTTAACGTGACATCACATTCATCACATTTCATCATGTCTTATTAATCTTCTAGGTTGGAGTTTTGAAGAAAATGTGGAAGCTGCTATGGTTGAACAACAACAACAACAACAACAACAACAACAACAACAACAACAACAACAACAACAACAACAACTATTAGTGCAAGGTGCATCAAGTTCATCTGCACCAAGAGTTGTTGAGCAACAACAACAGGTGCCTCATCTGGATCACTTTCAGTTAAGTTTTGAGGAAAATGTGGCAGTTGATGATGGTGGCTAGAACTCTGACAAGGAGAGGGAGCTGAGCAGGTTGGAAGTTCAGTTAGACGCAGAGAGGTTTGCGAGCTTTGATCCTTACGATGACGGTTACGACTCAAACAACTCTCAAACCTGGGATCACCTGGACTACAACTGAAGTTTAGGTTTATGTTTTAATTTAGTATCATTTTTAACAATGTTTCAAAAATCATGAATCGGTACTGAGGCGGTCCATGGCCGAGTAGCGATTTTTAACCGATTAATCGGTCGGCCGATTACCTTGTAAAACTCACCAAGTTCCATGCCCGAGTAGCGATTAATCGGCCGAGTTGGCCGATTTTTGCAACACTAGTTTTTAATTTATGTTTAGGTTTCTATTTCTGTTAAGTATGTTTCTTTTAAATAAAATCATTTCCTTAAAAAACATTACAATACAATACGAAAACAAGAAATAAAACACAAATAACAGATACGATACGAAAACAAGACATACAACACTGTTAAGTATTTTATTCGGCCCATCTGGGGTGTTTCTCAAAACCTCCCACACGTGAACATATTTGAAGTTTTTCCCACCATAGCGATCTTTAAAAGTTCTCATTGCATTCATGAGACAAACATTGTGATCATCCCCGGTTGTTAGCCGCAACTGTTTGTAAATACCATTGAATACAACACATTCACAGTTCAGTCTGCTCCATTTACTCATGACCATATCTTTGTTTCGATTGACATCATCAGAAAGATTATTGAACATGGCTACAACCCGGTGCCAAAAAAAGTATGCATTGTGGTTGACAGCATCTTCATGAACTGCAACCCATACTTGAGCTAGCAAGATTTCTTCTTCTACTGACCAACGATTATTCATTTCAAATGTTTGAAGTTTGAAATTTTTTTGTAAATTGGTATGCTATTCATAGCCGTTTGAAACAATAGGAGCGGGATATATTAAAATTTCAAATTCAAATATGAGCGGGATATATTTAAAATTCAAATTCAAATAGGAGCGGGGTATATTTAAAATTTAAATTTTATTAATATAGTGTTTGAATGTTTAATGAATGAAATTGTTGAGGGTAAAATTTGTAAATTGTTATTTAAAAAAAGGTTGGTCCCTGAAAGTGATGTTATTTGGTATTATGATATATCCCGCTCCTGGTGTTTTTTGGTGTTGTGTTATTTGGTGTTAAGATAGTGTGGCGCTGACATGGCGCTGAGTTATTTCATGACTCAAGTTATGGCTCCTTGTTCTCTAAACGGTTTAAGTTAAACCAATTCTTAGGGTGCGTTTGATATCTCAATATGGGAATGAATCTATTACTATGAAAGTGATTAAATGTGTTTGTTTAAGATGAGGGGGCCCACACTATGGTAATGAATGATAGATATAATCCATACTCTATATACATCAAGAGAGAAGGAATGAATCTTTCATAAGAGGACCCATCACTACTTTCAACTTATACCCATTGTCATTCATGCAGGATATCAAACGCACCCTAAATTTAAGACTCTGGTATAATGGGTTCAAGACTTCAAGCCATGTTTCATTCGTGCATACCCCACACAGCAATCAACCATTTGATTAGTGTCCGTACATAGGCAAAATAAAAATACAATTATTTAAGCGAATGCAATAACAATCGAACAAAATACAATTATTGAAGTACTAAAAAGCAGCCCAATTATTGTTGCACGTTGTGGGGTTTCCCAAAGTTTTGGAGCTTTCTAAGTTTTCTCACCAGCCTAGTCCCCGGACCCCAGGGGCGAAGCTTGAAAATTTCGAGTGGGGGTCGGGATCTAAATTTTTTTTTTCCTAACATTATGGGGGGTCGAAACCGAATTAAATTGGGGAGGCGAAACTGAAAATACCAAAAATTTTCTACACGAAAACTATATACCCCTACATCGCAAAAAAAAATTCGGGGGGTCGGCCGCCCCTCCCCGCCCCTTAGAAGCTGCGCCCCTGCCGGACCCGCATATTCAAATACTCCGTATGCTTTTTCTAAACGTAGGACCAGAAAAATCAAAGGTTATAAAATGCGTGAGACATGGCGTGGTGTCATGGTTGCGCCTTAAGTCTTATGCGTCATGGCGAATTCTTTGTGATTTTTAAGGCGTCACTAAAGCGGCAAAAAATATTTATAGAGTTATGTATTTATAATTTTAGATAATATTACTCGTACGATATTACACATTTAGATTACTACTTACTATATAATTTAACAGACCCGTATACCAAATTGCTCAAATTCCAAATACTAGTTTAAAATTGTTCAAAAAAATAAATAAATAAATAAATAAATAAACTTGTTCAAAAAGTAGCGTCACGCCTTATCAAAAGGCGCGCCTTTACGAGCTTTTGCTCACCTTATTTCACCCTTTTTTGCGTCACGCCTAGATCAGCCGCCAAAGTCTATTTCGTGGCAGTGAGGCCATGCTTCGCGCCTTGGCGACGCCTTGACACGCCTTTTAGAACACTTGAAAAATCCCTAAACTTTTCTAGTGTTTGAATTAATTAAGCAACCAAATATCATTTAATTAGAGTAAATATATATTCACTAAATAAATACTAGAAATTTATATGTATATATAAAATTGTTGAAGGGGCAGCAAACTTGGGGACCAAATGCGCAATTTTTAAAAAGGTCAATATATTCATTTTGAAATTTTCAACAGATAAGCCATCAGATCGTGGATTATATATATATATATATATATATATATATATATATATATATATATATATATATATATATATATATATATATATATATATATATATAGGGGTGCGTTATATGCAGTACCAATATTAGATACAGTACTTTACAGTACCATTTGGACCAATAAGAATTGAGTACTATTAAATCTTTTTAATTAATTCAAAAGGGTAAAATAGTAAAACACATTTTTACTTTCTTTTTGTATTTTTTAATTAAAAAAACGTTTTTAGATGCCCTTGAATTTTCGGAATTAAAAAAAAAATTAACTTTTTATTTTTTTCAACAGACATGTTTTTTGAAAGTGCACATATGTTTTGTCAAACTTATTTTGCTTAAATTGGTAGTTGCACATATGTTTCAAGTGTACAATCTTTGATCTTTGAAATTCATGACAAAAAGCGAAAACATAAAATTAATAGCTAACCAAAAACATAAATATTATACATAAAATTCGATATCAAATAAAATACAATTCAAGTACAAGTATATTGTTAAATATAAATGTTCACGCCACTTAAAAACATGTGTGCACTCTTCACTTTCTCATCAAATTTATTGGAATATATCTGCACGCCTTCCAAGAACATAGGTACACATGGGGATTTCTCATCAAATTTATTATAAACATGTATGTTTGCCTTCTAAATACATATATGCACGTCTTTCGAGAACATATGTGCATGCCTTTTAAAAACACAATTGCATTCATTGATCATTTTCACTCACACCGTCTTTCCTTTGATTGAGCCTTCCCCACTGAAAAAATATATAACAACAAAAAAAACTAGTTATATCAAATTATGGCATGTTAAATTAATTGTAAAACTAGTTGATAAAATAAAACTTAATAAGAAACATATATGTACCGAACTATAAAACTTAATCAAAGTTACATAAAACAAAAATACACCCATGTTTTGACCAAAATACATAAGTGTTTTGAACATAAAACATATATGTTTTGACTTTTGAACACGTATGTTTGATCTTGCAATCATGAAAGCTCAGCAACCATTTGGTTCATCCTTCTAATAAACAAAGTAAAAAACTCTTTGAAAAAAGTCGTACTATCACAATTATAATTCACTCATATTCCCTAAGACTACAATACACTTGATTTCAACATTTTTATAACCCTTTCTTTACATTAAAAAATAAACCAACATACAGAACTAAATTTAAAAAATAAATAAATAAATAAAAATAAATTACCTATCAATTTTTAGTATGGTTGTTTTCGACAAGCAACCCAAAAAACCCAGTTTAGATCCACCATGAGAGGCCGCACAACCAAACCGGAACCACGATCCCTCCCAGGCTCCAAAAACATCACCAAAACCAAAAACATGGTTACTCACATCATTAACAGGCGAATCCCAAAATTTATGAAGAAAGGGCCAATAAAAAGATGAAATTCGTAAGCAGCCTCCACACCTAAAAAACCAAGGTAGAACCAGATCCGACCGACTGCCATCTGAAAATCCGGCAACCAAAAAAACAAATACACAAACAAAAAAAAATCAAGATCCAATGAAAACGAATAAAGAAACAAAAAAAATCAAGATCGAAAAAAAAATGTAAAATTAAAACCAATACAAAATCAAAATCGATTCATCTACAAAAAAAATTAATAAATAAATAAAAAGTAAAATTAAAACAACTTACTAAGAATGTATATCTCAGATTTATGCTTGTTCGACACAAAAAAGAAATTGATGATCGTTTTTTTAAAGGTGGCTGAACAATGGATCTAAAGAGAAAGAAGCGTAGTTTTTTCTTTTTTTTAGGAGCAGTTTATTGATTGTGGAAGAATTATAGATGGTAAGTGAGATAACTGCATCTTTTTAGGGATAATATGAAATACCTAGATTACCCTTTTAGCCTTTTTAGCTTTTTAAATAATGGCTTAATCTTTCAATTAATTACATTAAAAGCACAAGTGATCTCATCCATTGATTAAGTGATCTAACGGTCTAAAATGGTACTGTAAAGTACTGTATATAAGAATGGTACTGCATGGAATACATCACTATATATATATATATATATATATATATATATATATATATATATATATATATCTATATTATATATAACAGGAGGCGTTACACGTAGATAATGCCACATAAACGCCACCTCATTGCCCAGTAATTCATTATGTGCCATGTCATCACATTGTCGCCATGTAAGCAATTTTTATATGCATATTAATAAATTTCGTATGGTTTGTATGGTTTTTAAAAAACAATACTCAGGATTCGAACACATGACCTACAACATTTTATGTGGCCTCTTAACCGTTGGAGCAGCACAATGTTTATTATACAATCTGAAACTCAAAATTGATAAATATGTCCAACAAAATATTTTTTTAGTTTTAGGCCCAATCTGAAATCTGAATATGTGCAAGGTGGTAATACATTGTTAGCAAAACCCTTCGTACGCCTCTTTTTTCTAAAAACCCTAATGATCTCTCCAAACCTAACACAGCCATAATTTCTTAATCTTTTTCTCATATGATCGTATAAGTTCATTACACCGTCGTCTCCATTCTTTGTTTTTGCAGTTTTATCAGTTTTTTATCATCATATAGTATTTTAATATCATGTTGGTTTCTGCCACCAGTGCTTTATTGAGGTGCTTAGACTTGCATAATATTGTTTTTTTAACTCACATGTGTTGTACATTGAATTTTTGCTGCTTAATATATCAGAAAAAGAGCTGGTGTTGAACTAATAAAAAATTATTTGTAAACGTTCTTTGTGTAGGAGCACTATGTCAAAAGTGTATCCTGCAATGTATATTTAGAATGTTACTGAACCTGCATTTGATGACAATACACCTGAAGATCCTGATTTTTCATCTATTCAAGTTAAAGCGAGAAATCTAAACTTTCTTAATCTTAATATTCTGAGATATGTTGTTGCATGTTTGGGATGAATTATTTTTTCTATATCATGTCTAATAGATTTGGATCTTCAGGCCTAGCAGAAGTTGGACTTATTTCCAGCAAGCTTTCATGATACGACATGAATCCTTCGGATCAGGATGAGCCCCAAAAGGTAAAATTCCGCCTGTTAAACTATCTATCATGTTTCTTTTTATCTCAACTAATTATCTTATTCATTTGACCTATACACAACCAGAAAAAAAGCCTGAAGCGACCTAGGAAAACCCTGTAGCAATATCATTCAATCTCATTAATCAAAGGTATGTTTGTTCGACTATATTCACTGGATCTCAATGTTCGTGTTCGAGTTCAAGTTTTGGACTCTTATTGTTTCTTCCAATTTGAACTTTTTCATCAAATCCTTAAGCAGAAGTCCACCAAATTATATCTTGATTTAACCCTAATCTGTAATCCTTCCGGATGGTTCAGGACATGAATCGGTTCACATATCCAATTATGTGTTTAAATAGGTATTACTTTATAGGCATGAGCATTGTTTGTTGTGTATCATCTTATAAATGTAGAACTCATGAATCCATACACAGTTCTATAAGGGATATTTTAGTAACATGGATGTATAATATTTAGTTGTAATCATCAGATTGTTATTCTTTTTAAGGCACCCGATTGTTAGATATTAAGTATATTGTTGTAGGCTATTTCTATAAGATAAAAGGACCAAGAGAACCCTTTGTGTATTGTCAAATAATGGAATAAGAATTAAACATTAACCTGTTACTGAAATATATGTTTTTGCAGAAAAAAGTAAGCTAAGTGATCCATTATATCGCCTTGAGGATCAAGAACAGAATTTAAAGAAAAAGAAAGAAGGAGAACCGTTGCTTGTGCGACTTCAATGAGTATCTGATGACAGACATTTGGATAATTATTCTTTAAAAAGTCCCTTCGTGCTAGACTTAGAGTACATAGGGAAAAAGCATTATAACCAATATGTTATTGCCTAACCCATTATTTTTGTGTTTTCAAGTTGTGTCATACTCTTAATTCTAGAGTTAGTGAGACACACAACAACATATTTAATTTCAGATGCTGTTAGGAACCCTGTGATGTGTGCTAATGGATTAAGTGCAGTTTCTGCAGCAATGGCCATAACCGCAGCGGCTGCAGGAGTGACAAGACCATCTTTCGTATTCTGATCACTATTTAATGTTGCATAGGAAGAGCAATTACGGATCAACCGAGATGCCCAATATGCAGGCATGAACTCACACATCAGGATCTCATCTGGGTCTGTTTCCCTGTTAGGCTTCTACCACCACCACCACTATAGTTACCCACCTTCCCTTGTCTAATTTGCTTCAGACAGGTGGTTGATGTAACGGCTACTAATTGTGGTCATATTTTTGTGAAGGGTGCGTACAACTTGCAGCTTTTAATCCACCTGAATGTCCAAAATGTATGCTAATGGTCTCCTATCAGGACCTATTCCGCATCTACATCCCCTAAGACAAATTAACTCTAGGTATGTATATACCTAATCCTTTTTGTTTATAATTAGTTATAAGTATATCATTTATATTTGGACTTTCATCATATGAAAAAGCATTATAACCAGTATGTTGTAGCTTAACCCATTAATACTCATTCTATTGATAGTTGTTGTTTGACAAATCTGGAAATTAATTAATTGGCGATTACATTTAAAATATTTCAAAATCCAGCCTGAGCTTGACCGACAAGAGCAAGCTAGATGGACAACCCAAGCTTGCTCGCCCAAGGTAAGGTTATCTTTTATGCCTGCACATTTATCAGTAATATTATAATACCAAACATTGTACGCTGTTGTATAGGCTCTTGACAAAATCTGATTTGAGAGCTCGACCGACAAGAGCAAGCTAGATGGACAGCCTAAGCTTTTCATCCACATCATCCCCGACAAGGCTACCAACACCTTGACCATTGTTGATAGCGGATTTGGAATAACCAACGCTGGTGAGTAACTCCACGATATTTGACTAGCTATTTTCATTCAATAATTTATGCATTGATTGCATGTTCATGACACTGGCTAAATAAGCAGTTTCGATTATGATGAACAATCCTTTCTTTAGGTCCTGCTTTTCTGATGCACCTATTAAACATGCACCTGTTACTTCTCATTTGGTTCTTCATCCAAAGGCTCCTTTTTTGCTCATTCAACTGAACCATGGTACGCATTATTTTTTTTACCTTTTGATTTTTACATTAAATCATTTCAGAAAATCAAAGCTCAGGGATCTAAAGTAATTAAAAACTAACTCCATGCCAGTGATATACTTCCTTATGTGAACTCCCACTTCCTCTGGAGCGAATACCCAAGTTTCAATTGTTATATATAAAGACGTTTGAAATCGATAATGTCAGACACTGACATGTTATGCGTTTCACATGATTTTTATATCAGTATAATCTCATCTCATTGAATGTCATTCCAAGCCTCAAAGGTAGTTATTTTTTTAATCCAACATCGTCAAACAATTGGATTTTCTTTAGGTCTGTGGGTGACACGTCTAAGAAATAGAGTTTTTTGTATTATTAATAGTAGTTGTAATTTTATAGATTTGCTTATATACTTGGTTATATTCTTTTTTGTATTTTAAATCCATTGCAGCCATTGATTACAGTCATATGTGTACACATAAGGCGCATTTCTTTACACCGCCCGTTCATAGGGTGGGCCTTAAACGGCAAAAGTCGTTTAGTCGGAGGAGGAAGATCTTTTTCCCGGCACGGTATGCACCACCTGTTGTACACAACATTCCTCGGGATTAGGATCATGGGAGTGGCTACCTACACACGGCCGGTATACCCTTTCACTTCGACATGGACATTTTCATTATGTTATGAGGCCTGTAATAGAAGGAGGTTATATAAGTGGAAGATCTAAATGTCACAGTGATAGAGTACTATGAGGCGAGTTATGATAACGAGTTGCAATAATTTTTTTTAGTGGCTAGCGAACACACTGCTATGTGTTTTGTTAAATAATAGCATGAAACAGTTAATTCACATTTCGTGATGAATAAAAGTTGCTTGACAAACTTATATTACTTTTTTTTGCAGGCATGTAAATGACACATGCTTTTGAAATATTTGTGGCTGCATCAGTAGCAACATAGCATTCTCAATGTTTATATAAGATGAGATAATGATCTTTTGCTCATGCTTGCCTTGCCAATGCTACTAAACAAAGCATCATTGGAGCCTCATGTTCTTCGATTCTAATAGGTTAGGAACTTAGGTTGGCTATATATTTGCTTATTACACTCTCAATCATTTTTTATGAGGTTGTGATGAATCTAAAAAGGTTTGATTAAAGATGCATCGACGACAAATTATCGTATTTGCAGCCATGCTAGATGTAAGTATTTTTTTTCTGATTCTTAACGTATCTGAGCCAACAAATGCTACTACCCTTTTGGTCAATTTCCATTACTCGGTGGTGCAACAAATGCTACTACCCTTTTGAAGGAAGCGATAAATGTTATTAGTTTTAATTATGAAGACGAAACTAGATGTGAAGAAGAGGTAATATTATTTTTAACGCTCTTAAAACTACAACAAAGCTTCACATACAGAGACTTATAAAACTCATTTACATGTAAGTGGGTTAAAAATGTTACTTATAAACCAACTATATTGTTTCCTACTTAACTTAGAGTAATATCAAAACTAAAATTGGTAGAAATTATAAAGCAAAAGTGTTTAAATGTTCAGATTATAGCCATTTTGTCATTGCATGTTTTGGGAAAAGTAATTCCCTAATAAGAAAGTGTTTCAAGAGTTAAGACACAAAAAGGTATGAAGGTTATTTGTTGTGGCAAAGACGATCAATACACAAACTGCACAACAAACATTGTGTACAAAAAAGTTCTATTCGTATATGAATAAGCATCATATAATTTATTTGTTCTCAAACTTATCATTTTTCGTTTAGCACTGTCTATTTATTTCCATTATTTTTATTTAACATTTTTTTTTGCCATTATTCACTATTTATTTACATGCAATTAGATTTTTTTAAACAATATTATGAAGCGAACCCGCCTACCGATAACTAATACCTGCCAACGATAACTATACATCATGCTCGCCTTACTTAAATATTAATTTCCGTTAAATACTACCTACCACAGAATAATTATAAGTCATGCCCGCCCATCGGGCGGGCTTCGAAATCTAGTATATATATATATATATATATATATATATATATATATATATATATATATATATATATATAGGGAATGGATCCAATAAGAAGAGAAAATAAAATAAGAAGAATGAGAAATGTTTCTAGCCACACATTTCAAATGAGGAAGGAGAATTTCATGGGAGATGCATTTTATTTTGTAGGTGCATCTGAAATGTGCGGTTGTAATCACTTCTCATTCTTTTATTTTACTTTTATTTCTCATTTGATCCTTACTCTATATATATATATATATATATATATATATATATATATATATATATATATATATAGTGTAAGGTTCTTTTCAGAACCAAAAGAATTGCAAGAACTACGAGAACCACTTTTGTACTCCTAATATTGCATGATGTATATCATATTAATGCAAGATGGCATTTTTGAAAATATCTGTAACTTATTTTAGAATAAAAGATTAAATTAGGGGCAAAGTTGTAATTTAATTCCTCCACAAAATTAGCATCACATCCCCATAACAGTTACTTTCTTTTCCCAGATCTACAATTCTTCCATCTCTCTTAGACTTAAAAACCTCCGACCCATTAAGCTTATAAAATTAACATCGAGTATAATTTAAACCCTTTAACGAGTCAGTCACAAACAGATCTCCCGTTGAAGTTACCGGCGAAACAAACAATGGTAAATCATAATCATCATCAAATAAATTCTTGTTCTTATTTGGTTATAACTGTTTTGTTTATTTATTTTGTGAATCTCGATCGGTTTACAATTAATTAATTAACAGGTGGAATAATGATGGACAGAAGTAGATGGAACATATCATACGTAGTAATCTAGTATATATGAATTCAAAGAAGACAATAAATCAAGGATGGTCCAATAAGATAATTGGAATTCTTAATTACCTTTCCCATAATTTGTTCCTCCAAATTTGGTAACGGTGATATACAGATGGGATGAAGGAATCGAAAAGGTAGGCCACCTTAGTTTTTTGATCATAAAAGCTTATGTCTGCTTTTGTTTTAAATCATAAATTTATTCAAAAACATTTATATAAGCACATTTTTTGTAGTTGGTGTTTTAATACGTAACTGTTACTTGAGCAAATACACGTGAATACTTACTAGCGTCTCATTCAACTAAATTAGGTACCAATATTACAAAAACTAAATTTGTCGTGTCACATCGAATTTTGATCCGGCTTCTTTAATTTCGAAGTTTAAATGTATTGAAAGTGCGTATATGTTTTTAGTTATGATATAAAGATGGTTTGTGTTTAGTTCTTATTTAAGGGTGCATTTGTGTTTTATGTTTTAAAGTTGTACTAATTTCTCAAAGAAGTCAAGAACATAGCCTCGAGTGCACAAGTAAATAATACATTATGCATATGTGTTTTCTTAGTTGTTATGATTGAATAAAAAGATGGGATTTAAACACATGTGTAATACCAAACAGAGCACAGGGCCACTATCAATGAAGGGCCACATTTCCTATACTATGTTATTAAGCATAATATTAATATTAATCTATTGTTACATATATTGAAAATAAGAGGCTCATCTTCATTTGTAACTTTTGCCGATAAATTATTAGTTCGTATCTGTTGTTGTAAAATAGTATTTATAACTATTACTTTTATTGCTATTATCGTCTCAGTGTGCATATGCGTTAGTGAGAGTGCATATGTGTTTTTAGCGTTTTTGGTGAGTTTGAACCTTTTATGCATATGTGTTTTTACAATTTCATTAACTTGTTCCTTTTGTACATATGTGTTTTGTTAGTTATTATGATTAAATAATTCGTCTATTATTTGTTTGTTTGTTTGTGGTTGTAGGTATGAGTATAATGAGCAATATGAAAAGTGCACATACGTATTATAAGGGCATATAGACGAATTCAAATGCACATATGCATACAAAGAGATCAAGAGTTGCCAATGAGGAAAAACACATGTGCATATACGGCAACATGTATATAAAAAGATCATGAGAGTCTCTTATTGCGTTAATTATTATTAGTGCACACATGTATAATCAATATATTGTACTTCCATTTTCTTTTAGACATTTGTATAAATTTTATGTTCTTGATTTTAACTTTTGAATATTAAAGATTGTACTCCAAAACATATTATTTTAGAAAAACACATATGCATCTCACTTTTAGAAAACATAAATGTTGAAAACAAATCTAAAAACAAAGGATTTAAGTGATTGATCGCTAGATTATACGAAAAAAAACACATATGCACCTTATATTTTCAAATCATGCATCCTGAAAAAAGAAATTATTTCAAAAAAAAAAAAGAAAAAAAAAAAAAAAAAAACCTAAAACCTAGGAACAAAAAAAAAACGTTTTTTTCATTAAAAATATCAAAAAGAAATAAAAATGTAATTTTACTATTGTACCCTTTCAAATTAAATAATAAAAATAAATTTCCAAAAAAATCTGATTGGTTGATATTGATTCTCGCAGTTCTCGCAATTTATTTGGTTCTGAAAAGAACCTCACCCTATATATATATATATATATATATATATATATATATATATATATATATATATATATATATATATATATATATATATATATAGGGTCACGTTCAATGCAGAACCACTTTTTTGTACAGAACTTTTCAGAACCACTTTGGACCAATGAAAATTTAGTATTATTAAATCTTTTCATTTATTTCAAAAGGGTATAATGGTAAAACACATTTTCACCTACCTTTTGAATTTTCTTAATTAAAAAATGTTTTTTTAATCCCTTAATTTTCGGAACTTTTTTTTTTTTTTTTTTTTTTAGCATTCATGTTTTTGTTTTTTTTTTTTTTTTTAATTTTTTTTAAACATCAAGTGCATATGTGTTTTTTTCAAATAGTGTAAACTTCGTATGTTATTAGCATAAATTTTTTTGCTTAAAATGGTAATTGCACATATGTTTTTAGTGTACATTCTTTAATCTTTGAAATTTATAACCAAAAATATAAACATATACATGCAACCTCTAACTTTGTAACAATTCAAGAACATAAATGTCATTAAAAAAAATTATATTAAATAAAATACAATTCAAAACAAGAGTATTATCAAAATCATTACAACAGATATGCACATCTTCTAAGAACATATATGCACGCCTTTCGAGAACATATGTGCACGCCTTTTAAGAACAAGTGCATTCGTAGATCATCTTTATCACACCGTCTTTTCTATGATGGAGCCATTCCGACTGAAACAAATATATATAATGAGAGTTAAATTAACTCGACAAAGTAATATGAGCATACTCAATATAATAATGGGAAAGACAACACATAAATCAAACTCTAGGCATCTAAAACACATATGCACTTCATTAAGCGTAAACTTTATAAACTCTAAAAACACATATGCACTTCGAGTAAATACTTGATCTATATTAATCTCAAACCATTTTACTTCTAGGTAATCTCACACTATGTTTCAAAACATATACAGTATGTTTTACTTTCTTGATTTACACTTTAAGCCCTAAACATTAACATTTACATATTAGTTCTTAAACGTATACCTGTATGTTTTAGCATTGAAACATTATAATTATAGATCGTATTTACTTCTGGTTCCTATGGACAATAAATCATGTAGCTTTATGGTTTTTATTTTCTCATCATCCTATGTTTGTTTGCTATTTACAACTCCAGGAAACACTCAAATCAAACCCCAGTTAGCCCCTCATTTCCCTATCAAACATATATGTTCACAACCATAAACATATATGTTTGATTGAGCCCGGACCACCTAACTTATATTGACCAAATAATGGTCAACAAAGTTAAATAGCCTAGGTCAATGCTCCGGGTAATATAAGGTATCACCAGGTCGTTAAGTCCCGTTGAAGTGTGAATTGTAACTTTAGCGTATTTGTGATCGGGTGATTATTCACAGAAAAGGGTTATAATCAGAATTATTTGGAATTTATTAACAAATATAGCTTAGGAAAGCTACGTGATTGATTACGGGAATTTAGATTACGAAGATTTGAGCTAAAAACAAAAAACGTACGTTTTAATTAAAAAAACGTATACAGACGCACAAAACAAAAAGTACAACTAAAGGACAGGAAGGGTTAAAAGTGTAAAATTGATATTTTTACAATCCTAATAATTTAAAGAAAATTTTTAAAAAATAAAAATTATTTTTACACTATTTAATTATTTGTTATTAATTAATTACTAATTATCTATTTAATACTAATTAAACTAATTAGAATTATTAAAAATACTAAAAAGACTTAGAAAATTAAGAAAAATTTTATAAATCTAATTAACCATCATGGGAATCCTAAAAAAATTATAAAAAGTTAATTTTATGTATTTTTAAACTAATTAACTAATTATTATTCTATTTATTAATTAATATCTAATTAAACTATTTAAATTATGAAAACTATTAAATGAACAGTAAAAATTCTAGAAAAATTTATAAAAATGTTTTAACTAAAATAAAAGCTATAAAAATTATAAAAACTAGGTTATACTATATAAAAACTAATTATGCTATTTAATTGATTAATATTAATTAAAACTAAATTAAACTAAAATTAATTAGAAATACCACTAAAAGACAAAATAAAAATCTGGAAAAATTTGTAAAATTATTTAAATCTAAAATATAATTTCTAAAAATATAAAAGTGATATATTACTTAGAAATAAATTAAAAAGAAAAATAAATTGATAAATCCTATTAAATAGAAGCTATCACTATTTTTAAAATTGGTTTTTTGGATTTTTTCTTTTTCTAAACTAATAATAAACTAAAAACAACTAATTTTAACAAAAACACTTTTGATTTAACCCAAAGAATAAGCACTTGGAGTGCTTATTATACCCACAGTTGACTTTTGTTGACTGTGGAGTGTTTTAAGCTCAAATGGGAGAATGTGGGGTCCACACTGATCAAGTTTGGTTTCTCTGAGTCTTTTGAACAATAATAAGCAAGTGTTAAGCAAATGAATGGCTTGAATAAGCCAAAAAGATCAAATAAGCACTTAACTATTTGTTAACTGATGCAGATTAAGGGACAAGGATTATGGTCCAATTTAAGTGGGGTCCACAGACTTAGGGGTCAAACAAAAGGTTCAAACTTACTCCCTGGTAGGAGGGGGGTTGAGTGGAACCAAAATCAATGGGCCTAGACCACTGTAGTGGTCACAAACCACCACAAAAGGTGGTGGTGTGAAGATGGTCTGCTGAGAGCAGGGCAGTTGGTTGCCCTGCAGGTTACTTCAAAGGGCTGTGGGACCCACCAAACAAAATTCTAAAAATCTGATAAAATTCACAAAAATCAACAAAGTGGTAAAGTTTAAGTTGGTAAAATCTCAGACCTTAGAACCTTATATTACACAAGTTGCAAGCCTCCAAAGTTTGATCAAAATCCAAGAATGCACAATTGACTTTTGGAGAAATTGCAAGGTTTGACTTATATGAACTTCAAACACAGATTTGATGATTGATTTAAGTTTATAAACCCTCAGTAAGACTTTCTCAAGTGATATTAACTGGATTTAAATTGATTACAAGCTTTTGAGACTTTAAAACTCCCACAGTTGGACTGTGGACACAATGTTTTGTGATTTTGACTTTCACACAAAGAATAACTTGGTTTTAAAGCTCTTTTATCCTAATGAACTCTATTGAGGTATGACTGAACCAGAAATAACAACCAAACTTCCTTGAGTCTTCTTGAAAGGCTTATGCCAAACACCCTTTTTGGTGACTGATGTAAGAGTTATCAATGTGAAACAGTGATTTGGCTTATGAACTCAGTTGATGCTTGTTTAACTTGGTAAATTAGAACTTTTTAAACACCCTTCAGTGACTAGAAACAACTTTAACCTAGAAATGATAACTTGCACTTTTTAAGTTAAAAATATGAAAAGGATTGATTACAATCCTAAACCACCAACTAACTTCTATTAATTAAACTAAATTAAGTGTAAATGAACACAAACAAACTACAAATAGCAACTACACTACCAATTGCAGATTAAAACAGTAAAGGTAAATTGGAAGTCAAAAACTCACAATGTGCTTTCCAAGCAAACCACTGAGATCAAGAACCACAAGGACCAATCCTATTGCTTACCAATAAGCACTAACCCACTGCCATCCATGATTCACAGTGCTCCATGCTTTCTTCACCCTTTTCCACAATTTTTTTATTTTATTTTAATTTATTTAGTATTTTTGCTATTTTCCTTGAACTTAGTAAAAAAAACATTCTACAACTTAAAAACTTACTTGAAACAGATTAAATGAAAGTTTATAAGGACTTATGAATAGCTTTTGCACATGAGAACTTTAATTTAAGACTTGAAAACTTTAAATGGAGCTTGAACCTTGAAACAGAAATTAACTTAGAACCTTTCTTTCATTAATTAAAAACTGAGTTACAGTAGTGAAATACAATATTACCTAAGCTAGAAACTACAATATTACACACACATAAGCTTCTATGAGCTTTTTATATATATAACGAGCTAAAAACTAAAGCTAAGCCTTCCACATGGGATCTTTTTGAGTTCTGAGAGCTCCACATGCTTTGCCTTTGACGATAGACCAAATCCCCATCGTTGGATTGCTTTGAAATCGATCTGAGCCATAGATTGTGAATTTGGCGCCAAATTGCATACGGGCAAAATTGAGTGGGATAGGTGAGGGGTTTGGTGATGCATTTATGGTGGTGGAGTTATTTGGTGAGGATATTAATTATGGGGGGGAAAGTTGGTGAAAAGGTGGAGGGGGGGGGGAAGTGATGTTGCCCTGGTTTTGCGCATGCTTGTTGGGGGAGAAGAGGTTGACCGGGTCAACGCGGGTATTATTTAAAACGGTTTAAGGGTTGGGTGGGCTAATGTTGTTTGGGCCTGGGGGGCTGGATCAGACCAATGGGGTGTTTGTTTGGGTTTGGTTTTGGATTAGATAAAATAGGGTCCGGATGGCTAGTAGTTATCACAAGGACCATTTTTGCAATTCTATCAAACTTCAAGGGCAGAAGTTGCCAACTTTCCAAAGCTCTCCAAAGGATCAATGTTGCCAAGTACCAATAATCCAAGGACCAAATTTGCATTTTTCCACATTTTCAAAATTTCAAAAATCCCAGGGACTACTTTTGCCATTTTTGGATTTTCAGGGACTAAATATGTAATTTTGGAAAACTTGCAACCCAAATGTGATATTTTGTGATTATTTGACTTTTAAAACCTTGGGTTGACTTTTCCTTAAAAATAAATGCATAGGGACTAAAATTGACAAGTTTTGAAACTTGGGGGACTGAAACTGCCAATACTGCAAACTTTGTACGTTTTTTCTTTGTTTTTGCACATTTTGCTTTTAAAACACATAAAACACAATCCCTGGGATAATTTAAGTATTTTGATACTTTTTTGATTGTTTTTGTGCGTTTTGGCAGTTTAAATATATAAAAAACGATGAGTGTTTGAGCACTCATCAATCCCCCACACTGAACTATTGCTAGTCCCTAGCAATTTTTTTAGAAAACTTGATGGATTTTAAACTCTTTACCAAAAGCCATCACTTCTGGAGTAGCCAGGTGTAAGAACTGTGGCACACCTGATAACCGTGTGATTTTGAGCAAACCACCAGCTTTCAACGGATTTGTTAAGTCTTTACCAGGAGCCGTTTGCTCCTGGACTAGCCAGCATCTTGATGGACAACGTCAACATCTTGGTGAGCTGATTACCAATTATGGATTTTTCCACGGCCTTTACCACAAGCCATAATCTTGCGGGCTAGCCAACTCATTTGTTTTCGGGGAGTTGATGAACCATACAATTTTGGGCAAATTGCCAGCCGTCAACGGATTTGATTTATCTTTACCAAGAGCCGTTTGCTCCTGGATTAGCCAATCCCTTTTGTCGCTTAGACAAGGCGGACTGATTACCACAAAAATTTTGAAATAAAGTGAAAAAAATTTTGAAAATTTTGGCCAAAAACGGGGGTACTTGAAAGGATTTGCTTAAAATTTGATAGAATTTCCCCCCCACACTTAGAAATGAATATTGTCCTCAATATTCAAAGTCCCGGCTATTATGCCGAAGCTATGAACGTAAAAAGCCAAGATTCGAAGCTAACTGCGGAAATACCAATTTTCACTTTATTTCTATATATACAACTTTTTTTTTTTTTTTTTTTTTTTTTTTTTTTTTTTTTTTTTGAGCTTTATATACATATGTACATTTTTTCAAACAGCGGGGGGTTGGCCATTCCCCCACACTAAGTGGTAGAAAATAGAAAGAATCAGAGATACGGGTGAAAACCCGTATTGTTGCTAATTTTTGGTCATCGAGTCGTTAGCTTGACTCTATCCCCGAATTCAATTGTCCTTGGGGAAAGTTTGGAGATCCGGGACGACCATGGATGGTACGTCCTCTCCAAAGTAGTGTTTTAACCGATGTCCATTCACTTTGAAATTTGGACCGTCATTTTGAGATAATTCGACGGTGCCATAAGGATAGACTTTTGTGATAGTGAATGGACCAGTCCATCGGGTTTTGAGCTTTCCCGAGAAGATCTTGAGTCTAGAGTTGAAAAGAAGGACTCGATCACCCACGTTGAAAACGCGGTTTTTGATTTTTGAGTCATGAATCTTCTTTGTCTTTTCTTTATAGATCAAAGAGTTCTCGTAAGCCTGATCACGAAGTTCGTTTAATTCGTTTAGTTGAACTTTTCTATGATCACCCGCCGTTTTGAGGTCGAAATTGGCATGCTTGAGAGCCCAATAGGCTTTGTGTTCAAGCTCGATCGGAAGATGGCACGCTTTCCCGTACACAAGTTTATAAGGCGTACACCCAATGGGTGTTTTGTAAGCCGTACGGAAAGCCCAAAGTGCATCATCTAATTTGTCCGACCATGATGCACGATTCTCACCTACAGTTCTCTCCAATATTCTTTTAATGCCCCAATTGGACACTTCGACTTGTCCACTTGTTTGAGGGTGGTACGCAGTGGAAAGACGGTGAGTCACACCGTACTTTTGCATGACTTTGTCAAATTTGTCATTACAGAAGTGTGTACCACGATCACTAATAATAGCACGTGGAGTTCCGAATCGGGCAAAGAGAGCTTTTAAAAATTTCACAACTACCCGGGCATCATTTGTGGGTAAAGCTTTTGCTTCAACCCATTTTGACAAGTAGTCAACTGCCACGAGTATGTATTTGTTGCCGTGAGAGGATGGAAATGGCCCCATAAAGTCGATGCCCCAGATATCAAAGATTTCACAAACCTGAATTACATTCTGAGGCATTTCATTCCTTTGTGAAATATTCCCGTGGCGCTGACAAGCGTCACAGGACTTGACCAACTCTTGGGCATCCTTGTAGATCAAGGGCCAATAAAAGCCGGAATCAAACACCTTTTTGGCGGTGTAGTTGGGATTGTGGTGGCCCCCCGTGGGACCAGCATGGCAAGCCTTTAAAATTTCAGCGGCTTCCTGACCATACACACACCGCCGGATGACTTGATCCGCGCATATCTTGAACAAGTAGGGGTCGTCCCAAAAGTAATGTTTTACGTCTTTGAAAAATTTATTTTTTTGTTGGGACGACATCCCTTTCACAATGAAGTTACCCGCAAGATAGTTTGCAAAATCGGCAAACCATGGGGTAATCGAGTCTCCACGAAATGAAACCGCATTGAGGGTTTCGAGAGGAAATGTTTCATTTATTTCCTTTTTCTCGAAAGCATCTTGGTGGGGGTTTTCAAGACGGGAGAGATGATCAGCAGCCAGGTTCTCAGCTCCTTTTTTATCACGAATGATGATATCAAATTTCTGAAGGAGGAGAACCCATCGGAGGAGTCTCGGCTTTGCATCTTGTTTTGCAAATAGATACTTCAAAGCCGAATGATCCGTATACACTATGCTTTTAGTCAGAATCAAGTATGGCCGGAATTTTTCAAAAGCATACACCACAGCTAATAATTCTTTTTCAGTGGTGGTGTAATGACTTTGAGCCTCGGTCATAGTCTTGCTGGCATAGTGTATAGGCTGAAAATGTTTTGTTTTGCGTTGCCCCAAGACTGCCCCTATAGCATAATCACTAGCATCACACATGAGCTCGAAGGGCAAGTCCCAATCGGGGGCAACAAGAATCGGTGCCTCGGTAAGCCTTTTCTTTAATGTTTCAAAGGCTTTGATGCACTCAGGGGAGAAGATAAAAGGAGCATCCTTCTCGAGGAGATGGGTCATAGGCCGGGCAATTTTTGAAAAATCTTGAATAAACCTACGATAGAAACCGGCGTGACCCAAAAAGCTCCTAACACCTTTCACAGTCGTGGGATGAGGCAATTTTGCAATGACGTCCACTTTGGCACGGTCAACCTCAATCCTGTTTTTTGAAATTTTATGGCCGAGGACAATGCCCTCTTTGACCATAAAGTGACTCTTCTCCCAATTTAGACATAACTTTGTGTCTTCACAACGTTTTAGCATGCTGTCTAAATGGGAGAGACATGTTTTAAACGAATCCCCAATGACCGAGAAATCGTCCATAAAGACCTCCATACTTTTCCCGATCATGTCGGAAAAAATGGCCATCATACATCTTTGAAACGTGCCCGGAGCATTACATAAGCCAAATGGCATACGTTTATATGCGAAGGTTCCATAGGGGCACGTAAAAGTGGTCTTTTCTTGGTCTTGCGGGTCAATGGGAATCTGAAAGTAACCCGAGAAACCATCGAGGAAGCAATAGTACTCATTCCCCGCTAATCTCTCGAGCATCTGATCCATAAAGGGCAGAGGAAAATGATCCTTACGGGTGGCGTCATTTAACTTGCGATAGTCAATACAGACACGCCAACCCGTAATCAAACGAGTGGGAATTAACTCATTTTCCTCATTTGTGACAACAGTAACGCCACCCTTTTTTGGAACACAATGGATTGGGCTGACCCAAGGACTGTCCGAGATAGGGTAAATCAATCCGGCATCAAGAAGTTTTAAAACCTCTTGTTTGATAACCTCGTGAATTTTTGGATTCACCCTTCTTTGTTGTTGGACTGCAGGTTTAAAGTCATCCTCCATTAATATCTTGTGAGTACAAAACTCAGGGTCAATGCCCTTGATATCTGGGAGACGCCAAGCAATTGCTTGTTTATGAGACTTCAAAACCTTGATAAGAGCAGCCTTTTCCTCATCACTTAAGTCTTTGGCAATTATGACGGGTAATTTATCATCACCCTCCAGAAATGCATATTCAAGATGAGGCGGCAAGTCCTTAAGTTCAACCTCGGGGAAGTCATCAGTTTTCTCAACATTTTTGACTTCCTCTTTATGAAGTTGTTGTGGTAGAACAGGAAGATGAGAGGGATCCTCGTTTAACAATTTTTCAAGCAGGAGAATATCCCTCTCGAGGTCGATCTCTTGGTTATCGACTCCATCGGGAATCGAATCACTTTTGAGAAACGCCTCCATTTCTTCTAAGATGAAGTCACTTCCCTCAAACGGAGTGAGGGAAGGAGAAGAATTGGCTATGATGGGGTGAGAAGACTGAGTGAATTTCTCACTCGAAGAATCATCAATGAAACCTAAAATCTCTTGAGCATACTCCTCAGCAGCAACATCGATGACATCTATTTTGTTCACCGATTTACAATCATAATTGGAGGAGTATCTCGATGTTTGATTTAGGTTGAAGGTAATAGCTTCCGTTCCAACACGCAATGTGATCTCATGCTCAAATACATCGATAAGAGCGTGCCCAGTTCTAAGGAATCCCCGCCCAAGAATGAGAGGGACCCTTGAATCGGCATCAAAGTCAACAATCACAAAATCTGCTGGAAAATGGAACTTTCCCACTTTAACGAATACGTCCTCGGCAATGCCAATGGGACGAGAAATCGAGCGATCGGCAAGCTCTAAAGTCATGCACGTGGGAGTGAGTTCGGGGAGAGAAAGTTTCTTCCACACAGAATATGGCATTAAGTTGATGCTAGCACCTAGATCGGCCAGGGCAAAGCAATCAACCATACCCGGGAAAGTACAAGGAATGAGAAATTTCCCGGGATCTCCAAGCTTTTCAGGAAGTTTTTTCAAAAGAACCGCAGAGCAGTTCTCATTCAGAGGAGTTCTTGCCATCTCAAATAATTTTTCTTTATTACTCAACAGATTTTTGATTGTCGATGCAAACTTGGGCATCAAGAGAATAGCATCCGCGAAGCTGATATCAAAATGCAAATCTTGGAAGATTTGGAAAAATTTATCCATTTGGTGATTAGCTTTTTCGCGGAGCTTTTGTTCACTGAGACGTGATGGATAGGGAATAGAAGTTTTGGATTTAGGGTTGTCCACTGGAGTTTCTGGTGGTTCAAAGACAACTCCAGGCTTACATCTGGTTTCAGGATTAACCTGAGGTTGGACGTGTGCTGTACTTCGTGGGCTAGGAATTTGCACTTTGTCCTTTGTCACCTCAGGTTCACGATTCACTACCTTAGGAGAAGAGGTAGTAGGAATCGCGGGCTCATCATATGAAGCACCACTTCGAGTTGTGATCGCCTTAGCATCGCCCCTCGGGTTAGCGATCGTGTTGCTCGGTAAAGTTGTACCTGAGCCCGAGGGTCGATCATTTAAAGACTTCTTGATATCAGAAATCTGGCTGACCAGCAACTTGTTCAACTCTTCTTGGGACTTCATGAATTGCTTCAACAATTCATCGGATGAAGGCCCAGTTGGAACAATAGCTTGATTCGGATTAGGAATATTTGGAGCTCGATTGTTCGGGTTGGGGCCTTGATTGAAATTTCCTTGGTTTTGATGATGGAAATTCCCTTGATTCTGGTGATTGTTTCCATGAAAGTTCCCGGGGTTGAAATTACCCTGACCTTGGTTCCGGTTAAAGTTTCCTTGATGTTGGAAACCTTGATTTTGAAAACCTTGGTTTTGATTTTGGAAACCGTGACCCTGATTGAAGTTACTTTGGTTTTGATAACCTTGGTTCACTCTATTTTGGTTTTGGCCACGGTTTTGGACATTTTGGTTTTGATTAAAACCGGGAGGTCCAGGATAATGGTGAGGACGATAGTTCGGGTCCATAGGAGGGCGGTATTGATTGCCTCCTTGATTTTGGGACCCGACAACAGCATTAGCTTCATATGGAGTACCATCAGTAGCTGTGCAATTGTAGTAGGCATGCGGCCCACCACAAGTCACACAGACTTCCACTTTTTTAACCTCAGCAGGGGGAGGATGTTGTGGAAATGAGACTTTCTTTGTTTGGGCGAGAACCAAAGCTTGGATCGCTTCAGTGAGCTTGTCAAGCTTAGCATCCGTGCTAGATTGACCCACAGAAGATGAAGTAGAAGGACCCGCATTAATTTGAGAAACAATCGGTTTGCTTCGTGTAGAGCGGACCTTGGACTTGTTTTCTATGATTTGCAAAGCTTCTTTTGTGGTTCTACTCAAAAAATTTCCTCCCGCGGAGGCATTGAGAGAATCCTGATCAGCTTGGCTCACGCCATTGTAAAAAGTATCGAGTTGCATCAACTCAGAGAAACCATGATGTGGACACTTGCGAAGTAATTCTTTGAAACGATCCCACGCTTCACCAAAAGATTCATCGTATTTTTGAGTGAACTTGGTGATTTCGTTCTTAAGACTTGTGGTCTTGGAAGGTGGGAAGAATTCATTCACAAACTTTTTGACAAGATCTTCCCAAGTCTCAATAGATCGTGGAGGTTGTTTTTCAAGCCAAATCCGGGCTTGTCCCTCCAGGGAGAATGGGAAGAGAAGAAGTTTTATTGCTTCACACGGGACATTTTTGTACTTGATGGTTGATGTGATTTTATTGAACCATCGAATATGAGCATGAGGATCGTCCCTCTCAAAACTATAAAATTGACTCGAGGTTACAAGATTGAGTAACCCGGTTTTGAGCTCAAAATTATCAGCTACGATGGCTGGAACAACAATGGCATCTCCGTAACCCTCGATGGGTGCTTGGAGAAGTTCACACATGGGCCGGTCTTCCGCCATGGTGACAGTGGGTGTGGCAACAGTGCGGATCTCAGATCCGACTGTTGGTGTTGAACGTCTACGAGGTCTTCTAGGTTTTCGTACAAGCTCACGTAATGGGCTAGTAGACCTAGAAGAACGAGTGCGCATGCACTAGGAACAAAAATCAATCAAAACAAAAATCGAGGCAAATCAACAGTGAACTTAAACCAATAATCGCAAGTAAGTGGCTTCTTTAAAAAAGGTACACCACCTACAGGGATACAAAGGCAAGTTTTTATCTTTCTGATTGGGAACTTATTATGTTCACACCCCCAGTTGGTAGGTGTTCTGTCTTGGTTTGCGACGGTTAGTTTTTATGTAGAATTATTATTCACAAGAAAAGACGAATGTTTTTGTGTTTTGTGTATGGGTTTAAAAACTTTTGGAAAATATTTTTGGTATCGTTTCGTTTACCAAAATCGTTTTTCTTTAAGAATCACCTTAAAAGAAAACCGAATCAGAAAACGTTACGATTTGTTTTGTTGTTTTTAATTTTTTTTTGGTGTTTTAACACTTTAGGAAAAGTGTTAATGACTTTTTTGTATTTTGATTATGAAAATATACACAAGTGGTGGTATTTGTACAGTGAAAGAGGTGAGATAATACTAATCTCAAATAACGCTAAAGAAACGCGCACACTTCCCCGGCAGCGGCGCCAAAAATTGATTGAGCCCGAACCACCTAACTTATATTGACCAAATAATGGTCAACAAAGTTAAATAGCCTAGGTCAATGCTCCGGGTAATATAAGGTATCACCAGGTCGTTAAGTCCCGTTGAAGTGTGAATTGTAACTTTAGCGTATTTGTGATCGGGTGATTATTCACAGAAAAGGGTTATAATCAGAATTATTTGGAATTTATTAACAAATATAGCTTAGGAAAGCTACGTGATTGATTACGGGAATTTAGATTACGAAGATTTGAGCTAAAAACCAAAAACGTACGTTTTAATTAAAAAAACGTATACAGACGCACAAAACAAAAAGTACAACTGAAGGACGGGAAGGGTTAAAAGTGTAAAATTGATATTTTTACAATCCTAATAATTTAAAGAAAATTTTTAAAAAATAAAAATTATTTTTACACTATTTAATTATTTGTTATTAATTAATTACTAATTATCTATTTAATACTAATTAAAGTAATTAGAATTATTAAAAATACTAAAAAGACTTAGAAAATTAAGAAAATTTTTATAAATCTAATTAACCATCATGGGAATCCTAAAAAAATTATAAAAAGTTAATTTTATGTATTTTTAAACTAATTAACTAATTATTATTCTATTTATTAATTAATATCTAATTAAACTATTTAAATTATGAAAACTATTAAATGAACAGTAAAAATTCTAGAAAAATTTATAAAAATGTTTTAACTAAAATAAAAGCTATAAAAATTATAAAAACTAGGTTATACTATATAAAAACTAATTATGCTATTTAATTGATTAATATTAATTAAAACTAAATTAAACTAAAATTAATTAGAAATACCACTAAAAGACAAAATAAAAATCTGGAAAAATTTGTAAAATTATTTTAACCTAAAATATAATTTCTAAAAATATAAAAGTGATATATTACTTAGAAATAAATTAAAAAGAAAAATAAATTGATAAATCCTATTAAATAGAAGCTATCACTATTTTTAAAATTGGTTTTTTGGATTCTTTCTTTTTCTAAACTAATAATAAACTAAAAACAACTAATTTTAACAAAAACACTTTTGATTTAACCCAAAGAATAAGCACTTGGAGTGCTTATTATACCCACAGTTGACTTTTGTTGACTGTGGAGTGTTTTAAGCTCAAATGGGAGAATGTGGGGTCCACACTGATCAAGTTTGGTTTCTCTGAGTCTTTTGAACAATAATAAGCAAGTGTTAAGCAAATGAATGGCTTGAATAAGCCAAAAAGATCAAATAAGCACTTAACTATTTGTTAACTGATGCAGATTAAGGGACAAGGATTATGGTCCAATTTAAGTGGGGTCCACAGACTTAGGGGTCAAACAAAAGGTTCAAACTTACTCCCTAGTAGGAGGGGGGTTGAGTGGAACCAAAATCAATGGGCCTAGACCACTGTAGTGGTCACAAACCACCACAAAAGGTGGTGGTGTGAAGATGGTCTGCTGAGAGCAGGGCAGTTGGTTGCCCTGCAGGTTACTTCAAAGGGCTGTGGGACCCACCAAACAAAATTCTAAAAATCTGAAAAAATTCACAAAAATCAACAAAGTGGTAAAGTTTAAGTTGGTAAAATCTCAGACCTTAGAACCTTATATTACACAAGTTGCAAGCCTCCAAAGTTTGATCAAAATCCAAGAATGCACAATTGACTTTTGGAGAAATTGCAAGGTTTGACTTATATGAACTTCAAACACAGATTTGATGATTGATTTAAGTTTATAAACCCTAAGTAAGACTTTCTCAAGTGATATTAACTGGATTTAAATTGATTACAAGCTTTTGAGTCTTTAAAACTCCCACAGTTGGACTGTGGACACAATGTTTTGTGATTTTGACTTTCACACAAAGAATAACTTGGTTTTAAAGCTCTTTTATCCTAATGAACTCTATTGAGGTATGACTGAACCAGAAATAACAACCAAACTTCCTTGAGTCTTCTTGAAAGGCTTATGCCAAACACCCTTTTTGGTGACTGATGTAAGAGTTATCAATGTGAAACAGTGATTTGGCTTATGAACTCAGTTGATGCTTGTTTAACTTGGTAAATTAGAACTTTTTAAACACCCTTCAGTGACTAGAAACAACTTTAACCTAGAAATGATAACTTGCACTTTTTAAGTTAAAAATATGAAAAGGATTGATTACAATCCTAAACCACCAACTAACTTCTATTAATTAAACTAAATTAAGTGTAAATGAACACAAACAAACTACAAATAGCAACTACACTACCAATTGCAGATTAAAACAGTAAAGGTAAATTGGAAGTCAAAAACTCACAATGTGCTTTCCAAGCAAACCACTGAGATCAAGAACCACAAGGACCAATCCTATTGCTTACCAATAAGCACTAACCCACTGCCATCCATGATTCACAGTGCTCCATGCTTTCTTCACCCTTTTCCACAATTTTTTTATTTTATTTTAATTTATTTAGTATTTTTGCTATTTTCCTTGAACTTAGTAAAAAAAACATTCTACAACTTAAAAACTTACTTGAAACAGATTAAATGAAAGTTTATAAGGACTTATGAATAGCTTTTGCACATGAGAACTTTAATTTAAGACTTGAAAACTTTAAATGGAGCTTGAACCTTGAAACAGAAATTAACTTAGAACCTTTCTTTCATTAATTAAAATCTGAGTTACAGTAGTGAAATACAATATTACCTAAGCTAGAAACTACAATATTACACACACATAAGCTTCTATGAGCTTTTTATATATATAACGAGCTAAAAACTAAAGCTAAGCCTTCCACATGGGATCTTTTTGAGTTCTGAGAGCTCCACATGCTTTGCCTTTGACCATAGACCAAATCCCCATCGTTGGATTGCTTTGAAATCGATCTGAGCCATAGATTGTGAATTTGGCGCCAAATTGCATACGGGCAAAATTGAGTGGGATAGGTGAGGGGTTTGGTGATGCATTTATGGTGGTGGAGTTATTTGGTGAGGATATTAATTGTGGGGGGGAAAGTTGGTGAAAAGGTGGAGGGGGGGGGGGGGAAGTGATGTTGCCCTGGTTTTGCGCATGCTTGTTGGGGGAGAAGAGGTTGACCGGGTCAACGCGGGTATTATTTAAAACGGTTTAAGGGTTGGGTGGGCTAATGTTGTTTGGGCCTGGGGGGCTGGATCAGACCAATGGGGTGTTTGTTTGGGTTTGGTTTTGGATTAGATAAAATAGGGTCCGGATGGCTAGTAGTTATCACAAGGACCATTTTTGCAATTCTATCAAACTTCAAGGGCTGAAGTTGCCAACTTTCCAAAGCTCTCCAAAGGATCAATGTTGCCAAGTACCAATAATCCAAGGACCAAATTTGCATTTTTCCACATTTTCAAAATTTCAAAAATCCCAGGGACTACTTTTGCCATTTTTGGATTTTCAGGGACTAAATATGTAATTTTGGAAAACTTGCAACCCAAATGTGATATTTTGACTTTTAAAACCTTGGGTTGACTTTTCCTTAAAAATAAATGCATAGGGACTAAAATTGACAAGTTTTGAAACTTGGGGGACTGAAACTGCCAATACTGCAAACTTTGTACGTTTTTTCTTTGTTTTTGCACATTTTGCTTTTAAAACACATAAAACACAATCCCTGGGATAATTTAAGTATTTTGATACTTTTTTGATTGTTTTTGTGCGTTTTGGCAGTTTAAATATATCAAAAACGATGAGTGTTTGAGCACTCATCAATGTTCTTATCCCAAAATCTTTAATCTAAACCCAAAATCTTCCACGAATCAAACTGACTATAAAATTTAGCATGAATAACGAGTTCAACCGGTCACCAATTCAAAAGATAATTGTAACTATTTGTTTTCTTAATAAAATTAACAAACCTGTTTTTTTTAATTTATGATCTAGAATCACCACGAAAGAAGGCGCCACCAAGTCGGAAAGACAAACAACAATCCGGTGGCCATATGGGCTTGACTCTCCACCAACAACCATGACAGATCCGACGGCAACAATCCGGCGACCATCTGAAAATCAGGCAACTACAATCCGGCGGCCATCTCCGCTTGACCTCAAATCTCAACTTGACCCTCCACCAATAAAGCGGTCAGATCTAAAAACTCTATCACATGACTACCCAAGAACTCTAAATAATGATTTAAGAAAGGAAAAAAATGTACAAGAAAGGAGATGGGCATGAGATATTTACAGAAGGGCGATGGGTACACCGGCGGCAAGATAAATATTGATGGCTCCATGTTCTTTGTGATGATAGGGTTTTTAGGGTGGAGAGGAAAAGAGGGTGTGATGTTTTTCTATTCCGAATGTTTAGATCTGGAGAAGAGAGAAGCAGTTGGTTTTGAGCAACTTTTTAGGGGTGAAATCAAAATACCTAATTTGCCCCTTAATCTATTTTCTTTTTTAAAAATAACTAGTAAATATTTACAAAACTGCCATCTTGCATTGATGTGATGTACATCATGCATTATTAGGGGTAAAAAGACTGGTTCTGTACAAAAAATTGGTTCTGCATTGAACGCTACACTATATATATATATATATATATATATATATATATATATATATATATATATATATATATATATATAATTAAAATAATTAAAATAAAAAGGGTAAGAAGTAATTCTAGCCACACATTTCAAATTAAGAGGGAAATTTTGAAGGAAGATCCATCCACTTTTGTAGGTGCATAAAAAATGTGTGGTTGTAGTTACTTCTTATTATTCCTATTTTAATTATTATTTTTTATTTGATCCTAACTATATATATATATATATATATATATATATATATATATATATATATATATATATATATATATATATATATATATATATATTTTGGGTAAAAGGTCAACGACCCGGTAAATATATTACTCAAAAAAACATTTAAGTACAACGGATATGAGTGAATCTCATATTTCAGCCTGTTACATAGGCGAAAAGCTTACATAACAAGATACTTCCTATTTTCTAGACAAGAAAATAAAACCACTACCACATAATATTGAACAACTCGGACAAACATATAAACTACTTCCTACGATCTTGGAGATTAAAGCCATAAATGGCATTAAGAGCATCCAATTCCCCTGGAAGATCGTAAATTTGCTTCGAGTAATCATCATAGTCGTCAAACTCCTCTTCACATTCATGACCTCCACCAAAAAGATTTGCTGATTCGTCGAACGTGTTAAGAATCTCCTCCTCCTCACTATCAGACACCACAACCTCACCCACCTTGGAAAATGGGTTAACCCTCTTAGTGACAGAAGCGGACGGAATAGGATGACCTTCATCATCCACAAGTGTAGCTTTCCCATTGATAAGTAGCTTTTCAAGCTTACTAATTTTATCAACTATAGAAGTAGAACCAATATCCTTAGTTCCCATTGAATCACTCACAAGCGGTTCTTGTGATGTAGTACTAGTCTTAACCGACTCATCCTCATTAAATTCCATTGTACGGCCATCATCCACATCCTTGTTGGTGTCAGAAGTAGGAATACCAAATGTATCCGTATCATCCATATTAAGAGCATCAAATTTGTTAGATGTAGAAATCTAAGTACCACTAGAACTAGCCACATCAGAAGTCATCTTCTTAGTGCCACCAGCTTTCTCAGGCTCCAGAGGATTCTTTTTGGGTAGATACTGAAACTTCTTACCCACAACAGGTTTAGTAAACCCCACTTGACCCGGATTTGTAGAAACTCCATGCTTACCCTTCTTCTTGTGACTGACAGTCTTGAAACTATCAGTAACAGGCTTAGTAGGCTGAACAGGAGGTATAACAACTGTAGGACAATCAGTCAGGGTATGACCAAATATCTTACACTTGTCACAACGGGGTGGTTGCCACTCGTATTCAACCCGTATCTTCTCAATAGTCGAACCCGATCCATCAAGTAATGGTATCTCAACAGTGAGGCTATCCCGAAGCACCTCATCCGACTTCACTTCTATCATGCATCTAGCAAAATTACTACGGCCCCACGATAAATATATATATATATATATATATATATATATATATATATATATATATATATATATATATATATATATATATATATATTAGGGATCCAGGAAGAAGTAAATTAAAATAAGAAGTGACTAAAACCATGCATTTGAGATGCATCAACTTGCAATAGATGCATTTCTATTCATATAGATGCAACATCTTGAGTTTCGAAAGTTAATTTGAAGTATAGATAGGGCAAATTGATTTTCATGATTTTGGCACGTGCATAGGAACAAAAAACAAGAGAAATCATGAAATGCATCTAATATGCGTATATACATCTGATTAAAAGCTAGAAAACACACTATGATGCGTTATAATGCATCGAAGATTATAGGGATGAATCTAATTTAGGTCGGTGCATCTCGGATTTGTGGTTATAGTTTCTTCTTATTTTAAGTAATCTTGTTATTTGATCCTGACTATATATATATATATATATATATATATATATATATATATATATATATATATATATATATATATATATATATATATATATATATATATAGTGTAGGGTTCTTTTCAGAACCAAATGAATTGCGAGAACTGCGAGAACCACCTTTATACTCCTAATTAGGCATAATGTATATCATGTTAATGCAAGATGTCATTTATGAAAATACCTGTAACTTATTTTGGAAGAAAAAATTAAATTAGGGGCAAAGTGGTAATTTAATTCCTCCATAAAAATAGCATCCTATCCCCATAACAGTGCCTTTTTTTTTTCTTTTCACAGATCTCCTAAAAACCACAGATCTCTCTACCCCACACCCTTCTATCTCATCTTCTTCCCAACCATGACCCTAATTGGTCCATCCATCATTACCAACGATGAATCTATGTTGCGACCTTCTTCCAGATCTGACCACCATGTTCATCCACAAACAACAACAAACCTACATCATCATAATTGTCTTCATTCATTGTTGTGTATGAAATTGATTTCAGTTGACAGGTAAAAGATGTAAACAAATACAATTTAAAATAGGGGTTTTCTATGTTTAATTCAATTCCTTAATTGTTCACTTTTTTTGTTGTTCATGGTTTTGAATCTGGTAGGCGGTAGCTAGGGTCTATTAAATTGGTTTGCATATATTTTTAATTTAGCATCGCATGTTCAAAACCGAACCGGACCGACGAACCGGACCGAACCGACAAGAACCGAACCGGACCGACGGCCCGTCGGTTCGGTTTCGGTTTCATGTTTTTCAGAATTTCGGTTTCGGGTCGGGTCGGTTCGGTCCAAAACCGACAAAAACACGCCAAAATACACATGGACCGACAAACCCGAACCGAACCGAACCGACGGCCCGTCGGTTCGGTTTCGGTTCCGGTTTTTCGTGAAATTCGGTTCTCAGTTTTTTCGGGTCGGTTCGGTTCGGGTCGGTTCTGAACCTTTGCTCAGCCCTAATTTCACGTGTATGTATATGATCAAAAAAAGGCTATTGTTTGCTTTATTATTATATATTTATTTATTTGTTTATTTATTATTTTTTAATATCACGTGTGAGTTTGAGTTTTGGTTCATCACAAAATGTAACTTTTAGATTGTTGGTTTTTAATTTTTTTATTACTGTTTATTTAAAATTATAGCTTCATTTTTTAGATCTTTGAACAGTTAAAGTTGTTGTATCTTGAAGTCTAATTCTTAGATATCTTTTTAGTGGTGTTTTAATTATGGACTCAATGTGTACCTTTTATAACTATCATGATGCAAAATACGTATTAGTTTTGTCCTTTTTGTGTGTCAATTGACATTAGTTTTTATGGGAGGTGATTTTTGAATTGGTGTGACGAACAGTGTGAAATACATGTGCATAGTTATATTATGGTTAAACTATTTATTTCACTCTATTTTGGAATTTCGAGTTTGTTCTAGGCTCAAAAATTGTCAATGGGAAAGTATTAAGAAAATATCTAGAACTCGAAATGTTGCACCTATACACACCTCCGTGACCATGGAAAATAGTTTTAAATCTGCCGTCTTTTATTATAAAGGTTCTAAAAAGTTGTATTCATGTTTGAATATTATAAAGATGACGATGAAATCCATGATAGTGAATTTATTTTATAATGTTGGCATCATTTTGTATTTGATGTAGATTGGAGACTACTTATACATAAATGAAGAAAGACGGTGAAAATACATGTGCATGGTTCAAGATTACGTCGGCCTAATGGACAAATATGATGAAAATACATGTGCATGGGTTAAGAGCACATGCGCATGTGACATGCGCATGTGAAAACACATATGCATGGTTCAAGATTACGTCGGCCTAATCGACAAAGATGATGAAAGTACATGTGCATGGGTTAAAGAGCACATGTGCATTAATTAAATTGAAGCCAATGTTCCATAGAATGAAGCATGCACATGTATATAAATGTTCCATAGAATGATGCATGCACATGTATATAATTGACAGTATAATGTAGTATTTTTTTCATTTGAAGAACCTTGCATGAACATACTTTGTACGCTCTTTGTTTAGTATACACATGTACTGCACATATGTACTCTAAGTGTATATCACCTTTATTTATAAAGATTAGTAGGCACGGCTTCCTATCAACGAAACTTTCGTTTATTTTTTACTTTTAGAATCTTGTATTTGAATTGTATATTACCTAGTTTTAGATTTTGTGTTTAATGTTTTTGTTTTGAAATGTATATGGTACATGTAAAATATTTTTGTTTGTCATTCCATGCACTTGTGTAAATATTTCTGACCAAAACACATTAAAGGTATAAGCTATTGAAAACTAAAATATATGTAAATTTACACTATATGAAAAAGTAAAAAATAAGTAATCACATATGCACCTTACTGTTAGAAATCATGCATGCTGAAAAAAGAAATCATAAAAATAATAATAATAATAATAATAATAATAATAATAATAATAATAATAATAATAATAATAATAAAAAAAAATCCTACAATTTAGGAACTAAAAAACGTTTTTATTAAAAAATTCAAAAAGAAAACAAAAAAAATATAATTTACTATTATACCCTTACGAATTAAATAATAAAAATAAATATCTAAAAAAATCTGATTGGTTGATGTTGGTTTTCGCAGTTCTCGCAATTTATTTGGTTCTGAAAAGAACCTCACCTTATATATATATATATATATATATATATATATATATATATATATATATATATATATATATATATATATATATATATATATATATATATATATATAATTTACTCCAATAATTTTTCTAATGTTAGTACGTTTATGAATTATGTTTTCAGTTGTCCTCGTATGTCTTCTATGTTGAGCACTGAAAGCATCCAAGAAGTGACCATCCAAGCGTACGCGTCCAGCTGTATATGTTGAGCACGAACAACTTAATGTCCCTTGCATCTAATAAGATTCTCAAAACTGTGATATCTAAAAGATAAAGTTGCATGCATGTGCATTGATCATTAACCCCACACGTTTCATTTTTACCATCTTTAACACATACGGTTTCATTTTTGGTTCTACCTTAAAAGGAAAAAGTAGTCAACAAGATTCCTAGTTTCCTGTTTTAACTAACATCTTGCTGTTTGAGTTTGTGAGTGGATAAATGAGGTCATCGAATAAAGAAGTGAGTAAAATTTTTTGGAAGAATATGATTCCGTCCATAGTTGATGTGAGAAAAGATTTTGGTATTTGCAGAATAACTTGAAGGGCAAATGGAGGATAACATGATATGTGTTCAGGTTTCTATCCTGTTGAAGTAAACTTACCGTATTAAACGCTACCTTTCCTTTCTCTAGCACCAAAATCCTATGTATGGCAAAGAAAAAGAAAGAAAAAACACCTTTTTTACTTGCATTTTGTATTGATATTGGCTTAAAAAAGAGTTAGGAAGGCTGATATTACTTTAATCACTTATAATTTGGTAATGTTTCAACAATATATAGAAATGAACCCTCAAAAATCCATATCTACCCAAATAAAATTTAGTGCACAACCAAAGCTTGATCAGTAGATATATACTATTATTTATTCTCTTCTAATCCATGCTAAGAAAAGCTTCAATTAACATACAATATTAATCTCCTTCCAACACAATAATATTTCAGAATAACCACTTTGTAAGAAAAAATCGACAAACTTGTAGGTTGCAATCAAAGAGAAAGACAAAGACAAAGAGAAAGACTCATTTTGTTTTCCACTATTCAACAAAAACATATGACAAAAGAAAAGATGAAGGGACCTTTATTTCACATAAGATGGATTAGGTAAAGCATCTAGAATTTGACACAAACCTTAAGTCACATCACTTAAAAATACAACTGTATTAACGCCATTTTTCTCCTTTCTGAATAAAAGGGACTTCGATTTCTTGTTTAACCAATTAGAATTTGACACAAACCTTAAGTCACATCACTTAAAAATACAACTGTATCTTAATATAAAATACAATAAATGGGTTATCGACTGTGGCACATGGGTCATGTCTGATCATCAGAGAGAGAAAGATGATGTGATAGCAGGAAAGCAGGGTGACTTTGGTCACCATTGTGTTTAGCCTAAGTGTTGTTATTTTGGGGGTGGAGGGAGAAGCTGATGAGTATTCCCTCACAAGTGTTGAAACTTTCACCGGAAAACACATACAAAAAGCATATGTTTTCCAACACGAAAGCCCTGAAGATAGTTTTTTTGCCCTGAAAGAGAAAGACAAAAAGACTCATTATGTTTTCCACTATATATTCAACAAAAGCATATGACAAAAGAAAAGATGAAGCGGCCTTTATTTCACATAAGATGGATTAGGTAAAGCATCTAGAATTTGACACAAACTTAACCTTAATTCACATCACTTAAAATTACAACTGTATAACTTCATGTTATCTAACGCCATTATTCTTCTTTTTTAATAAAAGGGACTTTGATTTCTTGTTTAACCAATTAGGATTTTTCATTAAAGAATCATTTCACTTTTGTAACACATAGGTAAAGTAAGTGATTGGGTCTTAACTAGCTAACTCTTATTAGTCAACCACTTGTGAATGGTCAACCGTAAAAGTCAGACTAATCAAGCCAATTCTCCGTGGATAGTATAGTGTGTCCCCGGGTCGTTATGTCCCAGCGAGATTGAAATGGTGCTTTGGAAATCGTTTATGAGTGAGTGGGACTGAGGACAGTAGCCCAGATGATATGGAATTGATTTTGCTACTGTTATTTTGGTATTGGTAAACAGATATAATATTCACAAAAATCAGATATCAGATATATGCACAAATTCACAATTAAGATCACGTAACGGACTGGAAAAGTGGGATTTTGGTATTTAACAAACTACAGGGGGTGCTTTTGACACTTTTTGAAACTTAATATTAAAAATGAAAAATGAAATTATAAAAGTGATTAAAATACTAATTAAATACTATTTAATTATTAAACCTATTTAAAAACTAAATTAAAACCTAATTTAATTTAACTAAAATTGACAAATGATTTAAATTAAACTAAAAATTAGCAAAAATATTTTCTAAACCTAAATTAGAACTTGAAGAAAGTATAAAAAATAAAAATAAATATTTTTGTCTTTTTGTGGTTTTGTTATTAATTAAAAACTATTTAACTTAATTAAACTAATTAAACTACTTTTAATTAATATTAATACTAAATTAACTTAGAAAATTAAGATAAAATTTATAAAATTACTTAACCATCACTGGAATCCTACAAAATTATAAAAACTCTAAAAATTATGTTTTAAGATTAAACAACTAATTATTTACCTTTTAATTAACTTAAGTCTATTTTAAACAAATAAAATAAGAAAAATAGAAAATGAACAGTAGAATCTCAAATTATATTTTCTAAAAACTTATTAGACTATATTAGAGCTAGGAAAAATATAAAAACTAAATTTAACCTTATAAAAACTAAATAAGCTATTTAATTCCTATTATTAATTAATAATTAATAAAACTAAAATTAAATCTAATTAACACTAGATGACAAAATAAAAATCTGAAAAAATTATCAAAATTACTTTACTATATAAGGTATTTAATAAAAATATAAAAACACTAGATACTTAATTAAAATTTAAAAATGAAAATTAAAATTAAATTGAATTAAATAGAAACTATCACTTATTTTAACTTTGATTTTTTTGGATTTTTCTTTTACAGAACTATTTTATACCTTAAAATAACAAACTTTTGTAAAAACACTTTTCAAGATAGCTTATAAATAAGCTATAAGCACCCCCTTGCCTTAACAGTTGACTTATGTTGACTGTTAAGGGAAGTGAGCTCAAATGAGCTTGTGTGGGTCCCACAATGATGAAAATAGATAAAAATAAGTTACTTATACTAAAATAAGCTAGAAACAATGAGCAACTATCACAAATAAGCTGAAAATATTGAAATAAGCACTTTGCAATATTGAATTTAAACACAGATGGGGGACAAACTTTAGAGCTTATTCTAGGTGGGGTCCACAGTGACTCAGGTCAAACAAAGGTTCAATCCCTAATCCCTGGTAGGAGGGGGTTGAGAAAAACTAATTAGAAGATCTGGGATCCACTGAGATGATCACAAATCACCACCAAAGTGGTGGTGATGGGTGAAGTCTGCTGATGCAGGGTAGGGTTCCCCCCTGCAAGTGATTTTGAGGGTGAGTGGGGCCCAGAACAAAAATCCTAAAAATACAAGCTAAGTTGGGACTTAAAGACAAGCTAATAGGCTATTGCTACAACAATTTTCAGACCTTGAAACTTAATACAAAATTCACAACAAATCTTGGGGTTTTGGTGAAAACTGAGTATCAAGCAATTTGACTTTTCTACTTTGGTTCCTAGTTTGACTTTTATGAGTTTGATTCTTGGTTTAGTAACTGAAAATGGATGTTTAAGCTAGATTAAGACCAAGATTACCTAAACCACTCAAGAATGATTGGAAATGGGGCATATGCCACTTCTTTAACCAATCAGAGGGTATAATCTTGGTTGTTACTATGCTTCTTGACTTTTTAATGATCTAAACCTGTTTTTAATTGCTATTCTCAGTATATGTGATACTAGTGAGTATGTAAGAACAAGAAACAATCCTAATACCAAGCTGAGTGCCACAGATTACAATAAACCAAACACTACCTTATGAAACAGTTCATGAAGGAAATCATGGAAACTATGATTAAAAACATATCTAAGACTCAGAAACTATCAAATAGATTACAAGAAGGTAAAATGGACAAATGTGAACTACTATTAACTACCAATAAGAGAGACTTGAAATAGAAAGATTTTGCTTACAATTTATTGCATTCCTGCCAAATTCATGAACCAAGGATCACAATTCAAATCCTAACATCCCCCATGGGATTCTAACCCAGGGCCATCCATATTATACCCTGCTCCAGCTGTAAATTCCATGACCATTGAGTTTGACTTTAGTTGACTATTTTTGGTATTTTGAATTTTTTATCACTAAGCTGATTTGAATGATTACTATTAGCTTTTACAAGCTATAAGGGAACTTATGTGAGCCTAGGAGTCCTTATCATCCACTAGAAACAATAATTAAGCTCAATGAAAATTTTAAAATAAAAGTAGAATTGCATAAACTGAAACAGATAGGGAAACTTGAAATTGATTGTTCAAAAAGAGTTACAATACATGAAAAGGACTTAATACACTGCTTAAACACTTTAAATTAGACTAAGAATTTGAAATTGCATTTATACGACATACATAAAATTAAAATTAACTAACTATCTCTTCCTCTTGCTTCCTCTTCTATTTATAGCTCCATATTAGGGTTCCCAGATGTATTGCCATCATTTCCCACCTCCCTCTTGATAACTTTGGTCCACTCTCAGGCCTCCACGTATTTTGGCGGGAAAAGAAATTTTGCAATTTGCTCTCTGATAACGTGCAGGGGAGGGATTTGCATTAATTGTGGTGTGAAAAGGTAGGTGTAGGGGGATGGTAGCATTAATTGTGGGGGGCTTTGGCTTGTGATTGGAGGAGAAGGGAGGCTGCAAGTGGTGGAGTTGTGGGGGACGTCTGAGAGGGAAGGGGGAAGGGGTTGACTCGGTTTGACCGAGTTTTATTTAATAAAAGGGTGGGTTGGGCTTAAGTGGTGGACTGGTTGTGTTTGGGCCCAAAATAAAATGGACTAGGCTTAGATAGTGGATTGGTTTTGGTAGTATTAGTTTAGGATCCGGTTTAGTTTTTTTCAATTTCACAAGGACTAAATTTGTAAATAGCCGAAAGTTGGGGGTTGGGTTTTGGCATGTTTCCAATTTGATTCAAAGGGTGTAATATGCCAATGATGAATAGTATGAGGTTATATTTTGAATTTTTCACTTTATAAAACCCAAGGGACTAAATCTGCCAATTCACCAAACTTCAGGGACCTGACTTGTAATTTCACCAAACTTTCTACCCAGGGACCAAACCTGCCATAAGAGATTAGTATAAGGACAAAATTTGTTTTTCTCAAAGTTTTAATATCCCAGGGACCATTTTTGACAATTTTCAAAGTTCAGGGACTAAACTTGACATTTTGTGAAACTTTTCACCAAAGGACTATTTATGTAACTTTTTGATTTATAAGGACCTTTGGTGACTTTTTCAAGTTTTTAGAATGACCAGGGACTAGATTTGACAACTTTTGAAAGTTGGGGGACTGAAACTGCCAATTATGCAAACTTTGTGCGTTTTTCATCTGTTTTTGGTATTTTTGCATTTGAGACATGTAAAACACTTTCCTGAGATATTTTCACTATTTTGATTCATTATTGAGTGTTTTTGGATGTTTTGGCAGTTCAGAAATGGTAAAAATGATGAGTATTTACACACTCATCAGTAAGCACTATAGTCTATAACTTACTTGCATGACCAATTGATACCGATCGGAATAATTAATGAGGTCCCTTTATTGTGTCAAGAGAATATTAATTACAAGTACCACATTTTTTATCTTCTTAGAATTTGTACATTATATTACGGTGAAATGAATTGGATAGCAAACATATATGTACTTACAGAAAGAATATGATGCAATAAATCTATGTATTCCTTCATGCTTTATGTCTGCACGTATTGATTAAGAAAAGAAATTCAGAAAATATATATATATATATATATATATATATATATATATATATATATATATATATATATATATATATATATATATATATATATATATATATATATATATATATATGGGGATAGCTTGTCTACAATTATTATAGCCAATTGGCTACATTCCTTTCTAAAAAATGCACATGAAATGAATCAAGGACCTACAAAAAAAACTACTGACCCACATTTATAACACAAAATTGTAGCCAATTGGCTACAAATAATTGTAGCTAATTGGCTACAAATAATTGTAGCTAATATATATATATATATATATATATATATATATATATATATATATATATATATATATATATATATATATATATATATATATATATATATATATATATATATATAATTAGAATCAAATAAGAAGAATAATTAAAATAGGAATGATAAGAATTCTTCAAAATTTCCCTACTAATTTGAAATGTGTGGATACAATTACCTTTTACCTTTCTTATTTTAATTATTCTTCTTACTTGATCCTTTCCATATATATATATATATATATATATATATATATATATATATATATATATATATATATATATATATATATATGAGGATATCTTTGCTACAATTTTTGTAACCAATTGGATACAATCTTTCAAAAAAAATACACTAGCAACCAATCAGGGACCCACAGAAAAGAATCGGGACCCACAAAATGAATCAAGACCCCACATTTAAAGCATAAAATTGTAGCCAATTAGCTACAAAAATTTGTAGCTAATATATATATATATATATATATATATATATATATATATATATATATATATATATATATAGTAGTGGTCATGGCCCGCCTAATAGGCGTGCATGTTTTGTGAGCCCTACCGGGCATATAAGTCCGCCCTGAAGTCGGACATGACTTATAATTATTGTTAGCATATCTCACCATAATGAAAGAAGGATGGTAAAAATGGTTGGAAAGTCTAGATGTTAAAAGAAAAGGGTCGTACTTAAAAACTTTTTTTGTGATTTTTCCTTGAACGTATTAATTTCGAATAATGTGACATATGTATACGAATGTTGTATTTTTCTTTAAATATTGTGTTAAGCCCGCCCGGTGGGCGTGCCTTATAATTATCATTGTCATATTTTACTACAGCAAAAGAAAGGTGGTAAAAAATGGTTGAAAAGTGTACATGTTGAAAGAAAGGTTTGTACATAAAGCATGACTTGTGATTATTATTTGAATGTACTACTTTACGAATAAAATATAAGTTTATCGAATATGAGAGAAAATGCAAAGCTTGACAACCTTCGTGTTTACAAACTATTTACATGAATGTTGCATTTGCTAGAACCTTGACAGCCGACACATTTCATTGAAGCGCCTGACTTGACCCGTTACTTGTCTTTAAAAAGCTAACTCTTCGTGCTCTGCTACAACAACAACATTGGTTTCCTTGAGCGCCGATAACTTATCTTTAAAAAACATACTCTTTGTGCTCTGCTTGCACAACCAAGCATTCCTGAGATGTAGACCAAATGTGTTAAACCCAAGTTTTTCATACATGGTCCTTTTCATAGAAACTGTTATGAACAACAACAGTAATAACATCACAAATAATAGGCATGTGACGTGTGGTTGTAATCTAAAAGGTATATTATCTCACTAAAAATATTTTTAGTGAAATATTATACCTTTTAGCGAGTATCTTTAATTTTATTATTTTTAGTGAAATATCATGGTGTCACTATAGGCTTTAGAATATATACCATTTCTTCTTTGGTAGTAAATGACTAATAGCCGGGTCTAGCCATATAATAGTCGCGTCTAGCCATATACGGCCGGGTCAAACCGTATTTGGATGGGTCTTGCCATATAGTGGCCTTGTTTAGCCATATAATAGCCGGGTCAAGTCATATATGGCTATGTCTAACCATACATGGCCTGGTCTAGCCATATATGGCCGGGTCTAGCCGTGTATGTCGGGGCTAGATGTATTAGGTCAGGGCTAGCCGTATAATGGCAGCTGATAGCCATATGATGGCCGGTTTTAGCCGTATAATAGCCGGGTCTCGCACTTTTTGGTCGGGTCAAGCCATATATGGCTAGGTCTAGCCATGTAATAACCGATTCTAGCCATATATTGTCGGGTCTAGCCATATAGTGGTTTGGTCTAGCTGTATAATGGCCGGGTAAAGTTATATATGGATGCTCGTGTCTAGCCATATGTGGCTGGGTATCACCGTATAATGGATGAGTCTAGCCACATATTGGTCGGGTCTAGCCATTATATTGGGCGGGTTCCTTAGTTAACCTCGATTGGTTGTGTTTTTGCATTAATTTACTTGGGTTTTTATATCTTTTAAAAAATTGAAAATACTCTCTAAAAGGTATATTATCTTAGTAAAAATATTTATAGTGAAATATTATACCTTTTAGCGAGTATCTTCAATTTTATTCTTTTTAGTGAAATATCATGGTGTCACTATAGGCTTTAGAATATATACCATTTCTTCTTTGGTAGTAAATGACTAATGGTCGGGTCTAGCCATATAATGGCCGCGTCTAGCCATATACGGCTGGGTCAAACATATTTTGCTAGGTCTTGCCATATGATAGCTGGGTCAAGTCACATATGGCTATGTCTAATTTTAGCCGTATATGGCCGGGTCTAGCCGTATATGTCGGGTCTAGCCGTATAATAGCCATTGATAGCCATATAAGGGCCGGTTCTAGCCGTATAAGAGCCGGGTCTCGCACTTTTTGGCTGGGTCAAGCTATATACATATACTTTTTTTCAATGGTAAATATATTAAGAAAAGCAAGCCAAAAAAGGCAAAGTACAAGAAAAGATGATTCGCTGGTCTGAATCAAGTTATAGTATAGTAAGTATTCTCAAAGGTATTCAAAAGAAATATAAATAACCTGAGGTCGTATTCCGTGTGAAGGTGTGGATGGAGCTTGTGATAATCGTGTCGTGAAAAGTGTAGTGAAAGTGATAAAAGTGAATATGAAGGAAATTATGCTAATGATAATGAAATAAAAGCACAAAGAAGCAATTAAACAAATAATCTAATTATCAAATAAAATTACAACTAAAACGTTACTAAATTCTAAAAACGCAAATCTTACGGGAAAACTATTCTAAAAGCAATCTAAAAGGCAAAGGTACTAAAATTCTAAATTACTTCTAAAAACGTAATTGATAAAAAGTTATTCTAGGAAAAATAAAAAATATTTTTGTTTTTTGTTTTAGTTTTCATTTATTTAAAAACAATTAAAACTATTTAAAAAGAGGAAATTAAAAAGAAATAGCAAAACAATTTGAATAATTTCAAAAATCTAAAGGAAACTATTCTATAATAAAGAAAATGAAATGGAAAAATAAAATTGGGAAATTTGTAAAAATTTAACTAAAAACGTCAAGGCACGGGAAATCCCGAGCCTTTCAAACAAAATAAGAAAATAAAGTCCAAACTTGAATCTAATTTTTTTTGTAAACTAAAAATGATAATAGAAAACTACAGGAAAAAGTTGGGAATTATTTTGATAATGTTTCTAATTTTTATGATTTAAAAACTAATAAAAAGAAAATTAAATGGGAAAAATAGCAAATGAAATCTAAAAATTATGAAATTTTTTATGAGATACTACTAAATAAGCATAAAGGTGAGAAAAATAAGAAACTAGAAAAAGCTAAAACGTATAATCTGAAATAAGCCAAACAGTTTCAATAAGCTAAATTTAAAAGAAAATGAAAGTGGTTATAAAAGAAAGGAAGGACAAGTCTTAGTGAATAAAGACCCTAGGGGCGCAGTGGTTGACATGTGGGTTATGAGCTGGGTGGCCAGGGTTCAAATCCCAGCATCATATTTTTTCCAAACTATTTTATTTTAAATTTTTCTTTTTGCAAAACTTTAAAATAAGTGAAAATAAGCAACTTTAATAAAGGTACTTTTTATGAAAACTTGAAATAAGCTGAGAATAAGCACTATGAACTAACAGTAGGTACTACAACTTATATAAGCAATTCAAAGTAAACTAGCAGCCTAACTAATTGACTAAAAAGCTATAACCAAAGAAGCAACAAGCTAAAAGCTACTAATCCTAACCTAATAAGCTAGAATGAGCAAGGAAATAAGCTAAAAGAAGCAGAAGCAATCCCAAATAAGCAAATCACTACCCTAATCCAACTCAGATATGCAGGCCTAAAGGGCTCAAATAAGGACCAAAATAAGCTGAGTAAACAAGCTCAAATAAGCCAAATAAGCACTGAGTCTAAAAGCTACCACTACTAGCTTTCCAAAAAGCCAATAACCAACAAGTAAGCACAAGGAATAAGCACTAGATGAAAGTTTGAAAATAAGCAGGTTCAAAAAGGGTCCCCTGGTGCAGGGGAGTTTTTATGCAAAAAGCTACTTTCAAGCACTTGAATAAGCACTAAGAAAAATCTAAAAAATAATCTAAAAATATTTTTGGAATCACAAGCTGGAAAACTATAAGAATCTAGGAGCTTAAAACTTTTTATGAAAATTTGAGAGAATTAAAAATGCAAAACAAAAATGCAATCAGGAACTCTTTTTGGATTTTTTTTGACTTTTTTATGAAATGCAATTGGTTTGACTAATATGAATTTAAAACTACCCTAGATGATTAATAATGTTGTAATAAGCTACTATGAACCTAAATTAAGCTAGTTGAACTACTTATGCAACTATGTTAATGATTATGCAAGTCTAATGGGCTAACAGTTAACTATTATTAAGATTTCCCCCCCCCCCCCCAGACTAAAGTGAAACATTGTCCTCAATGTTTTAAGGTAAGGGTAATCCTACGTAAAATCTAAGGCTGTTAATTAAGTATGCCAAGAGATAAACATTAGTCGATAAGATTTAGGATATAATGAATTTCTGAAAGAGCAGCGAAGAATGAGACTCGAGTGGAGAGAACGACAAAACCATGAGCAGAGAGTCTTCATAATTCGGGGAAATTCCTGGACATTCACAAACAACCACAAAAACACGAGTTTTGGAGATGGTCGCCCCCCTCACGCATGTTATTAAGAAAATAGAAAATTAAGAAGATGAAATGATAGGCATGGGGTGCCTCCCACGAAGTGCTTGTTTTTGTTCACTGAGTCACATGAGCTTGACTCGATCCCAGAATTTAATTGTCCTTGGGGAATGTCTGGAGATCCGGGACAACCATGGGTGGTATGTCCCCTCCGAAATAGTGTTTGAGACGATGACCATTTACCTTGAAATTGGGACCATCGGGTTGAGCTAACTTAATGGTTCCATAAGGAAAAACTTGGATAATGGTGAATGATCCAGACCAACAGGTTTTAAGCTTGCCTGAGAATATCTTCAATCGAGAATTGAAAAGAATGACTCGATCACCAACGTTGAAAATGCGGTCTTTGATTTTGGAGTCATGAATCCTTTTGGTTTTCTCTTTGTAGATCAAAGAATTCTCATAGGCCTGATCACAAAGCTGAGTCAATTCATTCAATTGAACTTTACGATGATCGCCCGCGGTTTTTAGATCAAAATTAGCATGTTTCAAGGCCGAGTTGGCCTTGTGCTCAAGCTCAATAGGTAGATGGCAGGCCTTCCCGTAAACCAACTTGTAAGGAGTGCACCCAATAGGTGTTTTGTAAGCTGTTTGGAAAGCCCATAATGCATCATCTAACTTGTCAGCCCATGAGGCACGATGTTCTCCTACTGTCTTTTCTAGAATACGTTTTAAACCATGATTGGACACCTCAACTTTACCGCTAGTCTGCGGATGATAAGCAGTAGAAAGACGATGTGTGACACCATATTTAAGCATAGCTTTAGCAAATTGATCATTGCAAAAATGGGTCCCACGATCACTTATGATAGCACGAGGTGCACCAAATCGGGCAAACAGATTTTTGAGAAATTTCACAACAACTCGGGCATCGTTAGTGGGGAGCGCTTTCACTTCAACCCATTTTGACAAGTAATCAACGGCCACGAGTATATATTTTTTTCCTCTAGAAGATGGAAATGGTCCCATAAAATCGATACCCCAGACGTCAAAGATCTAACAGACTTGAATAACATTTTGAGGCATCTCATCCTTTTAAGAGATTTTTCCTTGACGCTGGCAAGAATCACATGACTTCACCAAGTCATGTGCATCCCGGTATATCGTCTGCCAATAGAAGCCAGAATCAAAAACTTTCTTAGCGGTGAAGTTGGCACCATGATGTCCCCCCGTGGGTCCATTGTAGCATGCCATAAGAATGTCAGCGGATTCCTTGCCGTGTACGCACCGCCAGATCACTTGATCTGCACAAACTTTGAACAAATAGGGGTCATCCCAGAAATAATGTTTCACATATTTGAAAATTTTCTTCTTTTGTTGGGACGACATCCCTTTCCTTATAAAATTCCCCGCATGGTAATTCGCAAAGTCGGCGAACCATGGGGTACTAGAATCATTATGTTATATCATCCCAAGTGTCTCGAGAGGAAATGTTTTGGTAATTTCCTTTACTCGAAATCACTTTGATGGGGATTTTCTAATCGCAAAAGATGATCGGCGGCAAGGTTCTCAGCTCCTTTTTTGTCTCGAATTTTGAAATCAAATTCTTGAAGGAGTAGAACCAACCGAAGTAATGTAGGCTTAGCGTCTTGCTTTGCCATTAGATACTTAAGAGCAGAATGATCCGTATACACTATGCACTTTTTCAAAACCAGATAAGGTCAGAACTTTTCAAAAGCATTGACAACGGCTAGCATCTCTTTCTCAGTAGTCGTATAATGAGATTGAGAGTCATTCATTGTTTTACTCGCATAGTGTACCGGCTAAAAATATTTATTCTTTCGTTGCCCCAAGACTGCACAAATGGCATAATCGCTAGCATCGCACATTAGCTTAAAAGGCAAGTCCCAATCGGGGGCAACGAAGATCGGAGCCTCCGTTAACTTCTTCTTTAAGATATTAAATGCATCAATACATTCGTTTGAGAAGAAGAACGGAGCATCTTTTTCAAGTAAATGGGTCAGGGCCAGACTATCTTAGAAAAATCTTGGATGAAACGTCGGTAAAAGCCAGCATGACCGAGAAAACTTCTAATTCCTTTTACGATGCTGGGATGAGGTAGCTTAGCAATCACATCGACTTTAGCTCTATCGACCTCAATCCTAGATTTCGAGATCTTATGGTGGAGGATAATGCCCTCTTTAACCATGAAATGGCACTTCTCCCAATTTAGAACCAAGTTGCTGTCTTCACACCATTTCAGCATTCTTTCTAAATGGGAGAGGCAAGAAGTGCAGGAATCTCCATAAACCGAGAAATCATCCATGAAAACTTCCATGGTTTTCTCAATCATATCGTGGAAGATTACCATCATGCACCTTTGGAATGTGTCTGGAGCATTGCATAAGCCAAAAGGCATACGTCGGTAAGCAAACATCCCATAAGAGCAAGTAAAAGTGGTCTTTTCCTCATTCGGAGGATCGATGGGAATTTGAAAATACCCAGAAAAGCCATCAAGAAAACAATAGGACTAATTACCCGCTAGACGTTCTAGCATTTGATCCATAAAAAGGAAGTGGGAAATGGTCTTTACGAGTAGCATCGTTCAATTTACGGTAATCAATACACACTCTCCATCCGGTGATGAGACGGGTCAGAATCAACTCATTATCATCATTAGTCACAAAGGTCATACCACCCTTTTTCAGAACACAATGAACTGGGCTAACCCATGAGCTATCCGAGATTGGATAAATCATTCCAGCGTCAAGGAGTTTGATGATCTCCTTTTTGATCATTTCATGGATTTTTGGATTAACACGTCGTTGTTGTTGGACGGATGCCTTGTAGTTATCTTCAAGCAAAATCTTATGAGTACAAAAACGAGGGTCTATGACCTTGATGTCAGAAATTTTCCAAGCGATGGCACTCTTATGCTTCTTGAGCACATCTAAAAGTCGGGTCTTCTCCTCATCTTTAAGGTCTTTCGAAATAATGACAGGAAAATTTTTGGTTCCTTCTAAAAAAGCGTATTCAAGATGAGGAGGTAAATCCTTGAGCTCGAGCTCCGGAGGATTCTCAGTAGACGGCTTAACTTCTTTAATCTCTTTAAGGTCCATCGGAGGGAGAGAAGGAGTCAGGTCTTCATTCAAAAGTTTTTCAAGCAAAAGAATATATCCCTCTGGATCACAATCGGAATGATCAATTTCTGGTGAAATCGAATCATAATAAAGAAAGGCCTCGATCTCTTCCAAGATGAAATCACTTCCCTCAAACGGAGTGAGGGAAGGGGAAGGATCGGAAACAATAGGTTGAGAAGAAGGAGTGAGATTGCCACTTGAAGCATTTTCAGAAAAACCGAGAAGTTCTTGAGAATACTCCTCCGTAGCAACATCAATAACGTCAATACGGTTCACAGAGAAATGATTATAATTGGAGGACTATCTTGCAGTTTGATCAAAATTAAACGTAACGGCTACAGTACCAACACGTAGGGTAATTTCTTCATCGTAAACATCAATTAATGCACGGCCAGTCCTTAGGAAACCTCTTCCGAGAATGAGAGGAACCCGTGGATCGGCATCAAAATCAACAACGACAAAATCGGCAGGGAAATGGCACTTTCCCACATTGATGAAGATATCCTCGACTATTCCCTTAGGACGTGAAGTAGATCGATCGGCAAGCTCAAGGGTCATGCAAGTCAGAGTAAGTTCAGGAAGAAAAAATTTCTTCCATACGAATAATGGCATAAGGTTAATGCTAGCACCAAGATCGGCCAAGGCGAAGCACTGACCCATTCCCGGAAAATTACACGGAAAAAGGAATTTGCCGGGGTCTTCAAGCTTTTCGGGAAGCTTTTTAAGGATGACCGCCAAGCAATTCTCATTCAACGGGGTTTTCGCCATCTCCAACAATTTTTCCTTGTTATTCAAAAGATTCTTAATCATAGACGCAAATTTCGGCATTAAGAGAATAGCATCCGCAAAGCTAATTTTGAAGTGCAAATCCTGAAAGATTTGGAAGAATTTCTCCATTTGATGGTTAGCTTTTTTACAGAGCTTTTGATCGTTTAATCTTGACGGATAAAGAAATTTGGTCTTAACGGGAACTTCTATCTCTGATTCATCAACAACTTTTTCCTTTTGCTTAAATGGCTGGACAACCGGAGGTTGGATGTATTCGGTCCTTCCGTTATTAGTAGGAATTTCCGTATCCTGTGTATCCTCGGTCTCACGGTCCACTACCTTGGGTTAGCGATCGTGTTGCTTGGAAGAGTACCCGAGCCCGAGGGTCGATCATTTAAAGACTTCTTAATCTCAATTATTTCCTTAGTTAATAACTATTGGGTTTTCATGATTTGTTTAATTATCTCATCCAAGGGTGATGAATTTTGAACAACATTTTGATTGAAATTTTGCCCTCGGTTGTTTTGATTAAACACTTGATTTTGATTATAATTTCCATGATTAGCATTTTGAAAATTTCCATGATTATAATTTCCTTGATTGTAATTGCCTTGATTCTGAAAATTTCCTTGATTTTGAAAAACATTCGCTTGATTCGGACCGGCCTTTGTGGAAAACTAGAAGAAGGGTTGAATATTTTACCCCTTTTTAAGTTAATTACCTTTTGAAACTTTACGTTTAATCAAAGATCTAAACTACAAGACAATATATAACATGTAAGTATAATGAAAGAAACGATCAAACCACAACATGATTGTTTATCGTGGTTTGGCTACAAGGAATCTTTTTCCTTGCCCTACTCTATGCCTCGAGTTTCCAACTCGAGAGTTTCAAGCACTAGTCAACAAGCTCCTTTTACCGGTGGAGAAACCTCTACAATCGTCGCTTACACTTTATCCGGTACAAAGCTAAATACCGGGTCCTAGTTCAAGGTAGAACCAACCTAACGTCGCTTACCCACAATTTCCGACACTAAGCTAGATGTCAAGTTCTTTTACAAGGGCACAACCACTCCCGTCACACTATGTATTTTAAGGCCTAAAATACTAACCGATCACTTCAATACAAGATACAAATGAATTATAAACTATAAGAGTGGTGCGTGGTTTTGCAACCTTGCAAAAAGTTTTACCTCTCAAGGGATCTTGTTAAGCTTGCAATCCCCACCAGGCAGTGTACCTGATCGTTGTAGTATAGTATAGTGACAAGTACCGGGGGATTGATTGTTCAACTCAAGAATAGTGTCGCTAGGATTAGAAAGTCTCTTAAACTAATTCTAGAGGTGAGGGATGTTTCTTTTTGTATTTTTATATTTTTATGAAAGCAAGTAAAATCTCAGGTTTTGGAAGAGTGGGCGGAATTAGTTGCTAGCCAACTAACCCAAATAACTACTAATGCAATTAAATTAAAATAACAAAAATGAAAATAAACTAATTATACTATTGTGGTGTAAACAATGATAGGTAAAGTTGTGTTTACCTAGATTTCATTACTCCCTAACTCTACAGGTTAATCATTTGTTACAATTGCATGGATGACGGGTCATATTCCTTAATACTAGTCGTAGGGCCGTGTACAATATTCCCTAACTCTATAAGATCCTCCTTCACTCCATGTCGAACCGTTAGAAGCTCCTAACATAGGATCACTAGAATTCTCCTACGCATTAAATTCAACCTAATATCGTAGTACACCTCCGATCATGTTCCTTAAGACGTTCAAGCAAGTTACCAATGGAAGTCTGCCAGTTTTCTTAAGCCTAACATCGAATAAAATCATCCGTAACAATTATAAAAAAACAATCAACCCATAATTAACATCTAGGTTTCACTACATCTAAGCAAACACAAAAGAAATCTAGCCTAGCATGTTTAATTGAAGACAAGCGTAAGATATATTCAAACAACACGTAGACATATTGAATGAATTGAAAGAGTACTTATCTCAATTAAAACATGAAGGGTTCAAGGGATTGAAACCCTTGAAAAACCTGGAAAATTCGACCTAGGGTTTCCTCAAAGTTGCACCCTCAAAGTTACACACAAAGTTACACCTTAATGAATAAAATTTGGAAAACTATATATAGATTTTACAAGGTGACGGCGTCAAAAAAGAAATCTGTGCCTCCGTTAACTCACCGCCAAAGATGAAATCGTGTTGCCTAGATCCACTTGTGACGCCGTCATGTGTAATTTAGTTCTGGGACGTCACCAACTCTTGAACCATGACGGCCTTCGGTGACGCCGTCACGTTTTCACTGGACCGTCACCACTTCCACCTCTTGTGTTACTCCTGACGCCGTCATTAAGGAATGTGTGACGCCGTCAGGTACTGTTCCCATCAAGGAAAATTAAGACTTTGCCGTTTTCTTCACTTTTACGCTCCAAAAATGTCCAAAATGCTTCCTTTTCTGAATTTCTCTCCAAAAGTACCTAAAATGACAAAAGGAACGATTTAGGGCAATATTTGATCAAATAAATTCGAATTCGGGCTTAAATGACCTCTTAAAAACGGTTCATTTTTCGCCTCATCAAATACCCTTACACTTGAGATTTGCTTGTCCTCAAGCAAATGCGCTTTTATTCTAATCAAAATTCAAGTTAGGGGTCATTTGACACTAATCTAAAAGTAATTACAACAAGTAATGTATATATCATAAAAGACAAGCACGGAGGTCATACACTAGCACCTCACAAATAGTGTTTAGATACTCTCATCTCTCAGGTGTAATAAAGTATATATCACAATAAGGAAATGAAAAACATCTCTCACTACCTGTCATAGCAAATAGATTACCATAGGCTTGAGAAAGGATCAAACCTCCATCACTTGGCATAAGCACCTAGGATAAACTATCAAAGAGGTCTTTTAAAGGGTTATAACGTTAGGTGTAGGGATATGGAAAACACGGTTTTATTGGATAAAGGCAATATTTACTAGTGGCGAGTTAATTATCTTGGTTAATTACATGTACAATAAGGCGTTGCTAAGCCAAGACTCGACTCGACTTAAGCTAATAAATCAAAAATAACAAGAACTTAAAAATAAACATAGAATGAAATGGGATGGTAGTCCGTATGTTTTTATTTTATTTTTTATTTATTTATTTTTTTTTTTTGCATACACATTTACCCTACCATCCAAAATAATACATCATAGGGAATGTACATTCCCCTTACACTTGAATTTTTACATACTTTACAATAAACTAATCTAATGACTCGAATTAAGATAATCAAAACACTTGGAGTACTTTTAAGATTAATGCACATACGAGGGTAATAATATGATGTTCTTCCCCATTACTCCATAAAACAAGTACTTTACCCATGAGTCACAGTCGTCCCAAAACAATATGTACAAGATATGACTCGACTTAGCAACCATGTAATCAATTAGATAATTAACTAAGGGTTTAAACATGTAACAATAATGCACTAAAGATGAGTGCATACACGGAAGGCTAAGGCGATTTGGTTGCACATTTGGGTGGGTTGTAACAAATTCTTCCTTTAAGTAAAATGCTTAAAGTTAGAAACGAAAAGATAGGCTCGGAGGGGTGTACTAGGGGTTTCGTGTACTAAAAATGAGTACAACGCTAAGGTGTGGGAAAATTAATTGACTTTACTAGCCAAGTAATATGACTTAAATGGTCAAGTAATTATGATACAGGTTAAACACAAGGGTGATCCTAATGCCTCTTATCATGTAGTAAATCCTACTTCACGAATGTAGTCTCACTAGCGGTCTCGGGATGCATCACTAACGCAAGTTCTAGAATCTAAATGCTACCGGTACGCACATAAGCAATAATAATGAATGATTTTCCTATCAAATCTAAAGGCGAACCTCACATATTTGGGTGGAAAATTTTTTAAGTGGTACGGTTTTGTGCTAGTCATACAACTCATATCCATGAGACACTTGCTAAGGCTAAAGTTTCATTCCTAAATGTTGTAAAAAATTTTAAATTTGGCGCTAAAATTACACTAACAAGTATTTCTCTTAGTTTTATTATACACCTACCATCAAACAAACAAACTCAAGTGCAATAGTATCCAATAAGGTATCATCATTTACCCTCCCCTTACACTTAGGATGAACATTGTCCCCAATGTTCAATTAAAGGATGTAAAAGTAAAACAGGTAAAAGAATGAAAGCAAATACTCCACTGATTCGTTCGGTGTGGATAGTGCGTTAACAAGGTTAGATCATCCTCTAAGAAAATGAACGTTCAAAGCTTCCCTTCCAGAAAATAAATCATCTTCTTGTCATATATAACCTGTTAAACCTGATAAAACAAACAAGGCAACCTCGCATAAAATCGGCGGCAATCTATATATACTAACAAGTCCTAGAAAACAAGTTAAGATATAATGCTTGTGGAATGAATGTTTGTAGATTTCCTGGAGTTTATAAAACTAAAGAATTAAAAAAAAAAAAAAAAAAAAAAAAAAAAAAAAAAAAAAAACTTAAAGACTCCGTTAGAAAAACAAAACTCGCAAAATTTCCAGAATTTTACACATGACGCTGTCAGGAGTTAACTCCTGATGCCGTCATAAGTGATATGCAGAAATCTTTTCATTAAGTTTCCGGAAAATTTCTGGAAAAACTTATGTCCTATTTCCTGAAAAATCCTGCAAAACATCGTTATGACTCGATACAAGCATTTGACTCTAAAAAATACTAATATACATGTTCATTTAATATTGTGGAGAATCATGATCAATTTCGTTCTTAGAAACAAATTTGGGGTTTCCCCTTACACTTAGCTTTTGCAAAATACCTTTATATGAAGTTAAGACGAAGTTAAACAACAAAATAAAGCATTTTCACAATTTAAGTTTGAAACATGATCTACCAACAATAAAAGTAAAACATGCATATAGAAACAAATAAAATCAAACAAACAAACAAACAAACAAATAAAGCATGGGTTACTTCCCAATAAGCGCTTGTTTTTGTTCGAGTCACGAACCTGACTCTACCCTTATTTAACAAAAATAGGGGAGGTTTTCCCTACACTTAGGATTAAGTGTGGGTGGAAGTAGCGATACACACCCTTAGGGTGGAAGTATGCCACGTGAGAAAAGAGTGGTGGATAAATTATATGCTCAAAGGGGTGTGCTCCTATCATCATAACCTTACCTAGTTCAGTTTGGTCAATGGGTGAGTTGAAGTTTTCTCCTAAAAAGGGATCATCTTCTATCAACTTTGAGAGACTCCTAGTTGGGAATCCATCTTGACCTAATAAACCTGGTTTAAACCCATAATGTTTCTTATGATCAATCATGAATGGGTGATGTAAGTATGTAAGGTCATGGTTCACTCCTATATTGGCTTCCATTCCACATGGTTTAGAGTCTACTACCTTCATCGTATAACTACCCGTACTATATGGTTTGATGGGTGGATCGGGACCTATTTCAATTCCTAAATTTTCATCCAAGGATGGAAGATTAGGAAACGGTTTTGGTTGAAGCTCCGGCTCATCAAAATTAGGAACTTCGATAGAACTAAAAGAAAGGTTATGTTTACAAGTATTCAAACCTATTTCTTCTAGTTGTGTTTGGTCCAAAGGCTCTACCTCTATTGGGGTTCCTATAGTCTCTTCTACTTCTTCCGGGTAAGTCACGTGCGGTGTGTGCCTCAAATGATGGTAGGACTTGCGGGGTACTTTGTGAGCTTATGTTATTTACTTCATCATTCCTTGTGTCAAGATCACCTATATCCTCAACATGTGTTTTATTATAATCTAACCCTAACATTTTCCCAAGTATCTCAAGTGCTTCTCTAGGCATCTCAACTTCTATATCCAAATCATAAGGATCATCCTCAATATTCTGATTGCTATATTCAAATTGCCCAAAAGATTCATCATGTGTTTCTTGAGATTCATCATCATCGCTCATAAAACCTAGGTCTTTTTGATCAATGTGATCATGTTCGGCTACATCCTCCATCACATCAAGGTCACCTATTTGTTCATACTGTATTATGGTAGTGCCTAACCATGACATGCAGCTAGGTGGCTCATATGAAACTATCCAAGGTGAAGGCTCATATGGTGCATAGGTTTCACTAAGTGAGGCATTTTGAGGGGTTCACTACAAAAAAAGGGGCCTTTTAGGACCTTTTTCTGCGACACTTTTTTAAGCAGTGTCCCAAAAACACATCTAATATGACGAGCAATTTTATGAGTCCTAATATGATGGAACCTAATAGGACATTTCATGTATTCGTCTTATTAGATGAGTTTTATAGGACACTTACTCATTTGAGTCTCATTATGATATAGCATAATACGACACTTGTTATTTAGGTCCTATTATCTTAAGTTTTATAGGACTCTAAGACGTAGAGGTCATATTATATATAATCTAATATGACACTAGTATATGCGTCCTATTAGATTCAATTTTATAGGACGCTGATATGGTTTGGTCGTATAATGAAGAATTTTAATAGAACACTTAGTATATAGGTCATATTAAATATATTTTATGGGACACTTATTACTTATGTCTTATTATGAAAGAAACTTGATATTTAGTCTTATTATCACAATTTTTATCGAATACTAGTTCGATGGTGTCTTATTGTATTTGACCTTAAAGAACACCTAATGTATATGAGTTCTAGCATATTTGATATACGTGTTACTAGTTTTTTACAGTATTCTAAAACCTACACCACTCTTCAAATCAATTAGGTTGAAAGTGTCGTTTGATTCATTGAACTCAACTTCAAGCATTAAAGTGAATGCTCGGTTGAACTCAAGTGAAGTTTTGATCATTGAGTTTCATAGTCAACTGAAGTTTTGACATTTCAATTCTATAATCAAGTCAAGCTTGGCAAGTTTGTCCTACGTTTGGGGAATAGAAACATATAACGGCCACACAAACTCTTCCGAATGTGTCGTTTGGTTGAAAGTGTCGTTTGATTCATTGAACTCAACTTCAAGCATTAAAGTGAATGCTCGGTTGAACTCAAGTGAAGTTTTGATCATTGAGTTTAATAGTCAACTGAAGTTTGACATTTCAATTCTATAATCAAGTCAAGCTTGGCAAGTTTGTCCTACGTTTGGGGAATAGAAACATATAACGGCCACACAAACTCTTCCGAATGAAATAAGGGGTCTCAACACTATTCTGCTCCACCAGCGCCCTTTTGCATGATTCCCTTTCGTACATGCTCGTACGCCTGTCACGATCGTCTTCAAACTCTACCACCCTTCTCCCAGACATTTGAGTGCGAGGGGAACCAATCCTAGGTGGTTTCGTTAGCACGCATCGGTATAGGTTGTGCTTTCATCTCTTCATCATATTCCTAATTGGAATATTCAAATTTTGCTCGGACCCCATCATTACGTGCTTTGACGCAAATAGAGATTGTCGAAGGTTTGGCAAGGTCTGTCAAAGTATAGTATCCGATTGAGTTCAAATGAGAGACCTTCAAACAGTTTGGAAGGTATATCGTCACATCATAATCCTGTTCTCAATCCCGAGCCATATTTCAATTCCGATCCATATTTCAATCCCAGTTTGTTAAAGTAGAACTGATATAATGTTGTTGCCATCTCAGATGATGATGAAGAGTTGCCAACGTCAATTGCTCAGCGTTACACGAAGCATTTAACCAGAATATCTCAACTATAACTATTTGCGGTTATAAAATCTCATTGCTAAACACGGGTACACGCCCAATTTTTATGATTATTTTATAAAAGTAATTTATGACTAATGGGGTATTTGGCTAAGCTTATGAATTGGGCTCATGCTTATGTTATATAAGTGCCTTATGGCTTATATATCATGAGCTAATAAACCCTTGCTAAGTGTTTGGATTAGCTTATTATAATTAATAAGTTAAAATCAAAAAAATTACATGAACGTTAAACATTGTAGTTATTAAATGAGACTATAAAAGTTTTTTTATATAATTTTATTATATATAAGCCCATCCTTCTACGTATTAGCCATAAAATTTGGGCTTATCAAAAACCCCTTATATAAGCTCATAAAACCACTTATATAAGCTTAGCCAAATACTTTATTTAAGCACTAAAGCTTATTAGCCCTTAATATAAGGTTAGCCAAACACCCCTAAATTACTTAACACTAAAAAGTGTACAAGTTTTAGTCTCCCGCTTAAACTTTTCATAGTATCCCGCCCATCTTTTCCCAAAAATCAAAACCCTACACTTCTATATCCCCTCTAATTTCCGCCTCCCTTCCAGCCTTCCTTACCTTTCACATACAGCTGCACAAAACATTGACTCTGCACCATCTATTTTTTTTCTTCTTCTTTTCATGACTTCTTTCCAAATAAGTTTATAATAAGGTATGTAAACATCAACCAACATCAATTTTGTTACCGATTCGAATTTCCTGTGACTTATTGCCTACCTACTGTTCGACAATTGGGTCTGGCTTTAATCCGCCATCAAAAGTCACATTAAGCTTCTTTTTTTATTAGTTTTTATGTGATTATTGTGTTATGATATATCATGCTACTTAATAAAACATACTTTAGACCCCACAAGTCAATATTTTGTCAAACCTGAAACTAGGATCGAAATTAGGCATAGGTTTTGCTTTTCGTAGATCTTAATATATGTTTAGTTGTATTTATTTCATATGGTTAGCTTTTATATTATTTCTTCAACTTTGTGATTTTGAGCAGATTCGAATTTAGGGAAGAAGCTATACACAGTAACATATTTCATCAAGTATATTTACATGTGAAAAGTACTTCTTTATACATTAATTGTAAACCCATTGCTTAAATTGTTCTTCATTCCTTTTTTTTTTTTTTTTTTTTTTTTTAATTTTATTTGCCATTTGATATTTTTAACCCATTTAAGTTATTTGCTATAGTTGTTAGCTAATAGACTAACATGATTGATATATTTTATTTGTAGGCACATCGAAGAAGCTTGGGCTTTAAGTGAGATTTAAGTGCTCTACTTACAGGTTCCATGACATTGATGAGTAAGCCATTAAAAATCAAATTGATTTGATATTCTATCTACAAACTCATGTTTAGGGATCAAGTAGTTTTGATCTTGAAGTAGCATAATATGCATGTTTGTAGTGGTTTAAAGTTTGCTTGTTTGGTTCTTGTGAGCAAGTTTCTGTTTAAGGCTCTAGGGCTGTAAATGACTAAATGTGATAGTCACCTATCATGGTATTTTAATTAATTATATAAATTTAGATAGTAATTCTGATATGAGATTGAGTACTGCAACATATTGATGTTTAACTTGTTTAAAACAATATTCCCTTAATTTTCAGTTTCATACCTCAAACTATTTTATGTAGTATTTTCGATATGATATTGGGGCTAATTAATCATTTATGTGATGCATGTTGCTACGACTTTTTTGTGCGACAACATTGAGGCAGCCCTTTATCAACATTCAACAACATCATGTGTATAAGTAAATTGATGTATATTGCTCTAACATAATGGTGTTTATTTTATGCAGTTGCTTGTGTGTTATTGTAAAGAAGTAAAGATACCAACCAATGTATATCAGGGAATGAAACCATAGGTGTCCTCAAGATATGTTGTACTAGCATTCTTTGGAAGTGAAAGAAAGCTTTTGAGCTAGCTGGAGAAATACTTATGCATACTTTATTGTAGTTAGTGTAAATTACTATTTGAATATATTTTTTTTAATATGGGTTTGATTGTATTACAATAAAATTAGCAATATAATACTATTATTTTTACAATGAATTCTTTGTTGCTAAATCAGTTTCTACAAAGTCTGCAAATTTATGCCGTTGGAATTTGGTTTCAAATTTATGTTATTGCAAATTGGTTGCAGTATTTGGAATTTGGTTTCAAATTTATGTTATTGCAAATTGGTTGCAGTATTACAACGGATTTTCTTCCTTTGCAAAATGGTTACAAAGTTATTTTGGCCATTGCAATTCCGTAGCAAAAAAATTTCCATGGAGCATTTATGCAACGGTATAAATCCGTTGCAAATGACCATTTGCAACAGATTTACAACGAACTCCTACTGTCACATTAGCCCTATTGTGTTGTAGTGAGAGTTAATGCAACACACAATTTTGTCCTAAGAAAACACTTTTTAGGACGCATGAATGCGTCTCAATATGTGATAGAAGATTAACACATTTTAGAACACTTTAAAGCGTCCTATCACCTTGTCTATTAGGACAAAACTTGCGTTGTATAAAACGTTTTATAAGACTATTTTTTTTGTTTCATAATATTGGCACTTATTAGGATGCTTATAAGTGTCCTAATAATATTTACACTTTATACAACACCTTTATATGTGACACTTATATCATTGGTCCTATTATGCAAAAGGTCCTATAAAGTAGCTTGATAGGACACTATTCGGAGTCCTATAAAACCTGATTTGGTGTAGTGGTTGATGGAGCTCCTAAGGTGAATTCTTTAAAAGTCTTATGCACTTGGACTCTTTTCTCAAGGTACTCAATAAAATCAATATAAGATCCTGTCCTCCTCATTTCATTCCTCCATCTTCGTATATCCAAACTGGTGTAATTATATTTTTTCTGGTAAAACTCTAGTGTCGGACTTGGTGGATTCACGCTCTCCATAATGGTGAATGGAAGAGTCAATGGAAAGGTTTTTACGAACAAAGACACAAAGAAAAGATAGACTACGAGAAAGCTAATAAAAAGAAAAATAAAATCTCACATCGATAGGAATGTAATGAGTAGACCTAATAAAATAAATTCCAACCTAGACAATATATATTCCCCGGCAACGGCGCCAAAAACTTGATGCGTGGTTTTGCAACCTTGCAAAAGGTTTTACCTCTCAAGGGATCTTGAGAAGCTTGCAATCCCCACCAGGCAGTGTACCTGATCGTTGTAGTATAGTATAGTGACAAGTACCGGGGGATTGATCGTTCAACTCAGGAATAGTGTCGCTAGGATTAGAAAGTCTCTTAAACTAAGTCTAGAGGTGAGGGATGATTCTTTTTGTATTTTTATATTTTTATGAAAGCAAGTAAAATCTCGGGTTTTGGAAGAGTGTGCGGAATTAGTTTCTAGCCAACTAACCCAAATAACTACTAATGCAATTAAAATAAAATAACACAAATGAAAATAAACTAATTATACTATTGTGGTGTAAACAATGATAGGTAAAGTTTTGTTTACCTAGATTTTATTACTCCCTAGATATCTTTTACAGGTTAATCATTTGTTACAATTGCATGGATGACGGGTCATATTCCTTAATACTAGTCGTAGGGCCGTGTACAATATTCCCTAACTCTATAAGATCCTCTTTCACTCCATGTCGAGCCGTTAGAAGCTCCTAACATGGGATCACTAGAATTATCCTACGCATTAAATACAACCTAATATCGTAGTACACCTCCGATCATGTTTCTTAAGACGTTCAAGCAAGTTACCAATGGAAGTCTACCAGTTTTCTTAAAACTAACATCGAATACAATCATCCGTAACAATTATAAACAAACAATCAACCCATAATTAACATCTAGGTTTCACTACATCTAAGCAAACACAAAAGAAATCTAGCCTAGCATGTTAAATTGAAGACAAGCGTAAGATATATTCAAACAACACATAGACATATTGAATGAATTGAAAGAGTACTTATCTCAATTAAAATATGAAGGGTTCAAGGGGTTGAAACCCTTGAAAAACCTGGAAAATTCGACCTAGGGTTTCCTCAAAGCTGCACCCTCAAAGTTACACACAAACTTACACCTTAATGAATAAAATTTGGAAAACTATATATAGATTTTACGAGGTGACGGCGACAAGAAGAAATCTGTGACGCCGTCAATTCGCCGCCAAAGATGAAATCGTATTGCCTAGATCCACTTGTGACGCTGTCATGTGTAATTTAGTTCTGGGCCGTCACCAACTCTTGAACCGTGACGGCCTTGGGTGACGTCGTCACGTTTTCACTGGACCGTCACCACTTCCACCTCTTGTGTTACTCTTGACGCCGTCTGTTGATATAAATAATGCGTAAAAACGTTATTAATAATTTTTGATATCTCTGCGTTTTGACGATCACAAAATCTAAAATCATTAAACATAAAATCATTACGTAAACAAGTATTGAGTGACAAAATATCATTACATCCAACTAAATAACTTAAGGTATGAATAAACAATTGCTTAATAAATTTTATAATCAAAGGAAGGTTTATTTAATAAATACAAATTATATAAAATGGTATAAACATTTTATATATTTAGAAAAACACTTTTGGTAATTAATGGAAAATGTTTAATTCATAATAAATATATGAATTCAAATTTTTAACCAAAATCAGTTAGTTTTTCACCAAATAAACTTTCCTCAGAAAAAGACAAGAAAACTGCAGGTTTCATCTGGGCGGCCCCCTTAATTATAACGGGCGGCCCCCTTAATTTTAAGGGGGCAGACACACAATTAAAGGGGCCGGCCATGCTCCCTATCAGATTTTGTCAAAAATTTTTCCCTATAAATACCACCTCAAACCTGGTATTTTTACTACCTTTTGCACGAAAATTTTCAGATCCAATTCTCTCTAAACATCCTTCTAAAACCCTTTGATCATAAGATTATTAATCCTTGTTTCAAGTGATCCAATCTTTTCATTCCCTCCACATTCAAAGTGCAAGAGAAGAATACTCCTTTCATCTCAAACCAAGAAGTATTGAAGATTAGTTGTGTAGCTTGTATTTATTGTATAGTTGTGTAGTGATTGTAATTAATAGATCTAGGAGGGTTAGTAGTTGTGAATAGAAGTAGTGAAGAAATATTTGTGTTGTGAAGAAGAAGTAGTGAAGGTGTGAGAAGTAGTGTAGTAGTAGTGTTGTGTACAAGTTGTGAAGAAGGTGTGTTGTGGTGTGAGATTGGTTCTAGCTACTATTAGAACTCGACATCTAGCTTAGTGTCGTTAATCGGTGTAAGCAAAAGTTGTGTAAGGTTTTCTCCGCCATAAGGGAGCTTGTTGACATAGTGAAGAAAACTCTTGAGTAGGTGACTCGAGGAGTGGAGTAGGGCAAGGAAGGTGTTCTTGTAGCCGAACCACTATAAATCCTTTGTCTAGCGGTTAGATCTTTCCATCTCTTACTTATTATCTTGCTTATATCGTTATTACTTTTGTACACGTAGACGTATATATATAGTTGCTCATATAGCGCTAGTGTTGATTCCACTTAAAGATCAAACAAAAGTTTTATTCACAAAACAAAGTTTTTACAATCAAACTAAAAAGGTAACATACATATAATTGATCATTTTGATCTAGTATAGTTTTCATACCAAATATAATTAAGGATTATAAAATAAAAGTTTACTTACTCATATCTCGTATATAGCTATAATTGTTTATATTATGCATGTGTTGATTTCATATGCTTAGCTTACATTATTATTATTGTTCATACTTAGATATAGTTGTTCATATTGTTCAAGATTTGAGTTCACATAAGATCGAATCAAAGTTTCAAAAGTAAACAAGGTTTTAAAACCAAACTAAGATTTCATAATAAAATTAAAAAGACGTAAAACTATTCAACCCGCCTTCTAGTTTTCCACAATTGGCATCAGAGACAGGTTAAACAAGATTTTTAAAATAAACTGTATTTTAAAACTTGAAACGATCTATGGAATCTGAAAAATATTTAGAAGGGCAATCTATGCAAAGACCACCACTATTTGAAAATGATGGTTTTCTTTATTGGAAAAATAGATTCGAAACTTATGTGAAATCAAAAGATCTTGATCTTTGGCATGTTATTACCTTTGGTGATTTTCCCCCTATTCAATATAATTTTGAAACTAAAATGGATGAAATTGTATCTTTTGAAAAACAAAATGATGAGTTGAAAAAGAAACTAGCAAAAAATAATGAGGCTAAAATTTTTATTTATAATGCGTTACCACGCAAAGAATATGAAAGAATTTTTATGTGTAAAACCGCAAAAGAAATTTGGGATTCTTTATTAATCACTCACCAAGGTGATAGTCAAGTCAAAGATAATAAAATAGATCTTCTCAAAAATATGAACAATTTACGATTCCGGAAGAGGAATCAATTGATAATGCTTTTGCTAGGTTTAACACTATCATCACAAATTTAAAAGCACTTGATGAGAATTTTTCTAGTAAGAATTTTGTTAGGAAATTTCTTAGGGCTCTTCATCCAAAATAGCGAGCTAAAGTTACGGCGATTGAAGAATCAAAGAATTTGTCAACTCTACAACTTGACGAATTGATCGGCAACTTAAAGGTCTATGAAGAAATAATAAAGAAAGACTCCGAGATGGTCAAAGGAAAAAGGGAGCAAAGCAAATCAATTGCGTTGAAGGCTAAAAAGGACTCTAGTGACGAAGAATGCTCAACCTCCAAAAGTGACGATGAAGAGTATGCTATGGCCGTACGGGACTTCACGAAATTCTTCAAAAGACGAGGAAGATACGTTAGGCAACCATATAATGAAAGAAAGTGTTTTAAGTTTGGAGATCCAAATCATCTTATTGGAGAATGTCCGAAATTGTCAAGAAGTTAAAACCACAAGGTCTTTGTAGGAGAAGCATGGAGCGATAGTGACAATGATGAAAAAGAGACAACAAGAGAAGAAAAGTGTCTCATGGCAAAGGCATCCGATGAGGTATGTTCCGAAACCAAATACTATAGTGATAAAAACCTATCTTTAGATGAAAAAGACCTAGATAATGAATATAGTAGGTTATACAAAGTCATGGCTAAAAATAAATCACTAAAATATATTAATAATCAATTAGAAAATGAGGTACTTGAATTAAAAATCAAACTATAACATTTAGAAAAAGGAAAAAAGTTTTTATAGAATGTGAAACATGTCTAGAGGTCATAAATGAAAACGAAAAACTTAAAGATAAAATTTCCAAACTTGACAAAGTTGAAAATAGTAGTAACTCACTTAAGAAAATAATAAGTGTTCAAGGAACTTCGGTAAATAAAACCGGTGTAGGATTCAACTCAACTAATGTTTCAATTAGTGAAAATAAAAATGTAAAGTTTAAATGTAAACTTAGTAAACAAAACCCTTAGATTCAAAACCTAAGTATATACTTGTAAAATATAGAAAAATACCTATTGCGAGTGATGAGGAAGTAAAAAGTTTTTATAAACCATCACTAAAAGCCAAAACCGGATTTTCTAAACCAAAATTAAGATCTAAAACTCCACCTCCAAATAGACCAAATAATCCTCATCCTCGGTCTAAAACACCTCAACCTAGAAGAAATCAAGGTAGGCAAAACCTTTCTAATAACAGTCACCCAATGTGGATTTATCCACATCAACCAAGCTTTAGCCCATGGGGAATATTTTCACCATACATGCAACCTAGTCAATTGCGAACCATGTTTGGTTCAAACAACTTTGGACCAATGAGACCATGGGAACCAAGTGGCTAAGTTGTCACTTTTCGAAACTATTGGAATCTCATCTACAAATGGCTTCTATAAGTCAACATGGCAACTTGAAGTTTTTTGAAGAAAATTTATTGAAAACTAAAAGGTACGCATTTCTTTTAAGTTTATCGTTAAAATTTATATAGATTAATAACTAGTTAGAATAATGCTTAGTTATATAGCTAGTAATACTTACTTGCTCACATATTATGATCCCGAGAGAGTTTAGTCACATATATCATAATTGCTCAAGTAAACCTCAATTTTGACAACTAAGTACATGAGTACGAAACTTGAAAATAACTCACTTAAATAATGCACACTTCAATAATGGTTATAAATTCAAAATAATGTGAATAAAATTCACAAAATTAGTATAATATACATAAACATTGTGTAAAAGTTAACTAAAATTAATTTTTGCAAAAATGTATAAAGTTCACAAAATGTTATATATATTACAAAAATAGTATAAAGTTCACAAATTTACATCATGCAAAAAATTTGCATTAATATCACTATCAAGGTATATAATTTGCTTAAACGGTGTAATGCTTATAAAATAGCTAGTGAATTCCATAAAAGAGGGTACAATATTGGTTTTTCGGTGTGTTCATAAAATTTAAATACATCTTATTTTTTGAGAATTGATTCTTAATATAATTGACTTTAAACATTCGATAATAGGTTGCTATAAAATTTACTTAGATCTATTGGGCTTGTGTTTGTGTTATAGTAATGTAGTTGGTTTACATATATAGCTTAGTTTCTTCATGAAGTAAAATTTTCAACCTTCAAAAAGGACACCCGTTAGGCACAATAGTTGTCTTTTTCGGTTATGTGTTGTTGCGGTGTTGCGGTCTCCCCTTAGTTTTGTTTAATATGTTTGGTTTGAGATAAGAAAAATGATATTTGTATCTTCTATATTCGGAATTGATCGAGAGAGTTTAGTCACATATATCATAATTGCTCAAGTAAACCTCAATTTTGAGAACTAAGTACATGAGTACGAAACTTGAAAATAACTCACTTAAATAATGCACACTTCAATAATGGGTATAAATTAAAAATAATGTGAATAAAATTCACAAAATTAGTATAATATACATACACATTGTGTAAAAGTTAACTAAAATTAATTTTTGCAAAAAATGTATAAAGTTCACAAAATGTTATATATAATACAAAAATAGTATAAAGTTCATAAATTTGCATCGTGCAAAAAAGTTGCATTAATATCACTATCAAGGTATATAATTTGCTTAAACGGTGTAATGCTTAAAAAATAGCTAGTGAATTCCATAAAAGAGGGTACAGTATTGGTTTTTCGGTGTGTTCATAAAATTTAAATACGTCTTAGTTTTTGAGAATTGATTCTTAATATAATTGACTTTAAAGATCCGATAATAGGTTGCTAAAAAATTTACTTAGATCTATTGGGCTTATGTTTGTGTTATAGTAATGTAGTTGGTTTACATATATAGCTTAGTTTCTTCATGAAGTAAATTTTTCAACATTCAAAAATGACACCCGTTAGGCACAATAGTTGTCTTTTTCGGTCATGTGTTGTTGCGGTCTCCCCTTAGTTTTGTTTAATATGTTTTGTTTGAGATAAGAAAAATGATATTTGTATCTTCTATATTCCGAATTGATCGAGAGAGTTTAGTCACATGTATCATAATTGTTTAAGTAAACCTCAATTTTGAGAACTAACTACATGAGTACGAAACTTGAAAATAACTCAATTAAATAATGCACACTTCAATAATGGATATAAATTCAAAATAATGTGAATAAAAGTCACAAAATAGTATAATATACATAAACATTGTGTAAAAGTTAACTAAAATTAATTTTTGCAAAAAATGTATAAAGTTCACAAAATGTTATGTATAATACATAAATAGTATAAAGTTCACAAATTTGCATCATGCAAAAAAGTTGCATTAATATCACTATCAAGGTATATAATTTGCTTAAACGGTGTAATGCATATAAAATAGCTAGTGAATTCCATAAAAGAGGGTACAGTATTCGTTTTTCGGTGTGTTCATAAAATTTAAATACGTCTTATTTTTTGAGAATTGATTCTTAATATAATTGACTTTAAACATTCGATAATAGGTTGCTAAAAAATTTACTTAGATCTATTGGGCTTATGTTTGTGTTATAGTAATGTAGTTGGTTTACATATATAGCTTAGTTTCTTCATGAAGTAAAATTTTCAACCTTCAAAAATGACACCCGTTAGGCACACTAGTTGTCTTTTTCGGTCATGCGGTGTTGCGGTGTTGCGGTCTCCCCTTAGTTATGTTTAATATGTTTGGTTTGAGATAAGAAAAATGATATTTGTATCTTCTATATTCGGAATTGATCGAGAGAGTTTAGTCACATATATCATAATTGCTCAAGTAAACCTCAATTTTGAGAACTAAGTACATGAGTACGAAACTTGAAAATAACTCACTTAAATAATGCACACTTCACTAATGGGTATAAATTCAAAATAATGTTAATAAAATTCACAAAATTAGTATAATAAACTTAAACATTGTGTAAAAGTTAACTAAAATTAATTTTTGCAAAAAATGTATAAAGTTCACAAAATGTTATGTATATTACAAAAATAGTATAAAGTTCACAAATTTGCATCATGCAAAAAAGTTGCATTAATATCACTATCAAGGTATGTAATTTGCTTAAACGGTGTAATGCTTATAAAATAGCTAGTGAATTCCATAAAAGAGGGTACAGTATTGGTTTTTCGGTGTGTTCATAAAATTCAAATACGTCTTATTTTTGGAGAATTGATTCTTAATATAATTGACTTTAAACATTTAATAATATGTTGCTAAAAATTTTACTTAGATCTATTGGGATTATGTTTGTGTTATAGTAATGTAGTTGGTTTACATATTTAGCTTAGTTTCTTCATGAAGTAAAATTTTCAACCTTCAAAAATGACACCCGTTAGGCACAATAGTTGTCTTTTCCGGTCATGTGTTGTTGCGGTGTTGCGGTCTCCCCTTAGTTATGTTTAATATGTTTGGTTTGATATAAGAAAAATGATATTTGTATCTTCTATATTCGGAATTGATCGAGAGAGTTTAGTCTCATATATCATAATTGCTCAAGTAAACCTCAATTTTGAGAACTAAGTACATGAGTACGAAACTTGAAAATAACTCACTTAAATAATGCCCACTTCAATAATGGGTATAAATTCAAAATAATGTGAATAAAATTCACAAAATTAGTATAATATACATAAACATTGTGTAAAAGTTAACTAAAATTAATTTTTGCAAAAAATGTATAAAGTTCACAAAATGTTATATATATTACAAAAATAGTATAAAGTTCACAAATTTGCATCATGCAAAAAAGTTGCATTAATATCACTATCAAGGTATGTAATTTGCTTAAACGGTGTAATGCTTATAAAATAGCTAGTGAATTCCATAAAAGAGGGTACAGTATTGGTTTTTCGGTGTGTTCATAAAATTTAAATACGTCTTATTTTTTGAGAATTGATTCTTAATATAATTGATTTTAAACATTCGATAATAGGTTGCTAAAAAATTTACTTAGATCTATTGGGCTTATGTTTGTGTTATAGTAATGTAGTTGGTTTGCATATATAGCTTAGTTTCTTCATGAAGTAAAATTTTCAACCTTCAAAAATGACACCCGTTAGGCACAATAGTTGTCTTTTTCGGTCATGTGTTGTTGCGGTGTTGCGGTCTCCCCTTAGTTTTGTTTAATATGTTTGGTTTGAGATAAGAAAAATGATATTTGTATCTTCTATATTCGGAATTGATCGAGAGAGTTTAGTCTCATATATCATAATTCCTCAAGTAAACCACAATTTTGAGAACTAAGTACATGAGTACGAAACTTGAAAATAACTCACTTAAATAATGCACACTTCAATAATGGGTATAAATTCAAAATAATGTGAATAAAATTCACAAAATTAGTATAATATACATAAACATTGTGTAAAAGTTAACTAAAATTAATTTTTGAAAAAAATGTATAAAGTTCACAAAATGTTATATATATTACAAAAATAGTATAAAGTTCATAAATTTACATCATGCAAAAAAGTTGCATTATTATCACTAAGAAGGTATATAATTTGCTTAAACGATGTAATGCTTATAAAATAGCTAGTGAATTCCATAAAAGAGGGTACAGTATTGGTTTTTCGGTGTGTTCATAAAATTTAAATACGTCTTAGTTTTTGAGAATTGATTCTTAATATAATTGACTTTAAACATCCGATAATAGGTTGCTAAAAAATTTACTTAGATCTATTGGGCTTATGTTTGTGTTATAGTAATGTAGTTGGTTTACATATATAGCTTAGTTTCTTCATGAAGTAAATTTTTCAACCTTCAAAAATGACACCCGTTAGGCACAATAGTTATCTTTTTCGGTCATGTGTTGTTGCGGTGTTGCGGTCTCCCCTTAGTTTTGTTTAATATGTTTTCTTTGAGATAAGAAAAATGATATTTGTATCTTCTATATTCGGAATTGATCGAGAGAGTTTAGTCACATATATCATAATTGCTTAAGTAAACCTCAATTTTGAGAACTAAGTACATGAGTACGAAACTTGAAAATAACTCAATTAAATAATGCACACTTCAATAATGGGTATAAATTCAAAGTAATGTGAATAAAAGTCACAAAATAGTATAATATACATAAACATTGTGTAAAAGTTAAGTAAAATTAATTTTTGCAAAAAATGTATAAAGTTCACAAAATGTTATGTATAATACATAAATAGTATAAGTTCACAAATTTGCATCTTGCAAAAAAGTTGCATTAATATCACTATCAAGGTATATAATTTGCTTAAACGGTGTAATGCTTATAAAATAGCTAGTGAATTCCATAAAAGAGGGTACAGTATTGGTTTTTCGGTGTGTTCAGAAAATTTAAATACGTATTAGTTTTTGAGAATTGATTCTTAATATAATTGACTTTAAACATTCGATAATAGGTTGCTAAAAAATTTACTTCGATCTATTGGGCTTATGTTTGTGTTATAGTAATGTAGTTGGTTTACATATATAGCTTTGTTTCTTCATGAAGTAAAATTTTCAACCTTCAAAAATGACACCCGTTAGGCACTATAGTTGCCTTTTTCAGTCATGTGTTGTTGCGGTGTTGCGATCTCCCCTTAGTTATGTTTAATATGTTTGGTTTGAGATAAGAAAAATGATATTTGTATCTTCTATATTCGGAATTGATCGAGAGAGTTTAGTCACATATATCATAATTGCTCAAGTAAACCTCAATTTTGAGAACTAAGTACATGAGTACGAAACTTGAAAATAACTCACTTAAATAATGCACACTTCAATAATGGGTATAAATTCAAAATAATGTTAATAAAATTCACAAAATTAGTATAATATACATAAACATTGTGTAAAAGTTAACTAAAATTAATTTTTGCAAAAAATGTATAAAGTTCACAAAATGTTATATATATTACAAAAATAGTATAAATTTCACAAATTTGCATCATGCAAAAAAGTTGCATTAATATCACTATCATGGTATATAATTTGCATAAACGGTGTAATGCTTATAAAATAGCTAATGAAATCCATAAAAGCGGGTACAGTATTGGTTTTTCGGTGTGTTCATAAAATTTAAATACGTCTTATTTTTTGAGAATTGTTTCTTAATATAATTGACTTTAAACATTCGATAATAGGTTGCTAAAAAATTTACTTAGATCTATTGGGCTTATGTTTGTGTTATAGTAATGTAGTTGGTTTACATGTATAGCTTAGTTTCTTCATGAAGTAAAATTTTCAACCTTCAAAAATGACACCCGTTAGGCACAGTAGTTGTCTTTTTCAGTCATGTGTTGTTGCGGTGTTGGGGTCTCCCCTTAGTTTTGTTTAATATGTTTGGTTTGAGATAAGAAAAATGATATTTGTATCTTCTATATTCGGAATTGATCGAGAGAGTTTAGTCACATATATCATAATTGCTCAAGTAAACCTCAATTTTGAGAACTAAGTACATGAGTACGTAACTTGAAAATAACTCACTTAAATAATGCACACTTCAATAATGGGTATAAATTCAAAATAATGTTAATAAAATTCACAAAATTAGTATAATAAACATAAACATTGTGTAAAAGTTAACTAAAATTAATTTTTGCAAAAAATGTATAAAGTTCACAAAATGTTATGTATATTACAAAAATAGTATAAAGTTCACAAATTTGCATCATGCAAAAAAGTTGCATTAATATCACTATCAAGGTATGTAATTTGCTTAAACGGTGTAATGCTTATAAAATAGCTAGTGAATTCCATAAAAGAGGGTACAGTATTGGTTTTTCGGTGTGTTCATAAAATTCAAATACGTCTTATTTTTTGAGAATCGATTCTTAATATAATTGACTTTGAACATTTGATAATAGGTTGCTAAAAAATTTACTTAGATCTATTGGGATTATGTTTGTGTTATAGTAATGTAGTTGGTTTACATATATAGCTTAGTTTCTTCATGAAGTAAAATTTTCAACCTTCAAAAATGACACCCGTTAGGCATAATAGTTGTCTTTTTCGGTCATGTTTGTTGCGGTGTTGCGGTCTCCCCTTAGTTTTGTTTAATATGTTTTGTTTGAGATAAGAAAAATGATATTTGTATCTTCTATATTCGGAATTAATCGAGAGAGTTTAGTCACATATATCATAATTGCTCAAGTAAACCTCAATTTTGAGAAAACTAAGTACATGAGTACGTAACTTGAAAATAACTCACTTAAATAATGCACACTTCAATAATGGGTATAAATTCAAAATAATGTTAATAAAATTCACAAAATTAGTATAATATACATAAACATTGTGTAAAAGTTAACTAAAATTAATTTTTGCAAAAAATGAATTAAGTTCACAAAATGTTATATATATTACAAAAATAGTATAAAGTTCATAAATTTGCATCATGCAAAAAAGTTGCATTAATATCACTATCAAGGTATATAATTTGCTTAAACGGTGTAATGCTTATAAAATAGCTAGTTAATTCCATAAAAGAGGGTACAGTATTGGTTTTTCGGTGTGTTCATAAAATTTAAATACGTCTTAGTTTTTGAGAATTGATTCTTAATATAATTGACTTTAAACATCCGATAATAGGTTGCTAAAAAATTTACTTAGATCTATTGGGCTTATGTTTGTGTTATAGTAATGTAGTTGGTTTACATATATAGCTTAGTTTCTTCATCAAGTAAAATTTTCAACCTTCAAAAATGACACCCGTTAGGCACAATAGTTGTCTTTTTCGGTCATGTGTTGTTGCGGTGTTGTGGTCTCCCCTTAGTTTAGTTTAATATGTTTTGTTTGAGATAAGAAAAATGATATTTGTATCTTCTATATTCGGAATTGATTGAGAGAGTTTAGTCACATATATCATAATTGCTTAAGTAAACCTCAATTTTGAGAACTATGTACATGAGTACGAAACTTGAAAATAACTCACTTAAATAATGCATACTTCAATAATGGGTATAAATTCAAAATAATGTGAATAAAAGTCACAAAATAGTATAATATACATAAACATTGTGTAAAAGTTAACTAAAATTAATTTTTGCAAAAAATGTATAAAGTTCACAAAATGTTATGTATAATACATAAATAGTATAATGTTCACAAATTTGCATCATGCAAAAAAGTTGCATTAATATCACTATCAAGGTATATAATTTGCTTAAACGGTGTAATGCTTATAAAATAGCTAGTGAATTCCATAAAAGAGGGTACAGTATTAGTTTTTCGGTGTGTTCATAAAATTTAAATACGTCTTAGCTTTTGAGAATTGATTCTTAATTTAGTTGACTTTAAACATCCGATAATAGGTTGCTAAAAAAATTACTTAGATCTATTGGGCTTATGTTTGTGTTATAGTAATGTAGTTGGTTTACATATATAGTTTAGTTTCTTCATGAAGTAAAATTTTCAACCTTCAAAAATGACACCCGTTAGGCACAATAGTTGTCTTTTTCGGTCATGTGTTGTTGCGGTGTTGCGGTCTCCCCTTAGTTATGTTTAATATGTTTGGTTTGAGATAAGAAAAATGATATTTATATCTTCTATATTCGGAATTGATCGAGAGAGTTTAGTCACATATATCATAATTGCTCAAGTAAACCTCAATTTTGAGAACTAAGTACATGAGTACGAAACTTGAAAATAACTCACTTAAATAATGCACACTTCAATAATGGGTATAAATTCAAAATAATGTTAATAAAATTCACAAAATTAGTATAATAAACATAAACATTGTGTAAAAGTTAACTAAAATTAATTTTTGCAAAAAATGTATAAAGTTCACAAAATGTTATGTATATTACAAAAATAGTATAAAGTTCACAAATTTGCATCATGCAAAAAAGTTGCATTAATATCACTATCAAGATATATAATTTGCTTAAACGGTGTAATGCTTATAAAATAGCTAGTGAATTCCATAAAAGAGGGTACAGTATTAGTTTTTCGGTGTGTTCATAAAATTTAAATACGTCTTAGTTTTTGAGAATTGATTCTTAATATAATTGACTTTAAACATCCGATAATAGGTTGCTAAAAAATTTACTTAGATCTATTAGGCTTATGTTTGCGTTATAGTAATGTAGTTGGTTTACATATATAGCTTAGTTTCTTCATTAAGTAAAATTTTCAACCTTCAAAAATGACACCCATTAGGCACAATAGTTGTCTTTTTCGGTCATGTGTTGTTGCGGTGTTGCGGTCTCCCCTTAGTTATGTTTAATATGTTTTGTTTGAGATAAGAAAAATGATATTTGTATCTTCTATATTCGGAATTGATCGAGAGAGTTTAGTCACATATATCATAATTGCTCAAGTAAATCTCAATTTTGAGAACTAAGTACATGAGTGCGAAACTTGAAAATAACTCACTTAAATAATGCACACTTCAATAATGGGTATAAATTCAAAATAATGTGAATAAAAGTCACAAAATAGTATAATATACATAAACATTGTGTAAAAGTTAACTAAAATTAATTTTTGCAAAAAATGTATAAAGTTCACAAAATGTTATGTATAATACATAAATAGTATAATGTTCACAAATTTGCATCATGCAAAAAAGTTGCATTAATATCACTATCAAGGTATATAATTTGCTTAAACGGTGTAATGCTTATAAAATAGCTAGTGAATTTCATAAAAGAGGGTACAGTATTAGTTTTTCGGTGTGATCATAAAATTTAAATAAGTCTTAGTTTTTGAGAATTGATTCTTAATATAGTTGACTTTAAACATCCGATAATAGGTTGCTAAAAAATTTACTTAGATCTATTGGGATTATGTTTGTGTTATAGTAATGTAGTTGGTTTACATATATAGCTTAGTTTCTTCATGAAGTAAAATTTTCAACCTTCAAAAATGACACCCGTTAGGCACAATAGTTGTCTTTTTCGGTCATTTGTTGTTGCGGTGTTGCGGTCTCCCCTTAGTTTTGTTTAATATGTTTCGTTTGAGATAAGAAAAATGATATTTGTATCTTCTATATTCGGAATTGATCGAGAGAGTTTAGTCTCATATATCATAATTGCTCAAGTAAACCTCAATTTTGAGAACTAAGTACATGAGTACGAAACTTGAAAATAACTCACTTAAATAATGCACACTTCAATAATGGGTATAAATTCAAAATAATGTGAATAAAATTCACAAAATTAGTATAATATACATAAACATTGTGTAAAAGTTAACTAAAATTAATTTTTGCAAAAAATGTATAAAGTTCACAAAATGTTACATATATTACAAAAATAGTATAAAGTTCACAAATTTGCATAATGCAAAAAAGTTGCATTAATATCACTATCAAGGTATGTAATTTGCTTAAACGGTGTAATGCTTATAAAATAGCTAGTGAATTCCATAAAAGAGGGTACAGTATTGGTTTTTCGGTGTGTTCATAAAATTTAAATACGTCTTAGTTTTTGAGAATTGATTCTTAATATAGTTGACTTTAAACATCCGATAATAGGTTGCTAAAAAATTTACTTAGATCTATTGGGATTATGTTTGTGTTATAGTAAAGTAGTTGGTTTGCATATATAGCTTAGTTTCTTCATGAAGTAAAATTTTCAACCTTCAAAAATGACACCCGTTAGGCACAATAGTTGTCTTTTTCGGTCATGTGTTGTTGCGGTGTTGCGGTCTCCCCTTAGTTTTGTTTAATATGTTTCGTTTGAGATAAGAAAAATGATATTTGTATCTTCTATATTCGGAATTGATCGAGAGAGTTTAGTCTCATATATCATAATTGCTCAAGTAAACCTCAATTTTGAGAACTAAGTACATGAGTACGAAACTTGAAAATAACTCACTTAAATAATGCACACTTCAATAATGGGTATAAATTCAAAATAATGTGAATAAAATTCACAAAATTAGTATAATTTACATAAACATTGTGTAAAAGTTAACTAAAATTAATTTTTGCAAAAAATGTATAAAGTTCACAAAATGTTATATATATTACAAAAATAGTATAAAGTTCACAAATTTGCATCATGCAAAAAAGTTGCATTAATATCACTATCAAGGTATGTAATTTGCTTAAACGGTGTAATGCTTATAAAATAGCTAGTGAATTCCATAAAAGAGGGTACAGTATTGGTTTTTTGGTGTGTTCATAAAATTTAAATACGTCTTATTTTTTGAGAATTGATTCTTAATATAATTGATTTTAAACATTCGATAATAGGTTGCTAAAAAATTTACTTAGATCTATTGGGCTTATGTTTGTGTTATAGTAATGTTGTTGGTTTGCATATATAGCTTAGTTTCTTCATGAAGTAAAATTTTCAACCTTCAAAAATGACACCCGTTAGGCACAATAGTTGTCTTTTTCGGTCATGTGTTGTTGCGGTGTTGCGGTCTCCCCTTAGTTTTGTTTAATATGTTTGGTTTGAGATAAGAAAAATGATATTTGTATCTTCTATATTCGGAATTGATCGAGAGAGTTTAGTCTCATATATCATAATTCCTCAAGTAAACCTCAATTTTGAGAACTAAGTACATGAGTACGAAACTTGAAAATAACTCACTTAAATAATGCACACTTCAATAATGGGTATAAATTCAAAATAATGTGAATAAAATTCACAAAATTAGTATAATATACATAAACATTGTGTAAAAGTTAACTAAAATTAATTTTTGAAAAAAATGTATAAAGTTCACAAAATGTTGTATATATTACAAAAATAGTATAAAGTTCATAAATTTACATCATACAAAAAAGTTGCATTATTATCACTAAGAAGGTATATAATTTGCTTAAACGATGTAATGCTTATAAAATAGCTAGTGAATTCCATAAAAGAGGGTACAGTATTGGTTTTTCGGTGTGTTCATAAAATTTAAATACGTCTTAGTTTTTGAGAATTGATTCTTAATATAATTGACTTTAAACATCCGATAATAGGTTGCTAAAAAATTTACTTAGATCTATTGGGCTTATGTTTGTGTTATAGTAATGTAGTTGGTTTACATATATAGCTTAGTTTCTACATGAAGTAAATTTTTCAACCTTCAAAAATGACACCCGTTAGGCACAATAGTTATCTTTTTCGGTCATGTGTTGTTGCGGTGTTGCGGTCTCCCCTTAGTTTTGTTTAATATGTTTTCTTTGAGATAAGAAAAATGATATTTGTATCTTCTATATTCGGAATTGATCGAGAGAGTTTAGTCTCATATATCATAATTGCTCAAGTAAACCTCAATTTTGAGAACTAAGTACATGAGTACGAAACTTGAAAATAACTCAATTAAATAATGCACACTTCAATAATGGGTATAAATTCAAAGTAATGTGAATAAAAGTCACAAAATAGTATAATATACATAAACATTGTGTAAAAGTTAACTAAAATTAATTTTTGCAAAAAATGTATAAAGTTCACAAAATGTTATGTATATTACAAAAATAATATAAAGTTCACAAATTTGCATCATGCAAAAAAGTTGCATTAATATCACTATAAAGGTATGTAATTTGCTTAAACGGTGTAATGCTTATAAAATAGCTAGTGAATTCCATAAAAAAGGGTACAGTATTGGTTTTTCGGTGTGTTCATAAAATTCAAATACGTCTTATTTTTTGAGAATTGATTCTTAATATAGTTGACTTTAAACATCCGATAATAGGTTACTAAAAAATTTACTTAGATCTATTGGGCTTATGTTTGTGTTATAGTAAAGTAGTTGGTTTACATATATAGCTTAGTTTCTTCATGAAGTAAAATTTTCAACCTTCAAAAATGACACCCGTTAGGCACAATAGTTGTCTTTTCCGGTCATGTGTTGTTGCAGTGTTGCGGTCTCCCCTTAGTTATGTTTAATATGTTTGGTTTGAGATAAGAAAAATGATATTTGTATCTTCTATATTCGGAATTGATCAAGAGAGTTTAGTCACATATATCATAATTGCTCAAGTAAACCTCAATTTTGAGAACTAAGTACATGAGTACGAAACTTGAAAATAACTCACTTAAATAATGCACACTTCAATAATGGGTATAAATTCAAAATAATGTTAATAAAATTCACAAAATTAGTATAATAAACATAAACATTGTGTAAAAGTTAACTAAAATTAATTTTTGCAAAAAATGTATAAGGTTCACAAAATGTTATGTATATTACAAAAATAGTATAAAGTTCACAAATTTACATCATGCAAAAAAGTTGCATTAATATCACTCTCAAGGTATGTAATTTGCTTAAACGGTGTAATGCTTATAAAATAGCTAGTGAATTCCATAAAAGAGGGTACAGTATTGGTTTTTCGATGTGTTCATAAAATTCAAATACGTCTTATTTTTTGAGAATTGATTCTTAATATAATTGACTTTAAACATTTGATAATAGGTTGCTAAAAAATTTACTTAGATCTATTGGGATTATGTTTGTGTTATAGTAATGTAGTTGGTTTACATATATAGCTTAGTTTCTAATGAAGTAAAATTTTCAACCTTCAAAAATGACACCCGTTAGGCATAATAGTTGTCTTTTTCGGTCATGTGTTGTTGCGGTGTTGCGGTCTCCCCTTGCTTTTGTTAAATATGTTTGGTTTGAGATAAGAAAAATGATATTTGTATCTTCTATATTCGGAATTGATCGAGAGAGTTTAGTCTCATATATCATAATTGCTCAAGTAAACCTCAATTTTGAGAACTAAGTACATGAGTACGAAACTTGAAAATAACTCACTTAAATAATGCACACTTCAATAATGGGTATAAATTCAAAATAATGTGATTAAAATTCACAAAATGAGTATAATATACATAAACATTGTGTAAAAGTTAACTAAAATTAATTTTTGCAAAAAATGTATAAAGTTCACAAAATGTTATATATATTACAAAAATAGTATAAATTTCACAAATTTGCATCATGCAAAAAAGTTGCATTAATATCACTATCAAGGAATATAATTTGCTTAAACGTTGTAATGCTTATAAAATAGCTAATGAAATCCATAAAAGAGGGTACAGTATTGGTTTTTCGGTGTGTTCATAAAATTTAAATACGTCTTATTTTTTGAGAATTGTTTCTTAATATAATTGACTTTAAACATTCGATAATAGGTTGCTAAAAAATTTACTTAGATCTATTGGGCTTATGTTTGTGTTATAGTAATGTAGTTGGTTTACATGTATAGCTTAGTTTCTTCATGAAGTAAAATTTTCAACCTTCAAAAATGACACCCGTTAGGCACAGTAGTTGTCTTTTTCGGTCATGTGTTGTTGCGGTGTTGCGGTCTCCCCTTAGTTTTGTTTAATATGTTTGGTTTGAGATAAGAAAAATGATATTTGTATCTTCTATATTCGGAATTGATCGAGAGAGTTTAGTCACATATATCATAACTGCTCAAGTAAACCTCAATTTTGAGAACTAAGTACATGAGTACGTAATTTGAAAATAACTCACTTAAATAATGCACACTTCAATAATGGGTATAAATTCAAAATAATGTTAATAAAATTCACAAAATTAGTATAATAAACATAAACATTGTGTAAAAGTTAACTAAAATTATTTTTTGCAAAAAATGTATAAAGTTCACAAAATGTTATGTATATTACAAAAATAGTATAAAGTTCACAAATTTGCATCATGCAAAAAAGTTGCATTAATATCACTATCAAGGTATGTAATTTGCTTAAACGGTGTAATGCTTATAAAATAGCTAGTGAATTCCATAAAAGAGGGTACAGTATTGGTTTTTCGGTGTGTTCATAAAATTCAAACACGTCTTATTTTTTGAGAATCGATTCTTAATATAATTGACTTTGAACATTTGATAATAGGTTGCTAAAAAATTTACTTAGATCTATTGGGATTATGTTTGTGTTATAGTAATGTAGTTGGTTTACATATATATCTTAGTTTCTTCATGAAGTAAAATTTTCAACCTTCAAAAATGACACCCGTTAGGCATAATAGTTGTCTTTTTCGGTCATGTGTTGTTGCGGTGTTGCGGTCTCCCCTTAGTTTTGTTTAATATGTTTTGTTTGAGATAAGAAAAATGATATTTGTATCTTCTATATTCGGAATTAGTCGAGAGAGTTTAGTCACATATATCATAATTGCTCAAGTAAACCTCAATTTTGAGAAAACTAAGTACATGAGTACGTAACTTGAAAATAACTCACTTAAATAATGCACACTTCAATAATGGGTATAAATTCAAAATAATGTTAATAAAATTCACAAAATTAGTATAATATACATAAACATTGTGTAAAAGTTAACTAAAATTAATTTTTGCAAAAAATGAATTAAGTTCACAAAATGTTATATATATTACAAAAATAGTATAAAGTTCATAAATTTGCGTCATGCAAAAAAGTTGCATTAATATCACTATCAAGGTCTATAATTTGCTTAAACGGTGTAATGCTTATAAAATAGCTAGTTAATTCCATAAAAGAGGGTACAGTATTGGTTTTTCGGTGTGTTCATAAAATTTAAATACGTCTTAGTTTTTGAGAATTGATTCTTAATATAATTGACTTTAAACATCCGATAATAGGTTGCTAAAAAATTTACTTAGATCTATTGGGCTTATGTTTTTGTTATAGTAATGTAGTTGGTTTACATATATAGCTTAGTTTCTTCATCAAGTAAAATTTTCAACCTTCAAAAATGACACCCGTTAGGCACAATAGTTGTCTTTTTCGGTCATGTGTTGTTGCGGTGTTGCGGTCTCCCCTTAGTTTAGTTTAATATGTTTTGTTTGAGATAAGAAAAATGATATTTGTATCTTCTATATTCGGAATTGATCGAGAGAGTTTAGTCACATATATCATAATTGCGTAAGTAAACCTCAATTTTGAGAACTATGTACATGAGTACGAAACTTGAAAATAACTCACTTTAATAATGCATACTTCAATAATGGGTATAAATTCAAAATAATGTGAATAAAAGTCACAAAATAGTATAATATACATAAACATTGTGTAAAAGTTAACTAAAATTAATTTTTGCAAAAAATGTATAAAGTTCACATGTTATGTATAATACATAAATAGTATAAAGTTCATAAATTTGCATCATGCAAAAAAGTTGCATTAATATCACTATCAAGGTATATAATTTGCTTAAACGGTGTAATGCTTATAAAATAGCTAGTTAATTCCATAAAAGAGGGTACAGTATTGGTTTTTCGGTGTGTTCATAAAATTTAAATACGTCTTAGTTTTTGAGAATTGATTCTTAATATAATTGACTTTAAACATCCGATAATAGGTTGCTAAAAAATTTACTTAGATCTATTGGGCTTATGTTTGTGTTATAGTAATGTAGTTGGTTTACATATATAGCTTAGTTTCTTCATCAAGTAAAATTTTCAACCTTCAAAAATGACACCCGTTAGGCACAATAGTTGTCTTTTTCGGTCATGTGTTGTTGCGGTGTTGCGGTCTCCCCTTAATTTAGTTTAATATGTTTTGTTTGAGATAAGAAAAATGATATTTGTATCTTCTATATTCGGAATTGATCGAGAGAGTTTAGTCACATATATCATAATTGCTTAAGTAAACCTCAATTTTGAGAACTATGTACATGAGTACGAAACTTGAAAATAACTCACTTAAATAATGCATACTTCAATAATGGGTATAAATTCAAAATAATGTGAATAAAAGTCACAAAATAGTATAATATACATAAACATTGTGTAAAAGTTAACTAAAATTAATTTTTTCAAAAAATGTATAAAGTTCACAAAATGTTATGTATAATACATAAATAGTATAATGTTCACAAATTAGCATCATGCAAAAAAGTTGCATTAATATCACTATCAAGGTATATAATTTGCTTAAACGGTGTAATGCTTATAAAATAGCTAGTGAATTCCATAAAAGAGGGTATAGTATTAGTTTTTCGGTGTGTTCATAAAATTTAAATACGTCTTAGTTTTTGAGAATTGATTCTTAATATAGTTGACTTTAAACATCCGATAATAGGTTGCTAAAAAAATTACTTAGATCTATTGGGCTTATGTTTGTGTTATAGTAATGTAGTTGGTTTACATATATAGCTTAGTTTCTTCATGAAGTAAAATTTTCAACCTTCAAAAATGACACCCGTTAGGCACAATAGTTGTCTTTTTCGGTCATGTGTTGTTGCGGTGTTGCGGTCTCCCCTTAGTTATGTTTAATATGTTTGGTTTGAGATAAGAAAAATGATATTTATATCTTCTATATTCGGAATTGATCGAGAGAGTTTAGTCACATATATCATAATTGCTCAAGTAAACCTCAATTTTGAGAACTAAGTACATGAGTACGAAACTTTAAAATAACTCACTTAAATAATGCACACTTCAATAATGGGTATAAATTCAAAATAATGTTAATAAAATTCACAAAATTAGTATAATAAACATAAACATTGTGTAAAAGTTAACTAAAATTAATTTTTGCAAAAAATGTATAAAGTTCACAAAATGTTATGTATATTACAAAAATAGTATAAAGTTCACAAATTTGCATCATGCAAAAAAGTTGCATTAATATCACTATCAAGATATATAATTTGCTTAAACGGTGTAATGCTTATAAAATAGCTAGTGAATTCCATAAAAGAGGGTACAGTATTAGTTTTTCGGTGTGTTCATAAAATTTAAATATGTCTTAGTTTTTGAGAATTGATTCTTAATATAGTTGACTTTAAACATCCGATGATAGGTTGCTAAAAAATTTACTTAGATCTATTGGGCTTATGTTTGTGTTATAGTAATGTAGTTGGTTTACATATATAGCTTAGTTTCTTCATTAAGTAAAATTTTCATCCTTCAAAAATGACACCCGTTAGGCACAATAGTTGTCTTTTTCGGTCATGTGTTGTTGCGGTGTTGCGGTCTCCCCTTAGTTATGTTTAATATGTTTTGTTTGAGATAAGAAAAATAATATTTGTATCTTCTATATTTGGAATTGATCGAGAGAGTTTAGTCACATATATCATAATTGCTCAAGTAAATCTCAATTTTGAGAACTAAGTACATTAGTGCGAAACTTGAAAATAACTCACTTAAATAATGCACACTTCAATAATGGGTATAAATTCAAAATAATGTGAATAAAAGTCACAAAATAGTATAATATACATAAACATTGTGTAAAAGTTAACTAAAATTAATTTTTGCAAAAAATGTATAAAGTTCACAAAATGTTATGTATAATACATAAATAGTATAATGTTCACAAATTTGCATCATGCAAAAAAGTTGCATTAATATCACTATCAAGGTATATAATTTGCTTAAACGGTGTAATGCTTATAAAATAGCTAGTGAATTCCATAAAAGAGGGTACAGTATTAGTTTTTCGGTGTGTTCATAAAATTTAAATACGTCTTAGTTTTTGAGAATTGATTCTTAATATAGTTGACTTTAAACTTCCGATAATAGGTTGCTAAAAAATTTACTTAGATCTATTGGGATTATGTTTGTGTTATAGTAATGTAGTTGGTTTACATATATAGCTTAGTTTCTTCATGAAGTAAAATTTTCAACCTTCAAAAATGACACCCGTTAGGCACAATAGTTGTCTTTTTCGGTCGTGTGTTGTTGCGGTGTTGCGGTCTCCCCTTAGTTTTGTTTAATATGTTTGGTTTGAGATAAGAAAAATGATATTTGTATCTTCTATATTCGGAATTGATCGAGAGAGTTTAGTCTCATATATCATAATTGCTCAAGTAAACCTCAATTTTGAGAACTAAGTACATGAGTACGAAACTTGAAAATAACTCACTTAAATAATGCACACTTCAATAATGGGTATAAATTCAAAATAATGTGAATAAAATTCACAAAATTAGTATAATATACATAAACATTGTGTAAAAGTTAACTAAAATTAATTTTTGCAAAAAATGTATAAAGTTCACAAAATGTTATATATATTACAAAAATAGTATAAAGTTCACAAATTTGCATCATGCAAAAAAGTTGCATTAATATCACTATCAAGGTATATAATTTGCTTAAACGGTGTAATGCTTATAAAATAGCTAGTGAATTCCATAAAAGAGGGTACAGTATTAGTTTTTCGGTGTGTTCATAAAATTTAAATACGTCTTAGTTTTTGAGAATTGATTCTTAATATAGTTGACTTTAAACATCCGATAATAGGTTGCTAAAAAATTTACTTAGATCTATTGGGCTTATGTTTGTGTTATAGTAATGTAGTTGGTTTACATATATAGCTTAGTTTCTTCATGAAGTAAAATTTTCAACCTTCAAAAATGACACCCGTTAGGCACAATAGTTGTCTTTTCCGGTCATGTGTTGTTGCGGTGTTGCGGTCTCCCCTTAGTTATGTTTAATATGTTTGGTTTGATATAAGAAAAATGATATTTGTATCTTCTATATTCGGAATTGATTGAGAGAGTTTAGTCACATATATCATAATTGCTCAAGTAAACCTCGATTTTGAGAACTAAGTACATGAGTACGAAACTTGAAAATAACTCACTTAAATAATGCACACTTCAATAATGGGTATAAATTCAAAATAATGTTAATAAAATTCACAAAATTAGTATAATAAACATAAACATTGTGTAAAAGTAAAATAAAATTAATTTTTGCAAAAAATGTATAAAGTTCACAAAATGTTATGTATATTACATAAATAGTATAATGTTCACAAATTTGCATCATGCAAAAAAGTTGCATTAATATCACTATCAAGGTATATAATTTGCTTAAACGGTGTAATGCTTATAAAATAGCTAGTGAATTCCATAAAAGAGGGTACAGTATTAGTTTTTCGGTGTGTTCATAAAATTTAAATACGTCTTAGTTTTTTAGAATTGATTCTTAATATAGTTGACTTTAAACATCCGATAATAGGTTGCTAAAAAATTTACTTAGATCTATTGGGATTATGTTTGTGTTATAGTAATGTAGTTGGTTTACATATATAGCTTAGTTTCTTCATGAAGTAAAATTTTCAACCTTCAAAAATGACACCCGTTAGGCACAATAGTTGTCTTTTTCGGTCGTGTGTTGTTGCGGTGTTGCGGTCTCCCCTTAGTTTTGTTTAATATGTTTGGTTTGAGATAAGAAAAATGATATTTGTATCTTCTATATTCGGAATTGATCGAGAGAGTTTAGTCTCATATATCATAATTGCTCAAGTAAACCTCAATTTTGAGAACTAAGTACATGAGTACGAAACTTGAAAATAACTCACTTAAATAATGCACACTTCAATAATGGGTATAAATTCAAAATAATGTGAATAAAATTCACAAAATTAGTATAATATACATAAACATTGTGTAAAAGTTAACTAAAATTAATTTTTGCAAAAAATGTATAAAGTTCACAAAATGTTATATATATTACAAAAATAGTATAAAGTTCACAAATTTGCATCATGCAAAAAAGTTGCATTAATATCACTATCAAGGTATATAATTTGCTTAAACGGTGTAATGCTTATAAAATAGCTAGTGAATTCCATAAAAGAGGGTACAATATTAGTTTTTCGGTGTGTTCATAAAATTTAAATACGTCTTAGTTTTTGAGAATTGATTCTTAATATAGTTGACTTTAAACATCCGATAATAGGTTGCTAAAAAATTTACTTAGATCTATTGGGCTTATGTTTGTGTTATAGTAATGTAGTTGGTTTACATATATAGCTTAGTTTCTTCATGAAGTAAAATTTTCAACCTTCAAAAATGACACCCGTTAGGCACAATAGTTGTCTTTTCCGGTCATGTGTTGTTGCGGTGTTGCGGTCTCCCCTTAGTTATGTTTAATATGTTTGGTTTGATATAAGAAAAATGATATTTGTATCTTCTATATTCGGAATTGATCGAGAGAGTTTAGTCACATATATCATAATTGCTCAAGTAAACCTCGATTTTGAGAACTAAGTACATGAGTACGAAACTTGAAAATAACTCACTTAAATAATGCACACTTCAATAATGGGTATAAATTCAAAATAATGTTAATAAAATTCACAAAATTAGTATAATAAACATAAACATTGTCTAAAAGTTAAATAAAATTAATTTTTGCAAAAAATGTATAAAGTTCACAAAATGTTATGTATATTACATAAATAGTATAATGTTCACAAATTTGCATCATGCAAAAAAGTTGCATTAATATCACTATAAAGGTATGTAATTTGCTTAAACGGTGTAATGCTTATAAAATAGCTAGTGAATTCCATAAAAAAGGGTACAGTATTGGTTTTTCAGTGTGTTCATAAAATTCAAATACGTCTTATTTTTTGAGAATTGATTCTTAATATAATTGACTTTAAACATTTGATAATAGGTTGCTAAAAAATTTACTTAGATCTATTGGGATTATGTTTGTGTTATAGTAATGTAGTTGGTTTACATATATAGCTTAGTTTCTTCATGAAGTAAAATTTTCAACCTTCAAAAATGACACCCGTTAGGCACAATAGTTGTCTTTTTCGGTCGTGTGTTGTTGCTGTGTTGCAGTCTCCCCTTAGTTTTGTTTAATATGTTTGGTTTGAGATAAGAAAAATGATATTTGTATCTTCTATATTCGGAATTGATCGAGAGAGTTTAGTCTCATATATCATAATTGCTCAAGTAAACCTCAATTTTGAGAACTAAGTACATGAGTACGAAACTTGAAAATAACTCACTTAAATAATGCACACTTCAATAATGGATATAAATTCAAAATAATGTGAATAAAATTCACAAAATTAGTATAATATACATAAACATTGTGTAAAAGTTAACTAAAATTAATTTTTGCAAAAAATGTATAAAGTTCACAAAATGTTATATATATTACAAAAATAGTATAAAGTTCACAAATTTGCATCATGCAAAAAAGTTGCATTAATATCACTATCAAGGTATATAATTTGCTTAAACGGTGTAATGCTTATAAAATAGCTAGTGAATTCCATAAAAGAGGGTACAATATTAGTTTTTCGGTGTGTTCATAAAATTTAAATACGTCTTAGTTTTTGAGAATTGATTCTTAATATAGTTGACTTTAAACATCCGATAATAGGTTGCTAAAAAATTTACTTAGATCTATTGGGCTTATGTTTGTGTTATAGTAATGTAGTTGGTTTACATATATAGCTTAGTTTCTTCATGAAGTAAAATTTTCAACCTTCAAAAATGACACCCGTTAGGCACAATAGTTGTCTTTTCCGGTCATGTGTTGTTGCGGTGTTGCGGTCTCCCCTTAGTTATGTTTAATATGTTTGGTTTGTGATAAGAAAAATGATATTTGTATCTTCTATATTCGGAATTGATCGAGAGAGTTTAGTCACATATATCATAATTGCTCAAGTAAATCTCAATTTTGAGAACTAAGTACATGAGTACGAAACTTGAAAATAACTCACTTAAATAATGCACACTTCAATAATGTGTATAAATTCAAAATAATGTGAATAAAATTCACAAAATTAGTATAATATACATAAACATTGTTTAAAAGTTAACTAAAATTAATTTTTGCAAAAAATGTATAAAGTTCACAAAATGTTATGTATATTACAAAAATAGTATAAAGTTCACAAATTTGCATCATGCAAAAAAGTTGCATTAATATCACTATCAAGGTATGTAATTTGCTTAAACATTGTAATGCTTATAAAATAGCTAGTGAATTCCATAAAAGAGGGTACAGTATTGGTTTTTCGGTGTGTTCATAAAATTCAAATACGTTTTATTTTTTGAGAATTGATTCTTAATATAATTGATTTTAAACATTTGATAATAGGTTGCTAAAAAATTTACTTAGATCTATTGGGATTATGTTTGTGTTATAGTAATGTAGTTGGTTTACATATATAGCTTAGTTTCTTCATGAAGTAAAATTTTCAACCTTCAAAAATGACACCCGTTAGGCACAATAGTTGTCTTTTTCGGTCATGTGTTGTTGCGGTGTTGCGGTCTCCCCTTAGTTTTGTTTAATATGTTTGGTTTGAGATAAGAAAAATTATATTTGTATCTTCTATATTCGGAATTGATCGAGAGAGTTTCGTCTCATATATCATAATTGCTCAAGTAAACCTCGATTTTGAGAACTAAGTAGATGAGTACGAAACTTGAAAATAAGTCACTTAAATAATGCACACTTCAATAATGGGTATAAATTCAAAATAATGTGAATAAAATTCACAAAATTAGTATAATATACATAAACACTGTGTAAAAGTTAACTAAAATTAATTTTTGCAAAAAATGTATAAAGTTCACAAAATGTTATATATATTACAAAAATAGTATAAAGTTCACAAATTTGCATCATGCAAAAAAGTTGCATTAATATCACTATCAAGGTATATAATTTGCTTAAACGGTGTAATGCTTATAAAATAGCCAGTGAATTCCATAAAAGAGGGTACAGTATTGGTTTTTCGGTGTGTTCATAAAATTTAAATACGTCTTATTATTTGAGAATTGATTCTTAATATAATTGACTTTAAACATTCGATAATAGGTTGCTAAAAAATTTACTTAGATCTATTGGGCTTATGTTTGTGTTATAGTAATGTAGTTGGTTTGCATATATAGTTTAGTTTCTTCATGAAGTAAAATTTTCATGCTTCAAAAATGACACCCGTTAGGCACAATAGTTGTTTTTTTGGGTCATGTGTTGTTGCGGTGTTGCCGTCTCCCCTTAGTTTTGTTTAATATGTTTGGTTTGAGATAAGAAAAATGATATTTGTATCTTCTATATTCGGAATTGATCGAGAGAGTTTAGTCACATATATCATAATTGCTCAAGTAAACCTCAATTTTGAGAACTAAGTACATGAGTACGAAACTTGAAAATAACTCACTTAAATAATGCACACTTCAATAATGGGTATAAATTCAAAATAATGTGAATAAAATTCGCAAAATTAGTATAATATACATAAACACCGTGTAAAAGTTAACTAAAATTAATTTTTTCAAAAAATGTATAAAGTTCACAAAATGTTATATATATTACAAAAATAGTATAAAGTTCACAAATTTGCATCATGCAAAAAAGTTGCATTAATATCACTATTAAGGTATAGAATTTGCTTAAACGGTGTAATGCTTATAAAATAGCTAGTGAATTCCATAAAAGAGGGTACAGTACTGGTTTTTCGTTGTGTTCATAAAGTTTAAATACGTCTTAGTTTTTGAGAATTGATTCTTAATATAATTGACTTTAAACATTCGATAATAGGTTGCTAAAAAATTTACTTAGATATATTGGGCTTATGTTTGTGTTATAGTAATGTAGTGGATTTACATATATAGCCTAGTTTCTTCATGAAGTAAAATTTTCAACCTTAAAAAATGACACCCGTTAGGCACAATAGTTGTCTTTTTCTGTCATGTGTTGTTGCGGTGTTGCGGTCTCCCCTTAGTTTTGTTTAATATGTTTGGTTTGAGATAAGAAAAATAATATTTGTATCTTCTATATTCGGAATTGATCGAGAGAGTTTAGTCACATATATCATAATTGCTCAAGTAAACCTCAATTTTGAGAACTAAGTACATGAGTACGAAACTTGAAAATAACTCACTTAAATAATGCACACTTCAATAATGTGTATAAATTCAAAATAATGTGAATAAAATTCACAAAATTAGTATAATAAACATAAACATTGTTTAAAAGTTAACTAAAATTAATTTTTGCAAAAAATGTATAAAGTTCACAAAATGTTATGTATATTACAAAAATAGTATAAAGTTCACAAATTTGCATCATGCAAAAAAGTTGCATTAATATCACTATCAAGGTATGTAATTTGCTAAAACGTTGTAATGCTTATAAAATAGCTAGTGAATTCCATAAAAGAGGGTACAGTATTGGTTTTTCGGTGTGTTCATAAAATTCAAATACGTCTTATTTTTTGAGAATTGATTCTTAATATAATTGACTTTAAACATTTGATAATAGGTTGCTAAAAAATTTACTTAGATCTATTGGGATTATGTTTGTGTTATAGTAATGTAGTTGGTTTACATATATAGCTAAGTTTCTTCATGAAGTAAAATTTTCAACATTAAAAAATGACACCCGTTAGGCACAATAGTTGTCTTTTTCAGTCATGTGTTGTTGCGGTGTTGCGGTCTCCCCTTAGTTTTGTTTAATATGTTTGGTTTGAGATAAGAAAAATGATATTTGTATCTTCTATATTCGGAATTGATCGAGAGAGTTTCGTCTCATATATCATAATTGCTCAAGTAAACCTCAATTTTGAGAACTAAGTAGATGCGTACGAAACTTGAAAATAACTCACTTAAATAATGCACTCTTCAATAATGGGTATAAATTCAAAATAATGTGAATAAAATTCACAAAATTAGTATAATATACATAAACATTGTGTAAAAGTTAACTAAAATTAATTTTTGCAAAAAATGTATAAAAAAACTCACTTTTTTTTTTTTTTTTTTTTTTTTTTTTTTTTTTTTATTTTTACGCTTACTCGGTAAGATGGTTGTAACTCGGTAAATATTTGTTACACGGTAAAGTTCACTAACTAGATATAGCTGCTTACCGTGTAACAAATCTTTACCGAGTTACAACCATCTTACTGAGTACGATAACTTTAAAGTACGGTAACATTTTACTAGGGCGTCGGATTGAGGTCATATTTTTGACATTCCATATTTTTTCAAGAACTAGATGATGTCGTTGATGGATTTACGTGAAAATGTTTATTTAATTAATAATGGTCATTTGGGGCCGACCCGATCGCGTTGCAGTCTATCCGATCGCATTCACAGTTTTATGTGACAATGTTTATTTACTTGACAATGGTTATTTGCGGTCTATCCGATCGCGTTGCGGTCTATCCAATCACGTTGATGGTTTTAAGTGACAATATTTATGTATGTGACAATGTTTATCAGCGGTCTATCCGATCGCGTGGCGATCTATCCGATCGCGTTGAAGGATTAATTTGATAACGGCTCTTTGTATGACAGTTTTTATTTGCGCTTGATAACGTTTAGCATATTCCTCGCATAAAAATTGAACGTTTAGTCTCCTGTAAAAAGTAAATTTTACTCAAATTTTCACGTAAAAAAACACTCTTTTTTTATTTTATTTTTATTTATTTATTTTTTTTTTGCTTACTCGGTAAGATGGTTGTAACTCGGTAAATATTTGTTACACGGTAAAGTTCACTAACTAGATATAGCTGCTTACCGTGTAACAAATCTTTACCGAGTTACAACCATCTTACTGAGTACGATAACTTTAAAGTACGGTAACATTTTACTAGGGCGTCGGATTGAGGTCATATTTTTGACATTGCATATTTTTTCAAGAACTAGATGATGTCGTTGATGGATTTACGTGAAAATGTTTATTTAATTAATAATGGTGATTTGCGGCCGACCCGATCGCGTTCCAGTCTATCCGATCGCATTGACAGTTTTATGTGACAATGTTTATTTACTTGACAATGGTTATTTGCGGTCTATCCGATCGCGTTGCGGTCTATCCAATCACGTTGATGGTTTTAAGTGACAATATTTATGTATGTGACAATGTTTATCTGCGGTCTATCCGATCGCGTTGAAGGATTAATTTGATAACGGCTCTTTGTATGACAGTTTTTATTTGCGCTTGATAACATTTAGCATATTCCTCGCATAAAAATTGAACGTTTAGTCTCCTGTAAAAATTAAATTTTACTCAAATTTTCACATAAAAAAACTCTCTTTTTTTTTCTTTCTTTTCTTTTTTTTTATTTTTTTTTTATTTATTTTTTTTTTTTTTTATGCTTACTCGGTAAGATGGTTGTAACTCGGTAAATATTTGTTACACGGTAAAGTTCACTAACTAGATATAGCTGCTTACCGTGTAACAAATCTTTACCGTGTTACAATCATCTTATTGAGTACGATAACTTTAAAGTACGGTAACATTTTACTAGGGCGTCGGATTGAAGTCATATTTTTGACATTGCATATTTTTTCAAGAACTAGATGATGTCGTTGATGGATTTACGTGAAAATGTTTATTTAATTAATAATGGTCATTTGCGGCCGACGCGATCGCGTTGCAGTCTATCCGATCGCATTCACAGTTTTATGTGACAATGTTTATTTACTTGACAATGGTTATTTGCGGTCTATCCGATCGCGTTGCGGTCTATCCAATCACTTTGATGGTTTTAAGTGACAATATTTATGTATGTGACAATGTTTATCAGCGGTCTATCCGATCGCGTGGCGATCTATCCGATCGCGTTGAAGGATTAATTTGATAACGGCTCTTTGTATGACAGTTTTTATTTTTGCTTGATAACGTTTAGCATATTCCTCGCATAAAAATTGAACGTTTAGTCTCCTGTAAAAAGTAAATTTTACTCAAATTTTCACGTAAAAAAACACTCTTTTTTTTTATTTTATTTTTATTTTATTTTATTTTTTTTTTGCTTACTCGGTAAGATGGTTGTAACTCGGTAAATATTTGTTACACGGTAAAGTTCACTAACTAGATATAGCTGCTTACCGTGTAACAAATCTTTACCGAGTTACAACCATCTTACTGAGTACGATAACTTTAAAGTACGGTAACATTTTACTAGGGCGTCGGATTGAGGTCATATTTTTGACATTGCATATTTTTTCAAGAACTAGATGATGTCGTTGATGGATTTACGTGAAAATGTTTATTTAATTAATAATGGTCATTTGCGGCCGACCCGATCGCGTTGCAGTCTATCCGATCGCATTGACAGTTTTATGTGACAATGTTTATTTACTTGACAATGGTTATTTGCGATCTATCCGATCGCGTTGCGGTCTATCCAATCACGTTGATGGTTTTAAGTGACAATATTTATGTATGTGACAATGTTTATCTGCGGTCTATCCGATCGCGTTGCGATCTATCCGATCGCGTTGAAGGATTAATTTGATAACGGCTCTTTGTATGACAGTTTTTATTTGCGCTTGATAACATTTAGCATATTTCTCGCATAAAAATTGAACGTTTAGTCTCCTGTAAAAATTAAATTTTACTCAAATTTTCACGTAAAAAAACTCTCTTTTTTTTTTTTTTTTTTTTTTTTTTGCTTACTCGGTAAGATGGTTGTAACTCGGTAAATATTTGTTACACGGTAAAGTTCACTAACTAGATATAGCTGCTTACCGTGTAACAAATCTTTACCGAGTTACAACCATCTTACTGAGTACGATAACTTTAAAGTACGGTAACATTTTACTAGGGCGTCGGATTGAGGTCATATTTTTGACATTGCATATTTTTTCAAGAACTAGATGATGTCGTTGATGGATTTACGTGAAAATGTTTATTTAATTAATAATGGTCATTTGCGGCCGACCCGATCGCGTTGCAGTCTATCCGATCGCATTGACAGTATTATGTGACAATGTTTATTTACTTGACAATGGTTATTTGCGGTCTATCCGATCGCGTTGTGGTCTATCCAATCACGTTGATGGTTTTAAGTGACAATATTTATGTATGTGACAATGTTTATCTGCGGTCTATCCGATAGCGTTGCGATCTATCCGATCGCGTTGAAGGATTAATTTGATAACGGCTCTTTGTATGACAGTTTTTATTTGCGCTTGATAACATTTAGCATATTCCTCGCATAAAAATTGAACGTTTAGTCTCCTGTAAAAATTAAATTTTACTCAAATTTTCACATAAAAAAACTCTCTTTTTTTTTCTTTCTTTTCTTTTTTTTTTTTTTTTTTTTTCTTTTTTTTTTTATGCTTACTCGGTAAGATGGTTGTAACTCGGTAAATATTTGTTACACGGTAAAGTTCACTAACTAGATATAGCTGCTTACCGTGTAACAAATCTTTACCGTGTTACAATCATCTTATTGAGTACGATAACTTTAAAGTACGGTAACATTTTACTAGGGCGTCGGATTGAGGTCATATTTTTGACATTGCATATTTTTTCAAGAACTAGATGATGTCGTTGATGGATTTACGTGAAAATGTTTATTTAATTAATAATGGTCATTTGCGGCCGACGCGATCGCGTTGCAGTCTATCCGATCGCATTCACAGTTTTATGTGACAATGTTTATTTACTTGACAATGGTTATTTGCGGTCTATCCGATCGCGTTGCGGTCTATCCAATCACTTTGATGGTTTTAAGTGACAATATTTATGTATGTGACAATGTTTATCAGCGGTCTATCCGATCGCGTTGAAGGATTAATTTGATAACGGCTCTTTGTATGACAGTTTTTATTTTCGCTTGATAACGTTTAGCATATTCCTCGCATAAAAATTGAACGTTTAGTCTCCTGTAAAAAGTAAATTTTACTCAAATTTTCACGTAAAAAAACACTCTTTTTTTTTATTTTATTTTTATTTTATTTTATTTTTTTTTGCTTACTCGGTAAGATGGTTGTAACTCGGTAAATATTTGTTACACGGTAAAGTTCACTAACTAGATATAGCTGCTTACCGTGTAACAAATCTTTACCGAGTTACAACCATCTTACTGAGTACGATAACTTTAAAGTACGGTAACATTTTACTAGGGCGTCGGATTGAGGTCATATTTTTGACATTGCATATTTTTTCAAGAACTAGATGATGTCGTTGATGGATTTACGTGAAAATGTTTATTTAATTAATAATGGTCATTTGCGGCCGACCCGATCGCGTTGCAGTCTATCCGATCGCATTGACAGTTTTATGTGACAATGTTTATTTACTTGACAATGGTTATTTGCGATCTATCCGATCGCGTTGCGGTCTATCCAATCACGTTGATGGTTTTAAGTGACAATATTTATGTATGTGACAATGTTTATCTGCGGTCTATCCGATCGCGTTGCGATCTATCCGATCGCGTTGAAGGATTAATTTGATAACGGCTCTTTGTATGACAGTTTTTATTTGCGCTTGATAACATTTAGCATATTTCTCGCATAAAAATTGAACGTTTAGTCTCCTGTAAAAATTAAATTTTACTCAAATTTTCACGTAAAAAAACTCTCTTTTTTTTTTTTTTTTTTTTTTTTGCTTACTCGGTAAGATGGTTGTAACTCGGTAAATATTTGTTACACGGTAAAGTTCACTAACTAGATATAGCTGCTTACCGTGTAACAAATCTTTACCGAGTTACAACCATCTTACTGAGTACGATAACTTTAAAGTACGGTAACATTTTACTAGGGCGTCGGATTGAGGTCATATTTTTGACATTGCATATTTTTTCAAGAACTAGATGATGTCGTTGATGGATTTACGTGAAAATGTTTATTTAATTAATAATGGTCATTTGCGGCCGACCCGATCGCGTTGCAGTCTATCCGATCGCATTGACAGTATTATGTGACAATGTTTATTTACTTGACAATGGTTATTTGCGGTCTATCCGATCGCGTTGTGGTCTATCCAATCACGTTGATGGTTTTAAGTGACAATATTTATGTATGTGACAATGTTTATCTGCGGTCTATCCGATAGCGTTGCGATCTATCCGATCGCGTTGAAGGATTAATTTGATAACGGCTCTTTGTATGACAGTTTTTATTTGCGCTTGATAACATTTAGCATATTCCTCGCATAAAAATTGAACGTTTAGTCTCCTGTAAAAATTAAATTTTACTCAAATTTTCACATAAAAAAACTCTCTCTTTTTTTTTTTTTTTTTTCTTTTTTTTTTTTTTTTTTTTTTTTTAATGCTTACTCGGTAAGATGGTTGTAACTCGGTAAATATTTGTTACACGGTAAAGTTCACTAACTAGATATAGCTGCTTACCGTGTAACAAATCTTTACCGTGTTACAATCATCTTATTGAGTACGATAACTTTAAAGTACGGTAACATTTTACTAGGGCGTCGGATTGAGGTCATATTTTTGACATTGCATATTTTTTCAAGAACTAGATGATGTCGTTGATGGATTTACGTGAAAACGTTTATTTAATTAATAATGGTCATTTGCGGCCGACGCGATCGCGTTGCAGTCTATCCGATCGCATTCACAGTTTTATGTGACAATGTTTATTTACTTGACAATGGTTATTTGCGGTCTATCCGATCGCGTTGCGGTCTATCCAATCACTTTGATGGTTTTAAGTGACAATATTTATGTATGTGACAATGTTTATCAGCGGTCTATCCGATCGCGTGGCGATCTATCCGATCGCGTTGAAGGATTAATTTGATAACGGCTCTTTGTATGATAGTTTTTATTTTCGCTTGATAACGTTTAGCATATTCCTCGCATAAAAATTGAACGTTTAGTCTCCTGTAAAAAGTAAATTTTACTCAAATTTTCACGTAAAAAAACACTCTTTTTTTTTATTTTATTTTTATTTTATTTTATTTTTTTTTTGCTTACTCGGTAAGATGGTTGTAACTCGGTAAATATTTGTTACACGGTAAAGTTCACTAACTAGATATAGCTGCTTACCGTGTAACAAATCTTTACCGAGTTACAACCATCTTACTGAGTACGATAACTTTAAAGTACGGTAACATTTTACTAGGGCGTCGGATTGAGGTCATATTTTTGACATTGCATATTTTTTCAAGAACTAGATGATGTCGTTGATGGATTTACGTGAAAATGTTTATTTAATTAATAATGATCATTTGCGGCCGACCCGATCGCGTTGCAGTCTATCCGATCGCATTGACAGTATTATGTGACAATGTTTATTTACTTGACAATGGTTATTTGCGGTCTATCCGATCGCGTTGTGGTCTATCCAATCACGTTGATGGTTTTAAGTGACAATATTTATGTATGTGACAATGTTTATCTGCGGTCTATCCGATAGCGTTGCGATCTATCCGATCGCGTTGAAGGATTAATTTGATAACGGCTCTTTGTATGACAGTTTTTATTTGCGCTTGATAACATTTAGCATATTCCTCGCATAAAAATTGAACGTTTAGTCTCCTGTAAAAATTAAATTTTACTCAAATTTTCACATAAAAAAACTCTCTCTTTTTTTTTTTTTTTTTTTTTTTTTTTTTTTTTTTTTAATGCTTACTCGGTAAGATGGTTGTAACTCGGTAAATATTTGTTACACGGTAAAGTTCACTAACTAGATATAGCTGCTTACCGTGTAACAAATCTTTACCGTGTTACAATCATCTTATTGAGTACGATAACTTTAAAGTACGGTAACATTTTACTAGGGCGTCGGATTGAGGTCATATTTTTGACATTGCATATTTTTTCAAGAACTAGATGATGTCGTTGATGGATTTACGTGAAAACGTTTATTTAATTAATAATGGTCATTTGCGGCCGACGCGATCGCGTTGCAGTCTATCCGATCGCATTCACAGTTTTATGTGACAATGTTTATTTACTTGACAATGGTTATTTGCGGTCTATCCGATCGCGTTGCGGTCTATCCAATCACTTTGATGGTTTTAAGTGACAATATTTATGTATGTGACAATGTTTATCAGCGGTCTATCCGATCGCGTGGCGATCTATCCGATCGCGTTGAAGGATTAATTTGATAACGGCTCTTTGTATGACAGTTTTTATTTTCGCTTGATAACGTTTAGCATATTCCTCGCATAAAAATTGAACGTTTAGTCTCCTGTAAAAAGTAAATTTTACTCAAATTTTCACGTAAAAAAACACTCTTTTTTTTTATTTTATTTTTATTTTATTTTATTTTTTTTTTTGCTTACTCGGTAAGATGGTTGTAACTCGGTAAATATTTGTTACACGGTAAAGTTCACTAACTAGATATAGCTGCTTACCGTGTAACAAATCTTTACCGAGTTACAACCATCTTACTGAGTACGATAACTTTAAAGTACGGTAACATTTTACTAGGGCGTCGGATTGAGGTCATATTTTTGACATTGCATATTTTTTCAAGAACTAGATGATGTCGTTGATGGATTTACGTGAAAATGTTTATTTAATTAATAATGATCATTTGCGGCCGACCCGATCGCGTTGCAGTCTATCCGATCGCATTGACAGTATTATGTGACAATGTTTATTTACTTGACAATGGTTATTTGCGGTCTATCCGATCGCGTTGTGGTCTATCCAATCACGTTGATGGTTTTAAGTGACAATATTTATGTATGTGACAATGTTTATCTGCGGTCTATCCGATAGCGTTGCGATCTATCCGATCGCGTTGAAGGATTAATTTGATAACGGCTCTTTGTATGACAGTTTTTATTTGCGCTTGATAACATTTAGCATATTCCTCGCATAAAAATTGAACGTTTAGTCTCCTGTAAAAATTAAATTTTACTCAAATTTTCACATAAAAAAACTCTCTTTTTTTTTTTTTTTTTTTTTTTTTTTTTTTTTTTTTTTTTTTAATGCTTACTCGGTAAGATGGTTGTAACTCGGTAAATATTTGTTACACGGTAAAGTTCACTAACTAGATATAGCTGCTTACCGTGTAACAAATCTTTACCGTGTTACAATCATCTTATTGAGTACGATAACTTTAAAGTACGGTAACATTTTACTAGGGCGTCGGATTGAGGTCATATTTTTGACATTGCATATTTTTTCAAGAACTAGATGATGTCGTTGATGGATTTACGTGAAAACGTTTATTTAATTAATAATGGTCATTTGCGGCCGACGCGATCGCGTTGCAGTCTATCCGATCGCATTCACAGTTTTATGTGACAATGTTTATTTACTTGACAATGGTTATTTGCGGTCTATCCGATGGCGTTGCGGTCTATCCAATCACTTTGATGGTTTTAAGTGACAATATTTATGTATGTGACAATGTTTATCAGCGGTCTATCCGATCGCGTGGCGATCTATCCGATCGCGTTGAAGGATTAATTTGATAACGGCTCTTTGTATGACAGTTTTTATTTTCGCTTGATAACGTTTAGCATATTCCTCGCATAAAAATTGAACGTTTAGTCTCCTGTAAAAAGTAAATTTTACTCAAATTTTCACGTAAAAAAACACTCTTTTTTTTTATTTTATTTTTATTTTATTTTATTTTTTTTTTTGCTTACTCGGTAAGATGGTTGTAACTCGGTAAATATTTGTTACACGGTAAAGTTCACTAACTAGATATAGCTGCTTACCGTGTAACAAATCTTTACCGAGTTACAACCATCTTACTGAGTACGATAACTTTAAAGTACGGTAACATTTTACTAGGGCGTCGGATTGAGGTCATATTTTTGACATTGCATATTTTTTCAAGAACTAGATGATGTCGTTGATGGATTTACGTGAAAATGTTTATTTAATTAATAATGATCATTTGCGGCCGACCCGATCGCGTTGCAGTCTATCCGATCGCATTGACAGTATTATGTGACAATGTTTATTTACTTGACAATGGTTATTTGCGGTCTATCCGATCGCGTTGTGGTCTATCCAATCACGTTGATGGTTTTAAGTGACAATATTTATGTATGTGACAATGTTTATCTGCGGTCTATCCGATAGCGTTGCGATCTATCCGATCGCGTTGAAGGATTAATTTGATAACGGCTCTTTGTATGACAGTTTTTATTTGCGCTTGATAACATTTAGCATATTCCTCGCATAAAAATTGAACGTTTAGTCTCCTGTAAAAATTAAATTTTACTCAAATTTTCACATAAAAAAACTCTCTTTTTTTTTTTTTTTTTTTTTTTTTTTTTTTTTTTTTTTTTTTTAATGCTTACTCGGTAAGATGGTTGTAACTCGGTAAATATTTGTTACACGGTAAAGTTCACTAACTAGATATAGCTGCTTACCGTGTAACAAATCTTTACCGTGTTACAATCATCTTATTGAGTACGATAACTTTAAAGTACGGTAACATTTTACTAGGGCGTCGGATTGAGGTCATATTTTTGACATTGCATATTTTTTCAAGAACTAGATGATGTCGTTGATGGATTTACGTGAAAACGTTTATTTAATTAATAATGGTCATTTGCGGCCGACGCGATCGCGTTGCAGTCTATCCGATCGCATTCACAGTTTTATGTGACAATGTTTATTTACTTGACAATGGTTATTTGCGGTCTATCCGATCGCGTTGCGGTCTATCCAATCACTTTGATGGTTTTAAGTGACAATATTTATGTATGTGACAATGTTTATCAGCGGTCTATCCGATCGCGTGGCGATCTATCCGATCGCGTTGAAGGATTAATTTGATAACGGCTCTTTGTATGACAGTTTTTATTTTCGCTTGATAACGTTTAGCATATTCCTCGCATAAAAATTGAACGTTTAGTCTCCTGTAAAAAGTAAATTTTACTCAAATTTTCACGTAAAAAAACACTCTTTTTTTTTATTTTATTTTTATTTTATTTTATTTTTTTTTTGCTTACTCGGTAAGATGGTTGTAACTCGGTAAATATTTGTTACACGGTAAAGTTCACTAACTAGATATAGCTGCTTACCGTGTAACAAATCTTTACCGTGTTACAATCATCTTATTGAGTACGATAACTTTAAAGTACGGTAACATTTTACTAGGGCGTCGGATTGAGGTCATATTTTTGACATTGCATATTTTTTCAAGAACTAGATGATGTCGTTGATGGATTTACGTGAAAACGTTTATTTAATTAATAATGGTCATTTGCGGCCGACGCGATCGCGTTGCAGTCTATCCGATCGCATTCACAGTTTTATGTGACAATGTTTATTTACTTGACAATGGTTATTTGCGGTCTATCCGATCGCGTTGCGGTCTATCCAATCACTTTGATGGTTTTAAGTGACAATATTTATGTATGTGACAATGTTTATCAGCGGTCTATCCGATCGCGTGGCGATCTATCCGATCGCGTTGAAGGATTAATTTGATAACGGCTCTTTGTATGACAGTTTTTATTTTCGCTTGATAACGTTTAGCATATTCCTCGCATAAAAATTGAACGTTTAGTCTCCTGTAAAAAGTAAATTTTACTCAAATTTTCACGTAAAAAAACACTCTTTTTTTTTATTTTATTTTTATTTTATTTTATTTTTTTTTTTGCTTACTCGGTAAGATGGTTGTAACTCGGTAAATATTTGTTACACGGTAAAGTTCACTAACTAGATATAGCTGCTTACCGTGTAACAAATCTTTACCGAGTTACAACCATCTTACTGAGTACGATAACTTTAAAGTACGGTAACATTTTACTAGGGCGTCGGATTGAGGTCATATTTTTGACATTGCATATTTTTTCAAGAACTAGATGATGTCGTTGATGGATTTACGTGAAAATGTTTATTTAATTAATAATGATCATTTGCGGCCGACCCGATCGCGTTGCAGTCTATCCGATCGCATTGACAGTATTATGTGACAATGTTTATTTACTTGACAATGGTTATTTGCGGTCTATCCGATCGCGTTGTGGTCTATCCAATCACGTTGATGGTTTTAAGTGACAATATTTATGTATGTGACAATGTTTATCTGCGGTCTATCCGATAGCGTTGCGATCTATCCGATCGCGTTGAAGGATTAATTTGATAACGGCTCTTTGTATGACAGTTTTTATTTGCGCTTGATAACATTTAGCATATTCCTCGCATAAAAATTGAACGTTTAGTCTCCTGTAAAAATTAAATTTTACTCAAATTTTCACATAAAAAAACTCTCTCTTTTTTTTTTTTTTTTTTTTTTTTTTTTTTTTTTTTTAATGCTTACTCGGTAAGATGGTTGTAACTCGGTAAATATTTGTTACACGGTAAAGTTCACTAACTAGATATAGCTGCTTACCGTGTAACAAATCTTTACCGTGTTACAATCATCTTATTGAGTACGATAACTTTAAAGTACGGTAACATTTTACTAGGGCGTCGGATTGAGGTCATATTTTTGACATTGCATATTTTTTCAAGAACTAGATGATGTCGTTGATGGATTTACGTGAAAACGTTTATTTAATTAATAATGGTCATTTGCGGCCGACGCGATCGCGTTGCAGTCTATCCGATCGCATTCACAGTTTTATGTGACAATGTTTATTTACTTGACAATGGTTATTTGCGGTCTATCCGATCGCGTTGCGGTCTATCCAATCACTTTGATGGTTTTAAGTGACAATATTTATGTATGTGACAATGTTTATCAGCGGTCTATCCGATCGCGTGGCGATCTATCCGATCGCGTTGAAGGATTAATTTGATAACGGCTCTTTGTATGACAGTTTTTATTTTCGCTTGATAACGTTTAGCATATTCCTCGCATAAAAATTGAACGTTTAGTCTCCTGTAAAAAGTAAATTTTACTCAAATTTTCACGTAAAAAAACACTCTTTTTTTTTATTTTATTTTTATTTTATTTTATTTTTTTTTTTGCTTACTCGGTAAGATGGTTGTAACTCGGTAAATATTTGTTACACGGTAAAGTTCACTAACTAGATATAGCTGCTTACCGTGTAACAAATCTTTACCGAGTTACAACCATCTTACTGAGTACGATAACTTTAAAGTACGGTAACATTTTACTAGGGCGTCGGATTGAGGTCATATTTTTGACATTGCATATTTTTTCAAGAACTAGATGATGTCGTTGATGGATTTACGTGAAAATGTTTATTTAATTAATAATGATCATTTGCGGCCGACCCGATCGCGTTGCAGTCTATCCGATCGCATTGACAGTATTATGTGACAATGTTTATTTACTTGACAATGGTTATTTGCGGTCTATCCGATCGCGTTGTGGTCTATCCAATCACGTTGATGGTTTTAAGTGACAATATTTATGTATGTGACAATGTTTATCTGCGGTCTATCCGATAGCGTTGCGATCTATCCGATCGCGTTGAAGGATTAATTTGATAACGGCTCTTTGTATGACAGTTTTTATTTGCGCTTGATAACATTTAGCATATTCCTCGCATAAAAATTGAACGTTTAGTCTCCTGTAAAAATTAAATTTTACTCAAATTTTCACATAAAAAAACTCTCTTTTTTTTTTTTTTTTTTTTTTTTTTTTTTTTTTTTTTTTTAATGCTTACTCGGTAAGATGGTTGTAACTCGGTAAATATTTGTTACACGGTAAAGTTCACTAACTAGATATAGCTGCTTACCGTGTAACAAATCTTTACCGTGTTACAATCATCTTATTGAGTACGATAACTTTAAAGTACGGTAACATTTTACTAGGGCGTCGGATTGAGGTCATATTTTTGACATTGCATATTTTTTCAAGAACTAGATGATGTCGTTGATGGATTTACGTGAAAACGTTTATTTAATTAATAATGGTCATTTGCGGCCGACGCGATCGCGTTGCAGTCTATCCGATCGCATTCACAGTTTTATGTGACAATGTTTATTTACTTGACAATGGTTATTTGCGGTCTATCCGATCGCGTTGCGGTCTATCCAATCACTTTGATGGTTTTAAGTGACAATATTTATGTATGTGACAATGTTTATCAGCGGTCTATCCGATCGCGTGGCGATCTATCCGATCGCGTTGAAGGATTAATTTGATAACGGCTCTTTGTATGACAGTTTTTATTTTCGCTTGATAACGTTTAGCATATTCCTCGCATAAAAATTGAACGTTTAGTCTCCTGTAAAAAGTAAATTTTACTCAAATTTTCACGTAAAAAAACACTCTTTTTTTTTATTTTATTTTTATTTTATTTTATTTTTTTTTTTGCTTACTCGGTAAGATGGTTGTAACTCGGTAAATATTTGTTACACGGTAAAGTTCACTAACTAGATATAGCTGCTTACCGTGTAACAAATCTTTACCGAGTTACAACCATCTTACTGAGTACGATAACTTTAAAGTACGGTAACATTTTACTAGGGCGTCGGATTGAGGTCATATTTTTGACATTGCATATTTTTTCAAGAACTAGATGATGTCGTTGATGGATTTACGTGAAAATGTTTATTTAATTAATAATGATCATTTGCGGCCGACCCGATCGCGTTGCAGTCTATCCGATCGCATTGACAGTATTATGTGACAATGTTTATTTACTTGACAATGGTTATTTGCGGTCTATCCGATCGCGTTGTGGTCTATCCAATCACGTTGATGGTTTTAAGTGACAATATTTATGTATGTGACAATGTTTATCTGCGGTCTATCCGATAGCGTTGCGATCTATCCGATCGCGTTGAAGGATTAATTTGATAACGGCTCTTTGTATGACAGTTTTTATTTGCGCTTGATAACATTTAGCATATTCCTCGCATAAAAATTGAACGTTTAGTCTCCTGTAAAAATTAAATTTTACTCAAATTTTCACATAAAAAAACTCTCTTTTTTTTTTTTTTTTTTTTTTTTTTTTTTTTTTTTTTTAATGCTTACTCGGTAAGATGGTTGTAACTCGGTAAATATTTGTTACACGGTAAAGTTCACTAACTAGATATAGCTGCTTACCGTGTAACAAATCTTTACCGTGTTACAATCATCTTATTGAGTACGATAACTTTAAAGTACGGTAACATTTTACTAGGGCGTCGGATTGAGGTCATATTTTTGACATTGCATATTTTTTCAAGAACTAGATGATGTCGTTGATGGATTTACGTGAAAACGTTTATTTAATTAATAATGGTCATTTGCGGCCGACGCGATCGCGTTGCAGTCTATCCGATCGCATTCACAGTTTTATGTGACAATGTTTATTTACTTGACAATGGTTATTTGCGGTCTATCCGATCGCGTTGCGGTCTATCCAATCACTTTGATGGTTTTAAGTGACAATATTTATGTATGTGACAATGTTTATCAGCGGTCTATCCGATCGCGTGGCGATCTATCCGATCGCGTTGAAGGATTAATTTGATAACGGCTCTTTGTATGACAGTTTTTATTTTCGCTTGATAACGTTTAGCATATTCCTCGCATAAAAATTGAACGTTTAGTCTCCTGTAAAAAGTAAATTTTACTCAAATTTTCACGTAAAAAAACACTCTTTTTTTTTATTTTATTTTTATTTTATTTTATTTTTTTTTTGCTTACTCGGTAAGATGGTTGTAACTCGGTAAATATTTGTTACACGGTAAAGTTCACTAACTAGATATAGCTGCTTACCGTGTAACAAATCTTTACCGAGTTACAACCATCTTACTGAGTACGATAACTTTAAAGTACGGTAACATTTTACTAGGGCGTCGGATTGAGGTCATATTTTTGACATTGCATATTTTTTCAAGAACTAGATGATGTCGTTGATGGATTTACGTGAAAATGTTTATTTAATTAATAATGGTCATTTGCGGCCGACCCGATCGCGTTGCAGTCTATCCGATCGCATTGACAGTTTTATGTGACAATGTTTATTTACTTGACAATGGTTATTTGCGATCTATCCGATCGCGTTGCGGTCTATCCAATCACGTTGATGGTTTTAAGTGACAATATTTATGTATGTGACAATGTTTATCTGCGGTCTATCCGATCGCGTTGCGATCTATCCGATCGCGTTGAAGGATTAATTTGATAACGGCTCTTTGTATGACAGTTTTTATTTGCGCTTGATAACATTTAGCATATTTCTCGCATAAAAATTGAACGTTTAGTCTCCTGTAAAAATTAAATTTTACTCAAATTTTCACGTAAAAAAACTCTCTTTTTTTTTTTTTTTTTTTTTTTTTGCTTACTCGGTAAGATGGTTGTAACTCGGTAAATATTTGTTACACGGTAAAGTTCACTAACTAGATATAGCTGCTTACCGTGTAACAAATCTTTACCGAGTTACAACCATCTTACTGAGTACGATAACTTTAAAGTACGGTAACATTTTACTAGGGCGTCGGATTGAGGTCATATTTTTGACATTGCATATTTTTTCAAGAACTAGATGATGTCGTTGATGGATTTACGTGAAAATGTTTATTTAATTAATAATGGTCATTTGCGGCCGACCCGATCGCGTTGCAGTCTATCCGATCGCATTGACAGTATTATGTGACAATGTTTATTTACTTGACAATGGTTATTTGCGGTCTATCCGATCGCGTTGTGGTCTATCCAATCACGTTGATGGTTTTAAGTGACAATATTTATGTATGTGACAATGTTTATCTGCGGTCTATCCGATAGCGTTGCGATCTATCCGATCGCGTTGAAGGATTAATTTGATAACGGCTCTTTGTATGACAGTTTTTATTTGCGCTTGATAACATTTAGCATATTCCTCGCATAAAAATTGAACGTTTAGTCTCCTGTAAAAATTAAATTTTACTCAAATTTTCACATAAAAAAACTCTCTTTTTTTTTCTTTCTTTTCTTTTTTTTTTTTTTTTTTTTTTTTTTTTTTTTTTTTTAATGCTTACTCGGTAAGATGGTTGTAACTCGGTAAATATTTGTTACACGGTAAAGTTCACTAACTAGATATAGCTGCTTACCGTGTAACAAATCTTTACCGTGTTACAATCATCTTATTGAGTACGATAACTTTAAAGTACGGTAACATTTTACTAGGGCGTCGGATTGAGGTCATATTTTTGACATTGCATATTTTTTCAAGAACTAGATGATGTCGTTGATGGATTTACGTGAAAACGTTTATTTAATTAATAATGGTCATTTGCGGCCGACGCGATCGCGTTGCAGTCTATCCGATCGCATTCACAGTTTTATGTGACAATGTTTATTTACTTGACAATGGTTATTTGCGGTCTATCCGATCGCGTTGCGGTCTATCCAATCACTTTGATGGTTTTAAGTGACAATATTTATGTATGTGACAATGTTTATCAGCGGTCTATCCGATCGCGTGGCGATCTATCCGATCGCGTTGAAGGATTAATTTGATAACGGCTCTTTGTATGACAGTTTTTATTTTCGCTTGATAACGTTTAGCATATTCCTCGCATAAAAATTGAACGTTTAGTCTCCTGTAAGAAGTAAATTTTACTCAAATTTTCACGTAAAAAAACACTCTTTTTTTTTATTTTATTTTTATTTTATTTTATTTTTTTTTGCTTACTCGGTAAGATGGTTGTAACTCGGTAAATATTTGTTACACGGTAAAGTTCACTAACTAGATATAGCTGCTTACCGTGTAACAAATCTTTACCGAGTTACAACCATCTTACTGAGTACGATAACTTTAAAGTACGGTAACATTTTACTAGGGCGTCGGATTGAGGTCATATTTTTGACATTGCATATTTTTTCAAGAACTAGATGATGTCGTTGATGGATTTACGTGAAAATGTTTATTTAATTAATAATGGTCATTTGCGGCCGACCCGATCGCGTTGCAGTCTATCCGATCGCATTGACAGTTTTATGTGACAATGTTTATTTACTTGACAATGGTTATTTGCGATCTATCCGATCGCGTTGCGGTCTATCCAATCACGTTGATGGTTTTAAGTGACAATATTTATGTATGTGACAATGTTTATCTGCGGTCTATCCGATCGCGTTGCGATCTATCCGATCGCGTTGAAGGATTAATTTGATAACGGCTCTTTGTATGACAGTTTTTATTTGCGCTTGATAACATTTAGCATATTTCTCGCATAAAAATTGAACGTTTAGTCTCCTGTAAAAATTAAATTTTACTCAAATTTTCACGTAAAAAAACTCTCTTTTTTTTTTTTTTTTTTTTTTTTTGCTTACTCGGTAAGATGGTTGTAACTCGGTAAATATTTGTTACACGGTAAAGTTCACTAACTAGATATAGCTGCTTACCGTGTAACAAATCTTTACCGAGTTACAACCATCTTACTGAGTACGATAACTTTAAAGTACGGTAACATTTTACTAGGGCGTCGGATTGAGGTCATATTTTTGACATTGCATATTTTTTCAAGAACTAGATGATGTCGTTGATGGATTTACGTGAAAATGTTTATTTAATTAATAATGGTCATTTGCGGCCGACCCGATCGCGTTGCAGTCTATCCGATCGCATTGACAGTATTATGTGACAATGTTTATTTACTTGACAATGGTTATTTGCGGTCTATCCGATCGCGTTGTGGTCTATCCAATCACGTTGATGGTTTTAAGTGACAATATTTATGTATGTGACAATGTTTATCTGCGGTCTATCCGATAGCGTTGCGATCTATCCGATCGCGTTGAAGGATTAATTTGATAACGGCTCTTTGTATGACAGTTTTTATTTGCGCTTGATAACATTTAGCATATTCCTCGCATAAAAATTGAACGTTTAGTCTCCTGTAAAAATTAAATTTTACTCAAATTTTCACATAAAAAAACTCTCTTTTTTTTTCTTTCTTTTTTTTTTTTTTTTTTTTTTTTTTTTTTTTTTTTTTAATGCTTACTCGGTAAGATGGTTGTAACTCGGTAAATATTTGTTACACGGTAAAGTTCACTAACTAGATATAGCTGCTTACCGTGTAACAAATCTTTACCGTGTTACAATCATCTTATTGAGTACGATAACTTTAAAGTACGGTAACATTTTACTAGGGCGTCGGATTGAGGTCATATTTTTGACATTGCATATTTTTCCAAGAACTAGATGATGTCGTTGATGGATTTACGTGAAAACGTTTATTTAATTAATAATGGTCATTTGCGGCCGACGCGATCGCGTTGCAGTCTATCCGATCGCATTCACAGTTTTATGTGACAATGTTTATTTACTTGACAATGGTTATTTGCGGTCTATCCGATCGCGTTGCGGTCTATCCAATCACTTTGATGGTTTTAAGTGACAATATTTATGTATGTGACAATGTTTATCAGCGGTCTATCCGATCGCGTGGCGATCTATCCGATCGCGTTGAAGGATTAATTTGATAACGGCTCTTTGTATGACAGTTTTTATTTTCGCTTGATAACGTTTAGCATATTCCTCGCATAAAAATTGAACGTTTAGTCTCCTGTAAAAAGTAAATTTTACTCAAATTTTCACGTAAAAAAACACTCTTTTTTTTTATTTTATTTTTATTTTATTTTATTTTTTTTTGCTTACTCGGTAAGATGGTTGTAACTCGGTAAATATTTGTTACACGGTAAAGTTCACTAACTAGATATAGCTGCTTACCGTGTAACAAATCTTTACCGAGTTACAACCATCTTACTGAGTACGATAACTTTAAAGTACGGTAACATTTTACTAGGGCGTCGGATTGAGGTCATATTTTTGACATTGCATATTTTTTCAAGAACTAGATGATGTCGTTGATGGATTTACGTGAAAACGTTTATTTAATTAATAATGGTCATTTGCGGCCGACGCGATCGCGTTGCAGTCTATCCGATCGCATTCACAGTTTTATGTGACAATGTTTATTTACTTGACAATGGTTATTTGCGGTCTATCCGATCGCGTTGCGGTCTATCCAATCACTTTGATGGTTTTAAGTGACAATATTTATGTATGTGACAATGTTTATCAGCGGTCTATCCGATCGCGTGGCGATCTATCCGATCGCGTTGAAGGATTAATTTGATAACGGCTCTTTGTATGACAGTTTTTATTTTCGCTTGATAACATTTAGCATATTTCTCGCATAAAAATTGAACGTTTAGTCTCCTGTAAAAATTAAATTTTACTCAAATTTTCACGTAAAAAAACTCTCTTTTTTTTTTTTTTTTTTTTTTTGCTTACTCGGTAAATATTTGTTACATGGTAAAGTTCACTAACTAGATATAGCTGCTTACCGTGTAACAAATCTTTACCGAGTTACAACCATCTTACTGAGTACGATAACTTTAAAGTACGGTAACATTTTACTAGGGCGTCGGATTGAGGTCATATTTTTGACATTGCATATTTTTTCAAGAACTAGATGATGTCGTTGATGGATTTACGTGAAAATGTTTATTTAATTAATAATGGTCATTTGCGGCCGACCCGATCGCGTTGCAGTCTATCCGATCGCATTCACAGTTTTATGTGACAATGTTTATTTACTTGACAATGGTTATTTGCGGTCTATCCGATCGCGTTGCGGTCTATCCAATCACTTTGATGGTTTTAAGTGACAATATTTATGTATGTGACAATGTTTATCAGCGGTCTATCCGATCGCGTGGCGATCTATCCGATCGCGTTGAAGGATTAATTTGATAACGGCTCTTTGTATGACAGTTTTTATTTTCGCTTGATAACGTTTAGCATATTCCTCGCATAAAAATTGAACGTTTAGTCTCCTGTAAAAAGTAAATTTTACTCAAATTTTCACGTAAAAAAACACTCTTTTTTTTATTTTATTTTTATTTTATTTTATTTTTTTTTGCTTACTCGGTAAGATGGTTGTAACTCGGTAAATATTTGTTACACGGTAAAGTTCACTAACTAGATATAGCTGCTTACCGTGTAACAAATCTTTACCGTGTTACAATCATCTTATTGAGTACGATAACTTTAAAGTACGGTAACATTTTACTAGGGCGTCGGATTGAGGTCATATTTTTGACATTGCATATTTTTTCAAGAACTAGATGATGTCGTTGATGGATTTACGTGAAAATGTTTATTTAATTAATAATGGTCATTTGCGGCCGACCCGATCGCGTTGCAGTCTATCCGATCGCATTGACAGTTTTATGTGACAATGTTTATTTACTTGACAATGGTTATTTGCGATCTATCCGATCGCGTTGCGGTCTATCCAATCACGTTGATGGTTTTAAGTGACAATATTTATGTATGTGACAATGTTTATCTGCGGTCTATCCGATCGCGTTGCGATCTATCCGATCGCGTTGAAGGATTAATTTGATAACGGCTCTTTGTATGACAGTTTTTATTTGCGCTTGATAACATTTAGCATATTTCTCGCATAAAAATTGAACGTTTAGTCTCCTGTAAAAATTAAATTTTACTCAAATTTTCACGTAAAAAAACTCTCTTTTTTTTTTTTTTTTTTTTTTTTTGCTTACTCGGTAAGATGGTTGTAACTCGGTAAATATTTGTTACACGGTAAAGTTCACTAACTAGATATAGCTGCTTACCGTGTAACAAATCTTTACCGAGTTACAACCATCTTACTGAGTACGATAACTTTAAAGTACGGTAACATTTTACTAGGGCGTCGGATTGAGGTCATATTTTTGACATTGCATATTTTTTCAAGAACTAGATGATGTCGTTGATGGATTTACGTGAAAATGTTTATTTAATTAATAATGGTCATTTGCGGCCGACCCGATCGCGTTGCAGTCTATCCGATCGCATTGACAGTATTATGTGACAATGTTTATTTACTTGACAATGGTTATTTGCGGTCTATCCGATCGCGTTGTGGTCTATCCAATCACGTTGATGGTTTTAAGTGACAATATTTATGTATGTGACAATGTTTATCTGCGGTCTATCCGATAGCGTTGCGATCTATCCGATCGCGTTGAAGGATTAATTTGATAACGGCTCTTTGTATGACAGTTTTTATTTGCGCTTGATAACATTTAGCATATTCCTCGCATAAAAATTGAACGTTTAGTCTCCTGTAAAAATTAAATTTTACTCAAATTTTCACATAAAAAAACTCTCTTTTTTTTTCTTTCTTTTCTTTTTTTTTTTTTTTTTTTTTTTTTTTTTTTTTTTTAATGCTTACTCGGTAAGATGGTTGTAACTCGGTAAATATTTGTTACACGGTAAAGTTCACTAACTAGATATAGCTGCTTACCGTGTAACAAATCTTTACCGTGTTACAATCATCTTATTGAGTACGATAACTTTAAAGTACGGTAACATTTTACTAGGGCGTCGGATTGAGGTCATATTTTTGACATTGCATATTTTTTCAAGAACTAGATGATGTCGTTGATGGATTTACGTGAAAACGTTTATTTAATTAATAATGGTCATTTGCGGCCGACGCGATCGCGTTGCAGTCTATCCGATCGCATTCACAGTTTTATGTGACAATGTTTATTTACTTGACAATGGTTATTTGCGGTCTATCCGATCGCGTTGCGGTCTATCCAATCACTTTGATGGTTTTAAGTGACAATATTTATGTATGTGACAATGTTTATCAGCGGTCTATCCGATCGCGTGGCGATCTATCCGATCGCGTTGAAGGATTAATTTGATAACGGCTCTTTGTATGACAGTTTTTATTTTCGCTTGATAACGTTTAGCATATTCCTCGCATAAAAATTGAACGTTTAGTCTCCTGTAAAAAGTAAATTTTACTCAAATTTTCACGTAAAAAAACACTCTTTTTTTTTATTTTATTTTTATTTTATTTTATTTTTTTTTGCTTACTCGGTAAGATGGTTGTAACTCGGTAAATATTTGTTACACGGTAAAGTTCACTAACTAGATATAGCTGCTTACCGTGTAACAAATCTTTACCGAGTTACAACCATCTTACTGAGTACGATAACTTTAAAGTACGGTAACATTTTACTAGGGCGTCGGATTGAGGTCATATTTTTGACATTGCATATTTTTTCAAGAACTAGATGATGTCGTTGATGGATTTACGTGAAAATGTTTATTTAATTAATAATGGTCATTTGCGGCCGACCCGATCGCGTTGCAGTCTATCCGATCGCATTGACAGTTTTATGTGACAATGTTTATTTACTTGACAATGGTTATTTGCGATCTATCCGATCGCGTTGCGGTCTATCCAATCACGTTGATGGTTTTAAGTGACAATATTTATGTATGTGACAATGTTTATCTGCGGTCTATCCGATCGCGTTGCGATCTATCCGATCGCGTTGAAGGATTAATTTGATAACGGCTCTTTGTATGACAGTTTTTATTTGCGCTTGATAACATTTAGCATATTTCTCGCATAAAAATTGAACGTTTAGTCTCCTGTAAAAATTAAATTTTACTCAAATTTTCACGTAAAAAAACTCTCTTTTTTTTTTTTTTTTTTTTTTGCTTACTCGGTAAGATGGTTGTAACTCGGTAAATATTTGTTACACGGTAAAGTTCACTAACTAGATATAGCTGCTTACCGTGTAACAAATCTTTACCGAGTTACAACCATCTTACTGAGTACGATAACTTTAAAGTACGGTAACATTTTACTAGGGCGTCGGATTGAGGTCATATTTTTGACATTGCATATTTTTTCAAGAACTAGATGATGTCGTTGATGGATTTACGTGAAAATGTTTATTTAATTAATAATGGTCATTTGCGGCCGACCCGATCGCGTTGCAGTCTATCCGATCGCATTGACAGTATTATGTGACAATGTTTATTTACTTGACAATGGTTATTTGCGGTCTATCCGATCGCGTTGTGGTCTATCCAATCACGTTGATGGTTTTAAGTGATAATATTTATGTATGTGACAATGTTTATCTGCGGTCTATCCGATAGCGTTGCGATCTATCCGATCGCGTTGAAGGATTAATTTGATAACGGCTCTTTGTATGACAGTTTTTATTTGCGCTTGATAACATTTAGCATATTCCTCGCATAAAAATTGAACGTTTAGTCTCCTGTAAAAATTAAATTTTACTCAAATTTTCACATAAAAAAACTCTCTTTTTTTTTCTTTCTTTTCTTTTTTTTTTTTTTTTTTTTCTTTTTTTTTTTATGCTTACTCGGTAAGATGGTTGTAACTCGGTAAATATTTGTTACACGGTAAAGTTCACTAACTAGATATAGCTGCTTACCGTGTAACAAATCTTTACCGTGTTACAATCATCTTATTGAGTACGATAACTTTAAAGTACGGTAACATTTTACTAGGGCGTCGGATTGAGGTCATATTTTTGACATTGCATATTTTTTCAAGAACTAGATGATGTCGTTGATGGATTTACGTGAAAATGTTTATTTAATTAATAATGGTCATTTGCGGCCGACGCGATCGCGTTGCAGTCTATCCGATCGCATTCACAGTTTTATGTGACAATGTTTATTTACTTGACAATGGTTATTTGCGGTCTATCCGATCGCGTTGCGGTCTATCCAATCACTTTGATGGTTTTAAGTGACAATATTTATGTATGTGACAATGTTTATCAGCGGTCTATCCGATCGCGTGGCGATCTATCCGATCGCGTTGAAGGATTAATTTGATAACGGCTCTTTGTATGACAGTTTTTATTTTCGCTTGATAACGTTTAGCATATTCCTCGCATAAAAATTGAACGTTTAGTCTCCTGTAAAAAGTAAATTTTACTCAAATTTTCACGTAAACAAACACTCTTTTTTTTTATTTTATTTTTATTTTATTTTTTTTTTTTTTTGCTTACTCGGTAAGATGGTTGTAACTCGGTAAATATTTGTTACACGGTAAAGTTCACTAACTAGATATAGCTGCTTACCGTGTAACAAATCTTTACCGAGTTACAACCATCTTACTGAGTACGATAACTTTAAAGTACGGTAACATTTTACTAGGGCGTCGGATTGAGGTCATATTTTTGACATTGCATATTTTTTCAAGAACTAGATGATGTCGTTGATGGATTTACGTGAAAATGTTTATTTAATTAATAATGGTCATTTGCGGCCGACCCGATCGCGTTGCAGTCTATCCGATCGCATTGACAGTTTTATGTGACAATGTTTATTTACTTGACAATGGTTATTTGCGATCTATCCGATCGCGTTGCGGTCTATCCAATCACGTTGATGGTTTTAAGTGACAATATTTATGTATGTGACAATGTTTATCTGCGGTCTATCCGATCGCGTTGCGATCTATCCGATCGCGTTGAAGGATTAATTTGATAACGGCTCTTTGTATGACAGTTTTTATTTGCGCTTGATAACATTTAGCATATTTCTCGCATAAAAATTGAACGTTTAGTCTCCTGTAAAAATTAAATTTTACTCAAATTTTCACGTAAAAAAACTCTCTTTTTTTTTTTTTTTTTTTTTTTTGCTTACTCGGTAAGATGGTTGTAACTCGGTAAATATTTGTTACACGGTAAAGTTCACTAACTAGATATAGCTGCTTACCGTGTAACAAATCTTTACCGAGTTACAACCATCTTACTGAGTACGATAACTTTAAAGTACGGTAACATTTTACTAGGGCGTCGGATTGAGGTCATATTTTTGACATTGCATATTTTTTCAAGAACTAGATGATGTCGTTGATGGATTTACGTGAAAATGTTTATTTAATTAATAATGGTCATTTGCGGCCGACCCGATCGCGTTGCAGTCTATCCGATCGCATTGACAGTATTATGTGACAATGTTTATTTACTTGACAATGGTTATTTGCGGTCTATCCGATCGCGTTGTGGTCTATCCAATCACGTTGATGGTTTTAAGTGATAATATTTATGTATGTGACAATGTTTATCTGCGGTCTATCCGATAGCGTTGCGATCTATCCGATCGCGTTGAAGGATTAATTTGATAACGGCTCTTTGTATGACAGTTTTTATTTGCGCTTGATAACATTTAGCATATTCCTCGCATAAAAATTGAACGTTTAGTCTCCTGTAAAAATTAAATTTTACTCAAATTTTCACATAAAAAAACTCTCTTTTTTTTTCTTTCTTTTCTTTTTTTTTTTTTTTTTTTTTTTTTTTTTTTTTTTTTTTTTTAATGCTTACTCGGTAAGATGGTTGTAACTCGGTAAATATTTGTTACACGGTAAAGTTCACTAACTAGATATAGCTGCTTACCGTGTAACAAATCTTTACCGTGTTACAATCATCTTATTGAGTACGATAACTTTAAAGTACGGTAACATTTTACTAGGGCGTCGGATTGAGGTCATATTTTTGACATTGCATATTTTTTCAAGAACTAGATGATGTCGTTGATGGATTTACGTGAAAACGTTTATTTAATTAATAATGGTCATTTGCGGCCGACGCGATCGCGTTGCAGTCTATCCGATCGCATTCACAGTTTTATGTGACAATGTTTATTTACTTGACAATGGTTATTTGCGGTCTATCCGATCGCGTTGCGGTCTATCCAATCACTTTGATGGTTTTAAGTGACAATATTTATGTATGTGACAATGTTTATCAGCGGTCTATCCGATCGCGTGGCGATCTATCCGATCGCGTTGAAGGATTAATTTGATAACGGCTCTTTGTATGACAGTTTTTATTTTCGCTTGATAACGTTTAGCATATTCCTCGCATAAAAATTGAACGTTTAGTCTCCTGTAAAAAGTAAATTTTACTCAAATTTTCACGTAAAAAAACACTCTTTTTTTTTATTTTATTTTTATTTTATTTTATTTTTTTTTGCTTACTCGGTAAGATGGTTGTAACTCGGTAAATATTTGTTACACGGTAAAGTTCACTAACTAGATATAGCTGCTTACCGTGTAACAAATCTTTACCGAGTTACAACCATCTTACTGAGTACGATAACTTTAAAGTACGGTAACATTTTACTAGGGCGTCGGATTGAGGTCATATTTTTGACATTGCATATTTTTTCAAGAACTAGATGATGTCGTTGATGGATTTACGTGAAAATGTTTATTTAATTAATAATGGTCATTTGCGGCCGACCCGATCGCGTTGCAGTCTATCCGATCGCATTGACAGTTTTATGTGACAATGTTTATTTACTTGACAATGGTTATTTGCGATCTATCCGATCGCGTTGCGGTCTATCCAATCACGTTGATGGTTTTAAGTGACAATATTTATGTATGTGACAATGTTTATCTGCGGTCTATCCGATCGCGTTGCGATCTATCCGATCGCGTTGAAGGATTAATTTGATAACGGCTCTTTGTATGACAGTTTTTATTTGCGCTTGATAACATTTAGCATATTTCTCGCATAAAAATTGAACGTTTAGTCTCCTGTAAAAATTAAATTTTACTCAAATTTTCACGTAAAAAAGCTCTCTTTTTTTTTTTTTTTTTTTTTTTTTTTTTTTGCTTACTCGGTAAGATGGTTGTAACTCGGTAAATATTTGTTACACGGTAAAGTTCACTAACTAGATATAGCTGCTTACCGTGTAACAAATCTTTACCGAGTTACAACCATCTTACTGAGTACGATAACTTTAAAGTACGGTAACATTTTACTAGGGCGTCGGATTGAGGTCATATTTTTGACATTGCATATTTTTTCAAGAACTAGATGATGTCGTTGATGGATTTACGTGAAAATGTTTATTTAATTAATAATGGTCATTTGCGGCCGACGCGATCGCGTTGCAGTCTATCCGATCGCATTCACAGTTTTATGTGACAATGTTTATTTACTTGACAATGGTTATTTGCGGTCTATCCGATCGCGTTGCGGTCTATCCAATCACTTTGATGGTTTTAAGTGACAATATTTATGTATGTGACAATGTTTATCAGCGGTCTATCCGATCGCGTGGCGATCTATCCGATCGCGTTGAAGGATTAATTTGATAACGGCTCTTTGTATGACAGTTTTTATTTTCGCTTGATAACGTTTAGCATATTCCTCGCATAAAAATTGAACGTTTAGTCTCCTGTAAAAAGTAAATTTTACTCAAATTTTCACGTAAAAAAACACTCTTTTTTTTTATTTTATTTTTATTTTATTTTTATTTTTTTTGCTTACTCGGTAAGATGGTTGTAACTCGGTAAATATTTGTTACACGGTAAAGTTCACTAACTAGATATAGCTGCTTACCGTGTAACAAATCTTTACCGAGTTACAACCATCTTACTGAGTACGATAACTTTAAAGTACGGTAACATTTTACTAGGGCGTCGGATTGAGGTCATATTTTTGACATTGCATATTTTTTCAAGAACTAGATGATGTCGTTGATGGATTTACGTGAAAATGTTTATTTAATTAATAATGGTCATTTGCGGCCGACCCGATCGCGTTGCAGTCTATCCGATCGCATTGACAGTTTTATGTGACAATGTTTATTTACTTGACAATGGTTATTTGCGGTCTATCCGATCGCGTTGTGGTCTATCCAATCACGTTGATGGTTTTAAGTGACAATATTTATGTATGTGACAATGTTTATCTGCGGTCTATCCGATCGCGTTGCGATCTATCCGATCGCGTTGAAGGATTAATTTGATAACGGCTCTTTTTATGACAGTTTTTATTTGCGCTTGCTAACATTTAGCATATTCCTCGCATAAAAATTGAACGTTTAGTCTCCTGTAAAAATTAAATTTTACTCAAATTTTCACTTAAAAAAACTCTCTTTTTTTTTTTCTTTTTTTTTTTTTTTCTTTTTTTTTTATGCTTACACGGTAAGATGGTTGTAACTCGGTAAATATTTGTTACACGGTAAAGTTCACTAACTAGATATAGCTGCTTACCGTGTAACAAATCTTTACCGAGTTACAATCATCTTACTGAGTACGATAACTTTAAAGTACGGTAACATTTACTAGGGCGTCGGATTGAGGTCATATTTTTGACATTGCATATTTTTTCAAGAACTAGATGATGTCGTTGATGGATTTACGTGAAAATGTTTATTTAATTAATAATGGTCATTTGCGGCCGACCCGATCGCGTTGCAGTCTATCCGATCGCATTGACAGTTTTATGTGACAATGTTTATTTACTTGACAATGGTTATTTGCGGTCTATCCGATCGCGTTGCGGTCTATCCAATCACGTTGATGGTTTTAAGTGACAATATTTATGTATGTGACAATGTTTATCAGCGGTCTATCCGATCGCGTGGCGATCTATCCGATCGCGTTGAAGGATTAATTTGATAACGGCTCTTTGTATGACAGTTTTTATTTGCGCTTGATAACGTTTAGCATATTCCTCGCATAAAAATTGAACGTTTAGTCTCCTGTAAAAATTAAATTTTACTCAAATTTTCACGTAAAAAAACTCTCTTTTTTTTTTATTTTTTTATTTTTTTTTTTTTTTTTTTTTTTTTTTTTTTTTTTTATGCTTACTCGGTAAGATGGTTGTAACTCGGTAAATATTTGTTACACGGTAAAGTTCACTAACTAGATATAGCTGCTTACCGTGTAACAAATCTTTACCGAGTTACAATCATCTTACTGAGTACGATAACTTTAAAGTACGGTAACATTTACTAGGGCGTCGGATTGAGGTCATATTTTTGACATTGCATATTTTTTCAAGAACTAGATGATGTCGTTGATGGATTTACGTGAAAATGTTTATTTAATTAATAATGGTCATTTGAGGCCGACCCGATCGCGTTGCAGTCTATCCGATCGCATTGACAGTTTTATGTGACAATGTTTATTTACTTGACAATGGTTATTTGCGGTCTATCCGATCGCGTTGCGGTCTATCCAATCACGTTGATGGTTTTAAGTGACAATATTTATGTATGTGACAATGTTTATCAGCGGTCTATCCGATCGCGTGGCGATCTATCCGATCGCGTTGAAGGATTAATTTGATAACGGCTCTTTGTATGACAGTTTTTATTTGCGCTTGATAACGTTTAGCATATTCCTCGCATAAAAATTGAACGTTTAGTCTCCTGTAAAAATTAAATTTTACTCAAATTTTCACGTAAAAAAACACTCTTTTTTTTATTTTATTTTTATTTTATTTTTTTTGCTTACTCGGTAAGATGGTTGTAACTCGGTAAATATTTGTTACACGGTAAAGTTCACTAACTAGATATAGCTGCTTACCGTGTAACAAATCTTTACCGAGTTACAACCATCTTACTGAGTATGATAACTTTAAAGTACGGTAACATTTTACTAGGGCGTCGGATTGAGGTCATATTTTTGACATTGCATATTTTTTCAAGAACTAGATGATGTCGTTGATGGATTTACGTGAAAATGTTTATTTAATTAATAATGGTCATTTGCGGCCGACCCGATCGCGTTGCAGTCTATCCGATCGCATTCACAGTTTTATGTGACAATGTTTATTTACTTGACAATGGTTATTTGCGGTCTATCCGATCGCGTTGCGGTCTATCCAATCACGTTGATGGTTTTAAGTGACAATATTTATGTATGTGACAATGTTTATCAGCGGTCTATCCGATCGCGTGGCGATCTATCCGATCGCGTTGAAGGATTAATTTGATAACGGCTCTTTGTATGACAGTTTTTATTTGCGCTTGATAACGTTTAGCATATTCCTCGCATAAAAATTGAACGTTTAGTCTCCTGTAAAAATTAAATTTTACTCAAATTTACACGTAAAAAAACTCTCTCTTTTTTTTTTTTTTTTTTTTTTATTTTTTTTTTTTTTTTTTTGCTTACTCGGTAAGATGGTTGTAACTCGGTAAATATTTGTTACACGGTAAAGTTCACTAACTAGATATAGCTGCTTACCGTGTAACAAATCTTTACCGAGTTACAACCATCTTACTGAGTACGATAACTTTAAAGTACGGTAACATTTTACTAGGGCGTCGGATTGAGGTCATATTTTTGACATTGCATATTTTTTCAAGAACTAGATGATGTCGTTGATGGATTTACGTGAAAATGTTTATTTAATTAATAATGGTCATTTGCGGCCGACCCGATCGCGTTGCAGTCTATCCGATCGCATTGACAGTATTATGTGACAATGTTTATTTACTTGACAATGGTTATTTGCGGTCTATCCGATCGCGTTGTGGTCTATCCAATCACGTTGATGGTTTTAAGTGACAATATTTATGTATGTGACAATGTTTATCTGCGGTCTATCCGATAGCGTTGCGATCTATCCGATCGCGTTGAAGGATTAATTTGATAACGGCTCTTTGTATGACAGTTTTTATTTGCGCTTGATAACATTTAGCATATTCCTCGCATAAAAATTGAACGTTTAGTCTCCTGTAAAAATTAAATTTTACTCAAATTTTCACATAAAAAAACTCTCTTTTTTTTTCTTTCTTTTCTTTTTTTTTTTTTTTTTTTTTTTTTTTTTTTTTTTTTATGCTTACTCGGTAAGATGGTTGTAACTCGGTAAATATTTGTTACACGGTAAAGTTCACTAACTAGATATAGCTGCTTACCGTGTAACAAATCTTTACCGTGTTACAATCATCTTATTGAGTACGATAACTTTAAAGTACGGTAACATTTTACTAGGGCGTCGGATTGAGGTCATATTTTTGACATTGCATATTTTTTCAAGAACTAGATGATGTCGTTGATGGATTTACGTGAAAACGTTTATTTAATTAATAATGGTCATTTGCGGCCGACGCGATCGCGTTGCAGTCTATCCGATCGCATTCACAGTTTTATGTGACAATGTTTATTTACTTGACAATGGTTATTTGCGGTCTATCCGATCGCGTTGCGGTCTATCCAATCACTTTGATGGTTTTAAGTGACAATATTTATGTATGTGACAATGTTTATCAGCGGTCTATCCGATCGCGTGGCGATCTATCCGATCGCGTTGAAGGATTAATTTGATAACGGCTCTTTGTATGACAGTTTTTATTTTCGCTTGATAACGTTTAGCATATTCCTCGCATAAAAATTGAACGTTTAGTCTCCTGTAAAAAGTAAATTTTACTCAAATTTTCACGTAAAAAAACACTCTTTTTTTTTATTTTATTTTTATTTTATTTTATTTTTTTTTGCTTACTCGGTAAGATGGTTGTAACTCGGTAAATATTTGTTACACGGTAAAGTTCACTAACTAGATATAGCTGCTTACCGTGTAACAAATCTTTACCGAGTTACAACCATCTTACTGAGTACGATAACTTTAAAGTACGGTAACATTTTACTAGGGCGTCGGATTGAGGTCATATTTTTGACATTGCATATTTTTTCAAGAACTAGATGATGTCGTTGATGGATTTACGTGAAAATGTTTATTTAATTAATAATGGTCATTTGCGGCCGACCCGATCGCGTTGCAGTCTATCCGATCGCATTGACAGTTTTATGTGACAATGTTTATTTACTTGACAATGGTTATTCGCGATCTATCCGATCGCGTTGCGGTCTATCCAATCACGTTGATGGTTTTAAGTGACAATATTTATGTATGTGACAATGTTTATCTGCGGTCTATCCGATCGCGTTGCGATCTATCCGATCGCGTTGAAGGATTAATTTGATAACGGCTCTTTGTATGACAGTTTTTATTAGCGCTTGATAACATTTAGCATATTTCTCGCATAAAAATTGAACGTTTAGTCTCCTGTAAAAATTAAATTTTACTCAAATTTTCACGTAAAAAAGCTCTCTTTTTTTTTTTTTTTTTTTTTTTTGCTTACTCGGTAAGATGGTTGTAACTCGGTAAATATTTGTTACACGGTAAAGTTCACTAACTAGATATAGCTGCTTACCGTGTAACAAATCTTTACCGAGTTACAACCATCTTACTGAGTACGATAACTTTAAAGTACGGTAACATTTTACTAGGGCGTCGGATTGAGGTCATATTTTTGACATTGCATATTTTTTCAAGAACTAGATGATGTCGTTGATGGATTTACGTGAAAATGTTTATTTAATTAATAATGGTCATTTGCGGCCGACGCGATCGCGTTGCAGTCTATCCGATCGCATTCACAGTTTTATGTGACAATGTTTATTTACTTGACAATGGTTATTTGCGGTCTATCCGATCGCGTTGCGGTCTATCCAATCACTTTGATGGTTTTAAGTGACAATATTTATGTATGTGACAATGTTTATCAGCGGTCTATCCGATCGCGTGGCGATCTATCCGATCGCGTTGAAGGATTAATTTGATAACGGCTCTTTGTATGACAGTTTTTATTTTCGCTTGATAACGTTTAGCATATTCCTCGCATAAAAATTGAACGTTTAGTCTCCTGTAAAAAGTAAATTTTACTCAAATTTTCACGTAAAAAAACACTCTTTTTTTTTATTTTATTTTTATTTTATTTTATTTTTTTTTGCTTACTCGGTAAGATGGTTGTAACTCGGTAAATATTTGTTACACGGTAAAGTTCACTAACTAGATATAGCTGCTTACCGTGTAACAAATCTTTACCGAGTTACAACCATCTTACTGAGTACGATAACTTTAAAGTACGGTAACATTTTACTAGGGCGTCGGATTGAGGTCATATTTTTGACATTGCATATTTTTTCAAGAACTAGATGATGTCGTTGATGGATTTACGTGAAAATGTTTATTTAATTAATAATGGTCATTTGCGGCCGACCCGATCGCGTTGCAGTCTATCCGATCGCATTGACAGTTTTATGTGACAATGTTTATTTACTTGACAATGGTTATTTGCGATCTATCCGATCGCGTTGCGGTCTATCCAATCACGTTGATGGTTTTAAGTGACAATATTTATGTATGTGACAATGTTTATCTGCGGTCTATCCGATCGCGTTGCGATCTATCCGATCGCGTTGAAGGATTAATTTGATAACGGCTCTTTGTATGACAGTTTTTATTAGCGCTTGATAACATTTAGCATATTTCTCGCATAAAAATTGAACGTTTAGTCTCCTGTAAAAATTAAATTTTACTCAAATTTTCACGTAAAAAAGCTCTCTTTTTTTTTTTTTTTTTTTTTTTTTGCTTACTCGGTAAGATGGTTGTAACTCGGTAAATATTTGTTACACGGTAAAGTTCACTAACTAGATATAGCTGCTTACCGTGTAACAAATCTTTACCGAGTTACAACCATCTTACTGAGTACGATAACTTTAAAGTACGGTAACATTTTACTAGGGCGTCGGATTGAGGTCATATTTTTGACATTGCATATTTTTTCAAGAACTAGATGATGTCGTTGATGGATTTACGTGAAAATGTTTATTTAATTAATAATGGTCATTTGCGGCCGACGCGATCGCGTTGCAGTCTATCCGATCGCATTCACAGTTTTATGTGACAATGTTTATTTACTTGACAATGGTTATTTGCGGTCTATCCGATCGCGTTGCGGTCTATCCAATCACTTTGATGGTTTTAAGTGACAATATTTATGTATGTGACAATGTTTATCAGCGGTCTATCCGATCGCGTGGCGATCTATCCGATCGCGTTGAAGGATTAATTTGATAACGGCTCTTTGTATGACAGTTTTTATTTTCGCTTGATAACGTTTAGCATATTCCTCGCATAAAAATTGAACGTTTAGTCTCCTGTAAAAAGTAAATTTTACTCAAATTTTCACGTAAAAAAACACTCTTTTTATTTTATTTTATTTTTATTTTATTTTATTTTTTTTTGCTTACTCGGTAAGATGGTTGTAACTCGGTAAATATTTGTTACACGGTAAAGTTCACTAACTAGATATAGCTGCTTACCGTGTAACAAATCTTTACCGAGTTACAACCATCTTACTGAGTACGATAACTTTAAAGTACGGTAACATTTTACTAGGGCGTCGGATTGAGGTCATATTTTTGACATTGCATATTTTTTCAAGAACTAGATGATGTCGTTGATGGATTTACGTGAAAATGTTTATTTAATTAATAATGGTCATTTGCGGCCGACCCGATGGCGTTGCAGTCTATCCGATCGCATTGACAGTATTATGTGACAATGTTTATTTACTTGACAATGGTTATTTGCGGTCTATCCGATCGCGTTGTGGTCTATCCAATCACGTTGATGGTTTTAAGTGACAATATTTATGTATGTGACAATGTTTATCTGCGGTCTATCCGATAGCGTTGCGATCTATCCGATCGCGTTGAAGGATTAATTTGATAACGGCTCTTTGTATGACAGTTTTTATTTGCGCTTGATAACATTTAGCATATTCCTCGCATAAAAATTGAACGTTTAGTCTCCTGTAAAAATTAAATTTTACTCAAATTTTCACATAAAAAAACTCTCTTTTTTTTTCTTTCTTTCTTTCTTTTTTTTTTTATTTTTTTTTATTTTTTTATTTTTTTTTTTTTATGCTTACTCGGTAAGATGGTTGTAACTCGGTAAATATTTGTTACACGGTAAAGTTCACTAACTAGATATAGCTGCTTACCGTGTAACAAATCTTTACCGTGTTACAATCATCTTATTGAGTACGATAACTTTAAAGTACGGTAACATTTTACTAGGGCGTCGGATTGAGGTCATATTTTTGACATTGCATATTTTTTCAAGAACTAGATGATGTCGTTGATGGATTTACGTGAAAATGTTTATTTAATTAATAATGGTCATTTGCGGCCGACGCGATCGCGTTGCAGTCTATCCGATCGCATTCACAGTTTTATGTGACAATGTTTATTTACTTGACAATGGTTATTTGCGGTCTATCCGATCGCGTTGCGGTCTATCCAATCACTTTGATGGTTTTAAGTGACAATATTTATGTATGTGACAATGTTTATCAGCGGTCTATCCGATCGCGTGGCGATCTATCCGATCGCGTTGAAGGATTAATTTGATAACGGCTCTTTGTATGACAGTTTTTATTTTCGCTTGATAACGTTTAGCATATTCCTCGCATAAAAATTGAACGTTTAGTCTCCTGTAAAAAGTAAATTTTACTCAAATTTTCACGTAAAAAAACACTCTTTTTTTTTATTTTATTTTTATTTTATTTTTATTTTTTTTGCTTACTCGGTAAGATGGTTGTAACTCGGTAAATATTTGTTACACGGTAAAGTTCACTAACTAGATATAGCTGCTTACCGTGTAACAAATCTTTACCGAGTTACAACCATCTTACTGAGTACGATAACTTTAAAGTACGGTAACATTTTACTAGGGCGTCGGATTGAGGTCATATTTTTGACATTGCATATTTTTTCAAGAACTAGATGATGTCGTTGATGGATTTACGTGAAAATGTTTATTTAATTAATAATGGTCATTTGCGGCCGACCCGATCGCGTTGCAGTCTATCCGATCGCATTGACAGTTTTATGTGACAATGTTTATTTACTTGACAATGGTTATTTGCGGTCTATCCGATCGCGTTGTGGTCTATCCAATCACGTTGATGGTTTTAAGTGACAATATTTATGTATGTGACAATGTTTATCTGCGGTCTATCCGATCGCGTTGCGATCTATCCGATCGCGTTGAAGGATTAATTTGATAACGGCTCTTTTTATGACAGTTTTTATTTGCGCTTGCTAACATTTAGCATATTCCTCGCATAAAAATTGAACGTTTAGTCTCCTGTAAAAATTAAATTTTACTCAAATTTTCACGTAAAAAAACTCTCTTTTTTTTTTTCTTTTTTTTTTTTTTTTTTTTTTTTATGCTTACACGGTAAGATGGTTGTAACTCGGTAAATATTTGTTACACGGTAAAGTTCACTAACTAGATATAGCTGCTTACCGTGTAACAAATCTTTACCGAGTTACAATCATCTTACTGAGTACGATAACTTTAAAGTACGGTAACATTTACTAGGGCGTCGGATTGAGGTCATATTTTTGACATTGCATATTTTTTCAAGAACTAGATGATGTCGTTGATGGATTTACGTGAAAATGTTTATTTAATTAATAATGGTCATTTGCGGCCGACCCGATCGCGTTGCAGTCTATCCGATCGCATTGACAGTTTTATGTGACAATGTTTATTTACTTGACAATGGTTATTTGCGGTCTATCCGATCGCGTTGCGGTCTATCCAATCACGTTGATGGTTTTAAGTGACAATATTTATGTATGTGACAATGTTTATCAGCGGTCTATCCGATCGCGTGGCGATCTATCCGATCGCGTTGAAGGATTAATTTGATAACGGCTCTTTGTATGACAGTTTTTATTTGCGCTTGATAACGTTTAGCATATTCCTCGCATAAAAATTGAACGTTTAGTCTCCTGTAAAAATTAAATTTTACTCAAATTTTCACGTAAAAAAACTCTCTCTTTTTTTTTATTATTTTTTTTTTTTTTTTTTTTTTTTTTTTTTTTTTTTTATGCTTACTCGGTAAGGTGGTTGTAACTCGGTAAATATTTGTTACACGGTAAAGTTCACTAACTAGATATAGCTGCTTACCGTGTAACAAATCTTTACCGAGTTACAATCATCTTACTGAGTACGATAACTTTAAAGTACGGTAACATTTACTAGGGCGTCGGATTGAGGTCATATTTTTGACATTGCATATTTTTTCAAGAACTAGATGATGTCGTTGATGGATTTACGTGAAAATGTTTATTTAATTAATAATGGTCATTTGAGGCCGACCCGATCGCGTTGCAGTCTATCCGATCGCATTGACAGTTTTATGTGACAATGTTTATTTACTTGACAATGGTTATTTGCGGTCTATCCGATCGCGTTGCGGTCTATCCAATCACGTTGATGGTTTTAAGTGACAATATTTATGTATGTGACAATGTTTATCAGCGGTCTATCCGATCGCGTGGCGATCTATCCGATCGCGTTGAAGGATTAATTTGATAACGGCTCTTTGTATGACAGTTTTTATTTGCGCTTGATAACGTTTAGCATATTCCTCGCATAAAAATTGAACGTTTAGTCTCCTGTAAAAATTAAATTTTACTCAAATTTTCACGTAAAAAAACACTCTTTTTTTTATTTTATTTTTATTTTATTTTTTTTGCTTACTCGGTAAGATGGTTGTAACTCGGTAAATATTTGTTACACGGTAAAGTTCACTAACTAGATATAGCTGCTTACCGTGTAACAAATCTTTACCGAGTTACAACCATCTTACTGAGTACGATAACTTTAAAGTACGGTAACATTTTACTAGGGCGTCGGATTGAGGTCATATTTTTGACATTGCATATTTTTTCAAGAACTAGATGATGTCGTTGATGGATTTACGTGAAAATGTTTATTTAATTAATAATGGTCATTTGCGGCCGACCCGATCGCGTTGCAGTCTATCCGATCGCATTGACAGTTTTATGTGACAATGTTTATTTACTTGACAATGGTTATTTGCGGTCTATCCGATCGCGTTGTGGTCTATCCAATCACGTTGATGGTTTTAAGTGACAATATTTATGTATGTGACAATGTTTATCTGCGGTCTATCCGATCGCGTTGCGATCTATCCGATCGCGTTGAAGGATTAATTTGATAACGGCTCTTTTTATGACAGTTTTTATTTGCGCTTGCTAACATTTAGCATATTCCTCGCATAAAAATTGAACGTTTAGTCTCCTGTAAAAATTAAATTTTACTCAAATTTTCACGTAAAAAAACTCTCTTTTTTTTTTTCTCTTTTTTTTTTTTTTTTTTTTTTTTATGCTTACACGGTAAGATGGTTGTAACTCGGTAAATATTTGTTACACGGTAAAGTTCACTAACTAGATATAGCTGCTTACCGTGTAACAAATCTTTACCGAGTTACAATCATCTTACTGAGTACGATAACTTTAAAGTACGGTAACATTTACTAGGGCGTCGGATTGAGGTCATATTTTTGACATTGCATATTTTTTCAAGAACTAGATGATGTCGTTGATGGATTTACGTGAAAATGTTTATTTAATTAATAATGGTCATTTGCGGCCGACCCGATCGCGTTGCAGTCTATCCGATCGCATTGACAGTTTTATGTGACAATGTTTATTTACTTGACAATGGTTATTTGCGGTCTATCCGATCGCGTTGCGGTCTATCCAATCACGTTGATGGTTTTAAGTGACAATATTTATGTATGTGACAATGTTTATCAGCGGTCTATCCGATCGCGTGGCGATCTATCCGATCGCGTTGAAGGATTAATTTGATAACGGCTCTTTGTATGACAGTTTTTATTTGCGCTTGATAAGGTTTAGCATATTCCTCGCATAAAAATTGAACGTTTAGTCTCCTGTAAAAATTAAATTTTACTCAAATTTTCACGTAAAAAAACTCTCTCTTTTTTTTTTATTATTTTTTTTATTTTTTTATTTTTTATTTTATTTTTTTTTTTATGCTTACTCGGTAAGATGGTTGTAACTCGGTAAATATTTGTTACACGGTAAAGTTCACTAACTAGATATAGCTGCTTACCGTGTAACAAATCTTTACCGAGTTACAATCATCTTACTGAGTACGATAACTTTAAAGTACGGTAACATTTACTAGGGCGTCGGATTGAGGTCATATTTTTGACATTGCATATTTTTTCAAGAACTAGATGATGTCGTTGATGGATTTACGTGAAAATGTTTATTTAATTAATAATGGTCATTTGAGGCCGACCCGATCGCGTTGCAGTCTATCCGATCGCATTGACAGTTTTATGTGACAATGTTTATTTACTTGACAATGGTTATTTGCGGTCTATCCGATCGCGTTGCGGTCTATCCAATCACGTTGATGGTTTTAAGTGACAATATTTATGTATGTGACAATGTTTATCAGCGGTCTATCCGATCGCGTGGCGATCTATCCGATCGCGTTGAAGGATTAATTTGATAACGGCTCTTTGTATGACAGTTTTTATTTGCGCTTGATAACGTTTAGCATATTCCTCGCATAAAAATTGAACGTTTAGTCTCCTGTAAAAATTAAATTTTACTCAAATTTTCACGTAAAAAAACACTCTTTTTTTTATTTTATTTTTATTTTATTTTTTTTGCTTACTCGGTAAGATGGTTGTAACTCGGTAAATATTTGTTACACGGTAAAGTTCACTAACTAGATATAGCTGCTTACCGTGTAACAAATCTTTACCGAGTTACAACCATCTTACTGAGTATGATAACTTTAAAGTACGGTAACATTTTACTAGGGCGTCGGATTGAGGTCATATTTTTGACATTGCATATTTTTTCAAGAACTAGATGATGTCGTTGATGGATTTACGTGAAAATGTTTATTTAATTAATAATGGTCATTTGCGGCCGACCCGATCGCGTTGCAGTCTATCCGATCGCATTCACAGTTTTATGTGACAATGTTTATTTACTTGACAATGGTTATTTGCGGTCTATCCGATCGCGTTGCGGTCTATCCAATCACTTTGATGGTTTTAAGTGACAATATTTATGTATGTGACAATGTTTATCAGCGGTCTATCCGATCGCGTGGCGATCTATCCGATCGCGTTGAAGGATTAATTTGATAACGGCTCTTTGTATGACAGTTTTTATTTTCGCTTGATAACGTTTAGCATATTCCTCGCATAAAAATTGAACGTTTAGTCTCCTGTAAAAAGTAAATTTTACTCAAATTTTCACGTAAAAAAACACTCTTTTTTTTTATTTTATTTTTATTTTATTTTATTTTTTTTTGCTTACTCGGTAAGATGGTTGTAACTCGGTAAATATTTGTTACACGGTAAAGTTCACTAACTAGATATAGCTGCTTACCGTGTAACAAATCTTTACCGAGTTACAACCATCTTACTGAGTACGATAACTTTAAAGTACGGTAACATTTTACTAGGGCGTCGGATTGAGGTCATATTTTTGACATTGCATATTTTTTCAAGAACTAGATGATGTCGTTGATGGATTTACGTGAAAATGTTTATTTAATTAATAATGGTCATTTGCGGCCGACCCGATCGCGTTGCAGTCTATCCGATCGCATTGACAGTATTATGTGACAATGTTTATTTACTTGACAATGGTTATTTGCGGTCTATCCGATCGCGTTGTGGTCTATCCAATCACGTTGATGGTTTTAAGTGACAATATTTATGTATGTGACAATGTTTATCTGCGGTCTATCCGATAGCGTTGCGATCTATCCGATCGCGTTGAAGGATTAATTTGATAACGGCTCTTTGTATGACAGTTTTTATTTGCGCTTGATAACATTTAGCATATTCCTCGCATAAAAATTGAACGTTTAGTCTCCTGTAAAAATTAAATTTTACTCAAATTTTCACATAAAAAAACTCTCTTTTTTTTTCTTTCTTTTCTTTTTTTTTTTTTTTTTTTTTTTTTTTTTTTTTTTATGCTTACTCGGTAAGATGGTTGTAACTCGGTAAATATTTGTTACACGGTAAAGTTCACTAACTAGATATAGCTGCTTACCGTGTAACAAATCTTTACCGTGTTACAATCATCTTATTGAGTACGATAACTTTAAAGTACGGTAACATTTTACTAGGGCGTCGGATTGAGGTCATATTTTTGACATTGCATATTTTTTCAAGAACTAGATGATGTCGTTGATGGATTTACGTGAAAACGTTTATTTAATTAATAATGGTCATTTGCGGCCGACGCGATCGCGTTGCAGTCTATCCGATCGCATTCACAGTTTTATGTGACAATGTTTATTTACTTGACAATGGTTATTTGCGGTCTATCCGATCGCGTTGCGGTCTATCCAATCACTTTGATGGTTTTAAGTGACAATATTTATGTATGTGACAATGTTTATCAGCGGTCTATCCGATCGCGTGGCGATCTATCCGATCGCGTTGAAGGATTAATTTGATAACGGCTCTTTGTATGACAGTTTTTATTTTCGCTTGATAACGTTTAGCATATTCCTCGCATAAAAATTGAACGTTTAGTCTCCTGTAAAAAGTAAATTTTACTCAAATTTTCACGTAAAAAAACACTCTTTTTTTTATTTTATTTTTATTTTATTTTATTTTTTTTTGCTTACTCGGTAAGATGGTTGTAACTCGGTAAATATTTGTTACACGGTAAAGTTCACTAACTAGATATAGCTGCTTACCGTGTAACAAATCTTTACCGAGTTACAACCATCTTACTGAGTACGATAACTTTAAAGTACGGTAACATTTTACTAGGGCGTCGGATTGAGGTCATATTTTTGACATTGCATATTTTTTCAAGAACTAGATGATGTCGTTGATGGATTTACGTGAAAATGTTTATTTAATTAATAATGGTCATTTGCGGCCGACCCGATCGCGTTGCAGTCTATCCGATCGCATTGACAGTTTTATGTGACAATGTTTATTTACTTGACAATGGTTATTTGCGATCTATCCGATCGCGTTGCGGTCTATCCAATCACGTTGATGGTTTTAAGTGACAATATTTATGTATGTGACAATGTTTATCTGCGGTCTATCCGATCGCGTTGCGATCTATCCGATCGCGTTGAAGGATTAATTTGATAACGGCTCTTTGTATGACAGTTTTTATTTGCGCTTGATAACATTTAGCATATTTCTCGCATAAAAATTGAACGTTTAGTCTCCTGTAAAAAATAAATTTTACTCAAACTTTCACGTAAAAAAACTCTCTTTTTTTTTTTTTTTTTTTTTTTTTTTTTTTTTTTTTTGCTTACTCGGTAAGATGGTTGTAACTCGGTAAATATTTGTTACACGGTAAAGTTCACTAACTAGATATAGCTGCTTACCGTGTAACAAATCTTTACCGAGTTAGAACCATCTTACTGAGTACGATAACTTTAAAGTACGGTAACATTTTACTAGGGCGTCGGATTGAGGTCATATTTTTGACATTGCATATTTTTTCAAGAACTAGATGATGTCGTTGATGGATTTACGTGAAAATGTTTATTTAATTAATAATGGTCATTTGCGGCCGACCCGATCGCGTTGCAGTCTATCCGATCGCATTGACAGTATTATGTGACAATGTTTATTTACTTGACAATGGTTATTTGCGGTCTATCCGATCGCGTTGTGGTCTATCCAATCACGTTGATGGTTTTAAGTGACAATATTTATGTATGTGACAATGTTTATCTGCGGTCTATCCGATAGCGTTGCGATCTATCCGATCGCGTTGAAGGATTAATTTGATAACGGCTCTTTGTATGACAGTTTTTATTTGCGCTTGATAACATTTAGCATATTCCTCGCATAAAAATTGAACGTTTAGTCTCCTGTAAAAATTAAATTTTACTCAAATTTTCACATAAAAAAACTCTCTTTTTTTTTTTTTTTTTTTTTTTTTTTTTTTTTTTTTTTATGCTTACTCGGTAAGATGGTTGTAACTCGGTAAATATTTGTTACACGGTAAAGTTCACTAACTAGATATAGCTGCTTACCGTGTAACAAATCTTTACCGTGTTACAATCATCTTATTGAGTACGATAACTTTAAAGTACGGTAACATTTTACTAGGGCGTCGGATTGAGGTCATATTTTTGACATTGCATATTTTTTCAAGAACTAGATGATGTCGTTGATGGATTTACGTGAAAATGTTTATTTAATTAATAATGGTCATTTGCGGCCGACGCGATCGCGTTGCAGTCTATCCGATCGCATTCACAGTTTTATGTGACAATGTTTATTTACTTGACAATGGTTATTTGCGGTCTATCCGATCGCGTTGCGGTCTATCCAATCACTTTGATGGTTTTAAGTGACAATATTTATGTATGTGACAATGTTTATCAGCGGTCTATCCGATCGCGTGGCGATCTATCCGATCGCGTTGAAGGATTAATTTGATAACGGCTCTTTGTATGACAGTTTTTATTTTCGCTTGATAACGTTTAGCATATTCCTCGCATAAAAATTGAACGTTTAGTCTCCTGTAAAAAGTAAATTTTACTCAAATTTTCACGTAAAAAAACACTCTTTTTTTTTATTTTATTTTTATTTTTTTTGCTTACTCGGTAAGATGGTCGTAACTCGGTAAATATTTGTTACACGGTAAAGTTCACTAACTAGATATAGCTGCTTACCGTGTAACAAATCTTTACCGAGTTACAACCATCTTACTGAGTACGATAACTTTAAAGTACGGTAACATTTTACTAGGGCGTCGGATTGAGGTCATATTTTTGACATTGCATATTTTTTCAAGAACTAGATGATGTCGTTGATGGATTTACGTGAAAATGTTTATTTAATTAATAATGGTCATTTGCGGCCGACCCGATGGCGTTGCAGTCTATCCGATCGCATTGACAGTATTATGTGACAATGTTTATTTACTTGACAATGGTTATTTGCGGTCTATCCGATCGCGTTGTGGTCTATCCAATCACGTTGATGGTTTTAAGTGACAATATTTATGTATGTGACAATGTTTATCAGCGGTCTATCCGATCGCGTGGCGATCTATCCGATCGCGTTGAAGGATTAATTTGATAACGGCTCTTTGTATGACAGTTTTTATTTTCGCTTGATAACGTTTAGCATATTCCTCGCATAAAAATTGAACGTTTAGTCTCCTGTAAAAAGTAAATTTTACTCAAATTTTCACGTAAAAAAACACTCTTTTTTTTTATTTTATTTTTATTTTATTTTTATTTTTTTTGCTTACTCGGTAAGATGGTCGTAACTCGGTAAATATTTGTTACACGGTAAAGTTCACTAACTAGATATAGCTGCTTACCGTGTAACAAATCTTTACCGAGTTACAACCATCTTACTGAGTACGATAACTTTAAAGTACGGTAACATTTTACTAGGGCGTCGGATTGAGGTCATATTTTTGACATTGCATATTTTTTCAAGAACTAGATGATGTCGTTGATAGATTTACGTGAAAATGTTTATTTAATTAATAATGGTCATTTGCGGCCGACCCGATCGCGTTGCAGTCTATCCGATCGCATTGACAGTTTTATGTGACAATGTTTATTTACTTGACAATGGTTATTTGCGATCTATCCGATCGCGTTGCGGTCTATCCAATCACGTTGATGGTTTTAAGTGACAATATTTATGTATGTGACAATGTTTATCTGCGGTCTATCCGATCGCGTTGCGATCTATCCGATCGCGTTGAAGGATTAATTTGATAACGGCTCTTTGTATGACAGTTTTTATTTGCGCTTGATAACATTTAGCATATTTCTCGCATAAAAATTGAACGTTTAGTCTCCTGTAAAAATTAAATTTTACTCAAATTTTCACGTAAAAAAACTCTCTTTTTTTTTTTTTTTTTTTTTTTTTTTTTTGCTTACTCGGTAAGATGGTTGTAACTCGGTAAATATTTGTTACACGGTAAAGTTCACTAACTAGATATAGCTGCTTACCGTGTAACAAATCTTTACCGAGTTACAACCATCTTACTGAGTACGATAACTTTAAAGTACGGTAACATTTTACTAGGGCGTCGGATTGAGGTCATATTTTTGACATTGCATATTTTTTCAAGAACTAGATGATGTCGTTGATGGATTTACGTGAAAATGTTTATTTAATTAATAATGGTCATTTGCGGCCGACCCGATGGCGTTGCAGTCTATCCGATCGCATTGACAGTATTATGTGACAATGTTTATTTACTTGACAATGGTTATTTGCGGTCTATCCGATCGCGTTGTGGTCTATCCAATCACGTTGATGGTTTTAAGTGACAATATTTATGTATGTGACAATGTTTATCTGCGGTCTATCCGATAGCGTTGCGATCTATCCGATCGCGTTGAAGGATTAATTTGATAACGGCTCTTTGTATGACAGTTTTTATTTGCGCTTGATAACATTTAGCATATTCCTCGCATAAAAATTGAACGTTTAGTCTCCTGTAAAAATTAAATTTTACTCAAATTTTCACATAAAAAAACTCTCTTTTTTTTTTCTTTCTTTTTTTTTTTTTTTTTTTTTTTTTTTTTTTTTTTTTTTTTTTATGCTTACTCGGTAAGATGGTTGTAACTCGGTAAATATTTGTTACACGGTAAAGTTCACTAACTAGATATAGCTGCTTACCGTGTAACAAATCTTTACCGTGTTACAATCATCTTATTGAGTACGATAACTTTAAAGTACGGTAACATTTTACTAGGGCGTCGGATTGAGGTCATATTTTTGACATTGCATATTTTTTCAAGAACTAGATGATGTCGTTGATGGATTTACGTGAAAATGTTTATTTAATTAATAATGGTCATTTGCGGCCGACGCGATCGCGTTGCAGTCTATCCGATCGCATTCACAGTTTTATGTGACAATGTTTATTTACTTGACAATGGTTATTTGCGGTCTATCCGATCGCGTTGCGGTCTATCCAATCACTTTGATGGTTTTAAGTGACAATATTTATGTATGTGACAATGTTTATCAGCGGTCTATCCGATCGCGTGGCGATCTATCCGATCGCGTTGAAGGATTAATTTGATAACGGCTCTTTGTATGACAGTTTTTATTTTCGCTTGATAACGTTTAGCATATTCCTCGCATAAAAATTGAACGTTTAGTCTCCTGTAAAAAGTAAATTTTACTCAAATTTTCACGTAAAAAAACACTCTTTTTTTTTATTTTATTTTTATTTTATTTTTATTTTTTTTGCTTACTCGGTAAGATGGTTGTAACTCGGTAAATATTTGTTACACGGTAAAGTTCACTAACTAGATATAGCTGCTTACCGTGTAACAAATCTTTACCGAGTTACAACCATCTTACTGAGTACGATAACTTTAAAGTACGGTAACATTTTACTAGGGCGTCGGATTGAGGTCATATTTTTGACATTGCATATTTTTTCAAGAACTAGATGATGTCGTTGATGGATTTACGTGAAAATGTTTATTTAATTAATAATGGTCATTTGCGGCCGACGCGATCGCGTTGCAGTCTATCCGATCGCATTCACAGTTTTATGTGACAATGTTTATTTACTTGACAATGGTTATTTGCTGTCTATCCGATCGCGTTGCGGTCTATCCAATCACTTTGATGGTTTTAAGTGACAATATTTATGTATGTGACAATGTTTATCAGCGGTCTATCCGATCGCGTGGCGATCTATCCGATCGCGTTGAAGGATTAATTTGATAACGGCTCTTTGTATGACAGTTTTTATTTTCGCTTGATAACGTTTAGCATATTCCTCGCATAAAAATTGAACGTTTAGTCTCCTGTAAAAAGTAAATTTTACTCAAATTTTCACGTAAAAAAACACTCTTTTTTTTTATTTTATTTTTATTTTATTTTTATTTTTTTTGCTTACTCGGTAAGATGGTTGTAACTCGGTAAATATTTGTTACACGGTAAAGTTCACTAACTAGATATAGCTGCTTACCGTGTAACAAATCTTTACCGAGTTACAACCATCTTACTGAGTACGATAACTTTAAAGTACGGTAACATTTTACTAGGGCGTCGGATTGAGGTCATATTTTTGACATTGCATATTTTTTCAAGAACTAGATGATGTCGTTGATGGATTTACGTGAAAATGTTTATTTAATTAATAATGGTCATTTGCGGCCGACCCGATGGCGTTGCAGTCTATCCGATCGCATTGACAGTATTATGTGACAATGTTTATTTACTTGACAATGGTTATTTGCGGTCTATCCGATCGCGTTGTGGTCTATCCAATCACGTTGATGGTTTTAAGTGACAATATTTATGTATGTGACAATGTTTATCTGCGGTCTATCCGATAGCGTTGCGATCTATCCGATCGCGTTGAAGGATTAATTTGATAACGGCTCTTTGTATGACAGTTTTTATTTGCGCTTGATAACATTTAGCATATTCCTCGCATAAAAATTGAACGTTTAGTCTCCTGTAAAAATTAAATTTTACTCAAATTTTCACATAAAAAAACTCTCTTTTTTTTTTCTTTTTTTTTTTTTTTTTTTTTTTTTTTTTTTTTTTTTTTTATGCTTACTCGGTAAGATGGTTGTAACTCGGTAAATATTTGTTACACGGTAAAGTTCACTAACTAGATATAGCTGCTTACCGTGTAACAAATCTTTACCGTGTTACAATCATCTTATTGAGTACGATAACTTTAAAGTACGGTAACATTTTACTAGGGCGTCGGATTGAGGTCATATTTTTGACATTGCATATTTTTTCAAGAACTAGATGATGTCGTTGATGGATTTACGTGAAAATGTTTATTTAATTAATAATGGTCATTTGCGGCCGACGCGATCGCGTTGCAGTCTATCCGATCGCATTCACAGTTTTATGTGACAATGTTTATTTACTTGACAATGGTTATTTGCGGTCTATCCGATCGCGTTGCGGTCTATCCAATCACTTTGATGGTTTTAAGTGACAATATTTATGTATGTGACAATGTTTATCAGCGGTCTATCCGATCGCGTGGCGATCTATCCGATCGCGTTGAAGGATTAATTTGATAACGGCTCTTTGTATGACAGTTTTTATTTTCGCTTGATAACGTTTAGCATATTCCTCGCATAAAAATTGAACGTTTAGTCTCCTGTAAAAAGTAAATTTTACTCAAATTTTCACGTAAAAAAACACTCTTTTTTTTTATTTTATTTTTATTTTATTTTTATTTTTTTTGCTTACTCGGTAAGATGGTTGTAACTCGGTAAATATTTGTTACACGGTAAAGTTCACTAACTAGATATAGCTGCTTACCGTGTAACAAATCTTTACCGAGTTACAACCATCTTACTGAGTACGATAACTTTAAAGTACGGTAACATTTTACTAGGGCGTCGGATTGAGGTCATATTTTTGACATTGCATATTTTTTCAAGAACTAGATGATGTCGTTGATGGATTTACGTGAAAATGTTTATTTAATTAATAATGGTCATTTGCGGCCGACGCGATCGCGTTGCAGTCTATCCGATCGCATTCACAGTTTTATGTGACAATGTTTATTTACTTGACAATGGTTATTTGCTGTCTATCCGATCGCGTTGCGGTCTATCCAATCACTTTGATGGTTTTAAGTGACAATATTTATGTATGTGACAATGTTTATCAGCGGTCTATCCGATCGCGTGGCGATCTATCCGATCGCGTTGAAGGATTAATTTGATAACGGCTCTTTGTATGACAGTTTTTATTTTCGCTTGATAACGTTTAGCATATTCCTCGCATAAAAATTGAACGTTTAGTCTCCTGTAAAAAGTAAATTTTACTCAAATTTTCACGTAAAAAAACACTCTTTTTTTTTATTTTATTTTTATTTTATTTTTATTTTTTTTGCTTACTCGGTAAGATGGTTGTAACTCGGTAAATATTTGTTACACGGTAAAGTTCACTAACTAGATATAGCTGCTTACCGTGTAACAAATCTTTACCGAGTTACAACCATCTTACTGAGTACGATAACTTTAAAGTACGGTAACATTTTACTAGGGCGTCGGATTGAGGTCATATTTTTGACATTGCATATTTTTTCAAGAACTAGATGATGTCGTTGATGGATTTACGTGAAAATGTTTATTTAATTAATAATGGTCATTTGCGGCCGACCCGATGGCGTTGCAGTCTATCCGATCGCATTGACAGTATTATGTGACAATGTTTATTTACTTGACAATGGTTATTTGCGGTCTATCCGATCGCGTTGTGGTCTATCCAATCACGTTGATGGTTTTAAGTGACAATATTTATGTATGTGACAATGTTTATCTGCGGTCTATCCGATAGCGTTGCGATCTATCCGATCGCGTTGAAGGATTAATTTGATAACGGCTCTTTGTATGACAGTTTTTATTTGCGCTTGATAACATTTAGCATATTCCTCGCATAAAAATTGAACGTTTAGTCTCCTGTAAAAATTAAATTTTACTCAAATTTTCACATAAAAAAACTCTCTTTTTTTTTTCTTTTTTTTTTTTTTTTTTTTTTTTTTTTTTTTTTTTTTTTTATGCTTACTCGGTAAGATGGTTGTAACTCGGTAAATATTTGTTACACGGTAAAGTTCACTAACTAGATATAGCTGCTTACCGTGTAACAAATCTTTACCGTGTTACAATCATCTTATTGAGTACGATAACTTTAAAGTACGGTAACATTTTACTAGGGCGTCGGATTGAGGTCATATTTTTGACATTGCATATTTTTTCAAGAACTAGATGATGTCGTTGATGGATTTACGTGAAAATGTTTATTTAATTAATAATGGTCATTTGCGGCCGACGCGATCGCGTTGCAGTCTATCCGATCGCATTCACAGTTTTATGTGACAATGTTTATTTACTTGACAATGGTTATTTGCGGTCTATCCGATCGCGTTGCGGTCTATCCAATCACTTTGATGGTTTTAAGTGACAATATTTATGTATGTGACAATGTTTATCAGCGGTCTATCCGATCGCGTGGCGATCTATCCGATCGCGTTGAAGGATTAATTTGATAACGGCTCTTTGTATGACAGTTTTTATTTTCGCTTGATAACGTTTAGCATATTCCTCGCATAAAAATTGAACGTTTAGTCTCCTGTAAAAAGTAAATTTTACTCAAATTTTCACGTAAAAAAACACTCTTTTTTTTTATTTTATTTTTATTTTATTTTTATTTTTTTTGCTTACTCGGTAAGATGGTTGTAACTCGGTAAATATTTGTTACACGGTAAAGTTCACTAACTAGATATAGCTGCTTACCGTGTAACAAATCTTTACCGAGTTACAACCATCTTACTGAGTACGATAACTTTAAAGTACGGTAACATTTTACTAGGGCGTCGGATTGAGGTCATATTTTTGACATTGCATATTTTTTCAAGAACTAGATGATGTCGTTGATGGATTTACGTGAAAATGTTTATTTAATTAATAATGGTCATTTGCGGCCGACGCGATCGCGTTGCAGTCTATCCGATCGCATTCACAGTTTTATGTGACAATGTTTATTTACTTGACAATGGTTATTTGCGGTCTATCCGATCGCGTTGCGGTCTATCCAATCACTTTGATGGTTTTAAGTGACAATATTTATGTATGTGACAATGTTTATCAGCGGTCTATCCGATCGCGTGGCGATCTATCCGATCGCGTTGAAGGATTAATTTGATAACGGCTCTTTGTATGACAGTTTTTATTTTCGCTTGATAACGTTTAGCATATTCCTCGCATAAAAATTGAACGTTTAGTCTCCTGTAAAAAGTAAATTTTACTCAAATTTTCACGTAAAAAAACACTCTTTTTTTTTATTTTATTTTTATTTTATTTTTATTTTTTTTGCTTACTCGGTAAGATGGTTGTAACTCGGTAAATATTTGTTACACGGTAAAGTTCACTAACTAGATATAGCTGCTTACCGTGTAACAAATCTTTACCGAGTTACAACCATCTTACTGAGTACGATAACTTTAAAGTACGGTAACATTTTACTAGGGCGTCGGATTGAGGTCATATTTTTGACATTGCATATTTTTTCAAGAACTAGATGATGTCGTTGATGGATTTACGTGAAAATGTTTATTTAATTAATAATGGTCATTTGCGGCCGACCCGATGGCGTTGCAGTCTATCCGATCGCATTGACAGTATTATGTGACAATGTTTATTTACTTGACAATGGTTATTTGCGGTCTATCCGATCGCGTTGTGGTCTATCCAATCACGTTGATGGTTTTAAGTGACAATATTTATGTATGTGACAATGTTTATCTGCGGTCTATCCGATAGCGTTGCGATCTATCCGATCGCGTTGAAGGATTAATTTGATAACGGCTCTTTGTATGACAGTTTTTATTTGCGCTTGATAACATTTAGCATATTCCTCGCATAAAAATTGAACGTTTAGTCTCCTGTAAAAATTAAATTTTACTCAAATTTTCACATAAAAAAACTCTCTTTTTTTTTTCTTTCTTTCTTTTTTTTTTTTTTTTTTTTTTTTTTTTTATGCTTACTCGGTAAGATGGTTGTAACTCGGTAAATATTTGTTACACGGTAAAGTTCACTAACTAGATATAGCTGCTTACCGTGTAACAAATCTTTACCGTGTTACAATCATCTTATTGAGTACGATAACTTTAAAGTACGGTAACATTTTACTAGGGCGTCGGATTGAGGTCATATTTTTGACATTGCATATTTTTTCAAGAACTAGATGATGTCGTTGATGGATTTACGTGAAAATGTTTATTTAATTAATAATGGTCATTTGCGGCCGACGCGATCGCGTTGCAGTCTATCCGATCGCATTCACAGTTTTATGTGACAATGTTTATTTACTTGACAATGGTTATTTGCGGTCTATCCGATCGCGTTGCGGTCTATCCAATCACTTTGATGGTTTTAAGTGACAATATTTATGTATGTGACAATGTTTATCAGCGGTCTATCCGATCGCGTGGCGATCTATCCGATCGCGTTGAAGGATTAATTTGATAACGGCTCTTTGTATGACAGTTTTTATTTTCGCTTGATAACGTTTAGCATATTCCTCGCATAAAAATTGAACGTTTAGTCTCCTGTAAAAAGTAAATTTTACTCAAATTTTCACGTAAAAAAACACTCTTTTTTTTTATTTTATTTTTATTTTATTTTTTTTTTTTTTGCTTACTCGGTAAGATGGTTGTAACTCGGTAAATATTTGTTACACGGTAAAGTTCACTAACTAGATATAGCTGCTTACCGTGTAACAAATCTTTACCGAGTTACAACCATCTTACTGAGTACGATAACTTTAAAGTACGGTAACATTTTACTAGGGCGTCGGATTGAGGTCATATTTTTGACATTGCATATTTTTTCAAGAACTAGATGATGTCGTTGATGGATTTACGTGAAAATGTTTATTTAATTAATAATGGTCATTTGCGGCCGACCCGATCGCGTTGCAGTCTATCCGATCGCATTGACAGTTTTATGTGACAATGTTTATTTACTTGACAATGGTTATTTGCGATCTATCCGATCGCGTTGCGGTCTATCCAATCACGTTGATGGTTTTAAGTGACAATATTTATGTATGTGACAATGTTTATCTGCGGTCTATCCGATCGCGTTGCGATCTATCCGATCGCGTTGAAGGATTAATTTGATAACGGCTCTTTGTATGACAGTTTTTATTTGCGCTTGATAACATTTAGCATATTTCTCGCATAAAAATTGAACGTTTAGTCTCCTGTAAAAATTAAATTTTACTCAAATTTTCACGTAAAAAAACTCTCTTTTTTTTTTTTTTTTTTTTTTTTTTTTTTTTTGCTTACTCGGTAAGATGGTTGTAACTCGGTAAATATTTGTTACACGGTAAAGTTCACTAACTAGATATAGCTGCTTACCGTGTAACAAATCTTTACCGAGTTACAACCATCTTACTGAGTACGATAACTTTAAAGTACGGTAACATTTTACTAGGGCGTCGGATTGAGGTCATATTTTTGACATTGCATATTTTTTCAAGAACTAGATGATGTCGTTGATGGATTTACGTGAAAATGTTTATTTAATTAATAATGGTCATTTGCGGCCGACCCGATGGCGTTGCAGTCTATCCGATCGCATTGACAGTATTATGTGACAATGTTTATTTACTTGACAATGGTTATTTGCGGTCTATCCGATCGCGTTGTGGTCTATCCAATCACGTTGATGGTTTTAAGTGACAATATTTATGTATGTGACAATGTTTATCTGCGGTCTATCCGATAGCGTTGCGATCTATCCGATCGCGTTGAAGGATTAATTTGATAACGGCTCTTTGTATGACAGTTTTTATTTGCGCTTGATAACATTTAGCATATTCCTCGCATAAAAATTGAACGTTTAGTCTCCTGTAAAAATTAAATTTTACTCAAATTTTCACATAAAAAAACTCTCTTTTTTTTTTCTTTCTTCCTTTTTTTTTTTTTTTTTTTTTTTTTTTTTTTTTTTTTTTTTTATGCTTACTCGGTAAGATGGTTGTAACTCGGTAAATATTTGTTACACGGTAAAGTTCACTAACTAGATATAGCTGCTTACCGTGTAACAAATCTTTACCGTGTTACAATCATCTTATTGAGTACGATAACTTTAAAGTACGGTAACATTTTACTAGGGCGTCGGATTGAGGTCATATTTTTGACATTGCATATTTTTTCAAGAACTAGATGATGTCGTTGATGGATTTACGTGAAAATGTTTATTTAATTAATAATGGTCATTTGCGGCCGACGCGATCGCGTTGCAGTCTATCCGATCGCATTCACAGTTTTATGTGACAATATTTATTTACTTGACAATGGTTATTTGCGGTCTATCCGATCGCGTTGCGGTCTATCCAATCACTTTGATGGTTTTAAGTGACAATATTTATGTATGTGACAATGTTTATCAGCGGTCTATCCGATCGCGTGGCGATCTATCCGATCGCGTTGAAGGATTAATTTGATAACGGCTCTTTGTATGACAGTTTTTATTTTCGCTTGATAACGTTTAGCATATTCCTCGCATAAAAATTGAACGTTTAGTCTCCTGTAAAAAGTAAATTTTACTCAAATTTTCACGTAAAAAAACACTCTTTTTTTTTATTTTATTTTTATTTTATTTTTTTTTTTTTTGCTTACTCGGTAAGATGGTTGTAACTCGGTAAATATTTGTTACACGGTAAAGTTCACTAACTAGATATAGCTGCTTACCGTGTAACAAATCTTTACCGAGTTACAACCATCTTACTGAGTACGATAACTTTAAAGTACGGTAACATTTTACTAGGGCGTCGGATTGAGGTCATATTTTTGACATTGCATATTTTTTCAAGAACTAGATGATGTCGTTGATGGATTTACGTGAAAATGTTTATTTAATTAATAATGGTCATTTGCGGCCGACCCGATCGCGTTGCAGTCTATCCGATCGCATTGACAGTTTTATGTGACAATGTTTATTTACTTGACAATGGTTATTTGCGATCTATCCGATCGCGTTGCGGTCTATCCAATCACGTTGATGGTTTTAAGTGACAATATTTATGTATGTGACAATGTTTATCTGCGGTCTATCCGATCGCGTTGCGATCTATCCGATCGCGTTGAAGGATTAATTTGATAACGGCTCTTTGTATGACAGTTTTTATTTGCGCTTGATAACATTTAGCATATTTCTCGCATAAAAATTGAACGTTTAGTCTCCTGTAAAAATTAAATTTTACTCAAATTTTCACGTAAAAAAACTCTCTTTTTTTTTTTTTTTTTTTTTTTTTTTTTTTTGCTTACTCGGTAAGATGGTTGTAACTCGGTAAATATTTGTTACACGGTAAAGTTCACTAACTAGATATAGCTGCTTACCGTGTAACAAATCTTTACCGAGTTACAACCATCTTACTGAGTACGATAACTTTAAAGTACGGTAACATTTTACTAGGGCGTCGGATTGAGGTCATATTTTTGACATTGCATATTTTTTCAAGAACTAGATGATGTCGTTGATGGATTTACGTGAAAATGTTTATTTAATTAATAATGGTCATTTGCGGCCGACCCGATGGCGTTGCAGTCTATCCGATCGCATTGACAGTATTATGTGACAATGTTTATTTACTTGACAATGGTTATTTGCGGTCTATCCGATCGCGTTGTGGTCTATCCAATCACGTTGATGGTTTTAAGTGACAATATTTATGTATGTGACAATGTTTATCTGCGGTCTATCCGATAGCGTTGCGATCTATCCGATCGCGTTGAAGGATTAATTTGATAACGGCTCTTTGTATGACAGTTTTTATTTGCGCTTGATAACATTTAGCATATTCCTCGCATAAAAATTGAACGTTTAGTCTCCTGTAAAAATTAAATTTTACTCAAATTTTCACATAAAAAAACTCTCTTTTTTTTTTCTTTCTTCCTTTTTTTTTTTTTTTTTTTTTTTTTTTTTTTTTTTTTTTATGCTTACTCGGTAAGATGGTTGTAACTCGGTAAATATTTGTTACACGGTAAAGTTCACTAACTAGATATAGCTGCTTACCGTGTAACAAATCTTTACCGTGTTACAATCATCTTATTGAGTACGATAACTTTAAAGTACGGTAACATTTTACTAGGGCGTCGGATTGAGGTCATATTTTTGACATTGCATATTTTTTCAAGAACTAGATGATGTCGTTGATGGATTTACGTGAAAATGTTTATTTAATTAATAATGGTCATTTGCGGCCGACGCGATCGCGTTGCAGTCTATCCGATCGCATTCACAGTTTTATGTGACAATGTTTATTTACTTGACAATGGTTATTTGCGGTCTATCCGATCGCGTTGCGGTCTATCCAATCACTTTGATGGTTTTAAGTGACAATATTTATGTATGTGACAATGTTTATCAGCGGTCTATCCGATCGCGTGGCGATCTATCCGATCGCGTTGAAGGATTAATTTGATAACGGCTCTTTGTATGACAGTTTTTATTTTCGCTTGATAACGTTTAGCATATTCCTCGCATAAAAATTGAACGTTTAGTCTCCTGTAAAAAGTAAATTTTACTCAAATTTTCACGTAAAAAAACACTCTTTTTTTTTATTTTATTTTTATTTTATTTTTATTTTTTTTGCTTACTCGGTAAGATGGTTGTAACTCGGTAAATATTTGTTACACGGTAAAGTTCACTAACTAGATATAGCTGCTTACCGTGTAACAAATCTTTACCGAGTTACAACCATCTTACTGAGTACGATAACTTTAAAGTACGGTAACATTTTACTAGGGCGTCGGATTGAGGTCATATTTTTGACATTGCATATTTTTTCAAGAACTAGATGATGTCGTTGATGGATTTACGTGAAAATGTTTATTTAATTAATAATGGTCATTTGCGGCCGACCCGATCGCGTTGCAGTCTATCCGATCGCATTGACAGTTTTATGTGACAATGTTTATTTACTTGACAATGGTTATTTGCGGTCTATCCGATCGCGTTGTGGTCTATCCAATCACGTTGATGGTTTTAAGTGACAATATTTATGTATGTGACAATGTTTATCTGCGGTCTATCCGATCGCGTTGCGATCTATCCGATCGCGTTGAAGGATTAATTTGATAACGGCTCTTTTTATGACAGTTTTTATTTGCGCTTGCTAACATTTAGCATATTCCTCGCATAAAAATTGAACGTTTAGTCTCCTGTAAAAATTAAATTTTACTCAAATTTTCACGTAAAAAAACTCTCTTTTTTTTTTTCTTTTTTTTTTTTTTTTTTTTTTTTTTATGCTTACACGGTAAGATGGTTGTAACTCGGTAAATATTTGTTACACGGTAAAGTTCACTAACTAGATATAGCTGCTTACCGTGTAACAAATCTTTACCGAGTTACAATCATCTTACTGAGTACGATAACTTTAAAGTACGGTAACATTTACTAGGGCGTCGGATTGAGGTCATATTTTTGACATTGCATATTTTTTCAAGAACTAGATGATGTCGTTGATGGATTTACGTGAAAATGTTTATTTAATTAATAATGGTCATTTGCGGCCGACCCGATCGCGTTGCAGTCTATCCGATCGCATTGACAGTTTTATGTGACAATGTTTATTTACTTGACAATGGTTATTTGCGGTCTATCCGATCGCGTTGCGGTCTATCCAATCACGTTGATGGTTTTAAGTGACAATATTTATGTATGTGACAATGTTTATCAGCGGTCTATCCGATCGCGTTGAAGGATTAATTTGATAACGGCTCTTTGTATGACAGTTTTTATTTGCGCTTGATAACGTTTAGCATATTCCTCGCATAAAAATTGAACGTTTAGTCTCCTGTAAAAATTAAATTTTACTCAAATTTTCACGTAAAAAAACTCTCTCTTTTTTTTTTTTTTTTTTTTTTTTTTTTTTTTGCTTACTCGGTAAGATGGTTGTAACTCGGTAAATATTTGTTACACGGTAAAGTTCACTAACTAGATATAGCTGCTTACCGTGTAACAAATCTTTACCGAGTTACAACCATCTTACTGAGTACGATAACTTTAAAGTACGGTAACATTTTACTAGGGCGTCGGATTGAGGTCATATTTTTGACATTGCATATTTTTTCAAGAACTAGATGATGTCGTTGATGGATTTACGTGAAAATGTTTATTTAATTAATAATGGTCATTTGCGGCCGACCCGATGGCGTTGCAGTCTATCCGATCGCATTGACAGTATTATGTGACAATGTTTATTTACTTGACAATGGTTATTTGCGGTCTATCCGATCGCGTTGTGGTCTATCCAATCACGTTGATGGTTTTAAGTGACAATATTTATGTATGTGACAATGTTTATCTGCGGTCTATCCGATAGCGTTGCGATCTATCCGATCGCGTTGAAGGATTAATTTGATAACGGCTCTTTGTATGACAGTTTTTATTTGCGCTTGATAACATTTAGCATATTCCTCGCATAAAAATTGAACGTTTAGTCTCCTGTAAAAATTAAATTTTACTCAAATTTTCACATAAAAAAACTCTCTTTTTTTTTTCTTTCTTCCTTTTTTTTTTTTTTTTTTTTTTTTTTTTTTTTTTTTTTTTTTTATGCTTACTCGGTAAGATGGTTGTAACTCGGTAAATATTTGTTACACGGTAAAGTTCACTAACTAGATATAGCTGCTTACCGTGTAACAAATCTTTACCGTGTTACAATCATCTTATTGAGTACGATAACTTTAAAGTACGGTAACATTTTACTAGGGCGTCGGATTGAGGTCATATTTTTGACATTGCATATTTTTTCAAGAACTAGATGATGTCGTTGATGGATTTACGTGAAAATGTTTATTTAATTAATAATGGTCATTTGCGGCCGACGCGATCGCGTTGCAGTCTATCCGATCGCATTCACAGTTTTATGTGACAATGTTTATTTACTTGACAATGGTTATTTGCGGTCTATCCGATCGCGTTGCGGTCTATCCAATCACTTTGATGGTTTTAAGTGACAATATTTATGTATGTGACAATGTTTATCAGCGGTCTATCCGATCGCGTGGCGATCTATCCGATCGCGTTGAAGGATTAATTTGATAACGGCTCTTTGTATGACAGTTTTTATTTTCGCTTGATAACGTTTAGCATATTCCTCGCATAAAAATTGAACGTTTAGTCTCCTGTAAAAAGTAAATTTTACTCAAATTTTCACGTAAAAAAACACTCTTTTTTTTATTTTATTTTTATTTTATTTTTATTTTTTTTGCTTACTCGGTAAGATGGTTGTAACTCGGTAAATATTTGTTACACGGTAAAGTTCACTAACTAGATATAGCTGCTTACCGTGTAACAAATCTTTACCGAGTTACAACCATCTTACTGAGTACGATAACTTTAAAGTACGGTAACATTTTACTAGGGCGTCGGATTGAGGTCATATTTTTGACATTGCATATTTTTTCAAGAACTAGATGATGTCGTTGATGGATTTACGTGAAAATGTTTATTTAATTAATAATGGTCATTTGCGGCCGACCCGATCGCGTTGCAGTCTATCCGATCGCATTGACAGTTTTATGTGACAATGTTTATTTACTTGACAATGGTTATTTGCGGTCTATCCGATCGCGTTGTGGTCTATCCAATCACGTTGATGGTTTTAAGTGACAATATTTATGTATGTGACAATGTTTATCTGCGGTCTATCCGATCGCGTTGCGATCTATCCGATCGCGTTGAAGGATTAATTTGATAACGGCTCTTTTTATGACAGTTTTTATTTGCGCTTGCTAACATTTAGCATATTCCTCGCATAAAAATTGAACGTTTAGTCTCCTGTAAA